>CM056378.1:34960882-35209435 GCA_029718625.1 Synaphobranchus kaupii | reverse complement strand
TTTCTTGAACTTAAACATTAGATGTAAAGACAAAAAGATTCGTTTATTACTTTAATATATTTGAATATCTGTTACATATATAAAATATACGTATATCGGAAAACACCAGTTTTCCAGAAAACAAATAAACACCTGCCACATCTTTGCTACGCAAAAGCTCAACCTCTGTTCCTAACCTGATTATCTATGCTGTTTTGTGAATCTTGTGCCACATGTACATTTTATACAATGACTTGTTTTTCTTTATAATTATGCCAATCAACCATAATTGCCTGTCAGTCCTATTTTTATGAAATGCTAATAAATCATAAATTACGTCACTGTTATATCAGTAATAAGTGAGTACTCTTCAACAAATGTATAAGAAATCGGAAAACATTGTAGTTCCCAACAACTGGAGTTGATCTCTATTTAGTACAGTGGAATTTAATTAATGAAAAACTTAACTCTAAAGGAATAATGAACAATTCAGCCATATTTATGGCTCATGTTACGTGCAAGTGTTCGATTCTAGACCAGTTTCAATGATCTTCTATTTTATTCAGCTGTTCACTTCACTTTGAGCAGAGGTGTTCACTCCCCACAGATTGGGGATTCACTCTCTGGTTGTCATGGACCAAAGTGCTTTCAGTTTTTGTCCTACATTAGCTCTAAAGTGTTCTCACTTATTACTGACACAAAAGCAGCATTTAATTGACAAATTAGTATTATTTGATAATAATATGATTAATGGCTAATTATATAGGTAAAAGACATGGGAGCAAACATATAGCAGCTATTTTATGTTTTATGAAAAACTCTTTTTTCCGTTTCTGGTGTTTCCGACATTTTGGAAAATATTGGAAACACCAGAAACAGAAAAAACAGAAAACAGCTGCTATATGTTTGCTCCCATGTCTTTTACCTATATTTTCTAAACTCTATTATGATTGGCATGCCATCTATACATTTAAATTTCTGTCTTGTTTTTTAAATATTTTTTTTATTAGCTTGATAATTAATCATAATTAGCCATTAATCATATTATGAAATAATATGCATTTGTCAATTAAATGCTGCTTTTGTGTCATTAATAAGTGAGAACACTTTATACCTAATGTAGGGCAAAAACATGCATTTTGGTCCATGACAACCAGAGATGTGCACCTCCGCACAGCTGTGGGGAGTGAACACCTCTGCTCAAAGTGAAGTGAACAGCTGAATAAAATAGAAGATCATTGAAACTGGTCTAGAATCCAACACTTGCACATAACATGAGTCACAAATATGGCCCAATTGTTAATTATTCCTTTAGAGTTTTTCACTAATCACATTTCACTGCATAGAGATCAACTCCAGTTGTTGGGGGACCAAATGTTTTCTTCTTATACATTTGTTGAAGTGTACTCAGTTATTACTGATATAACAGTGACGTGTAATGTATGATTTATTAGCATTTCATAAAAATATGACTAACAGGCAATTATCGTTGATTGGCATAATTATTAAAAAAAACAAAAACAAGTAATCGTATATAAATGTACATGTGGCACAAGATTCACAAAACAGCATAGATAATCAGGATAGGAACAGAGGTTGAGGTTTTGCGTAGCAAAGATGTGGCAGGTGTTTTGTGTTTTCCCGATATATATTTTATATACATAACAGATATTCAAATATATTGAAGTGATAAACTAATCATTTTGTCTTTACATCTAATGTTTAAGTTCAAGAAACTCTTATCAAAATAAATAAAAAGTTTTCTTGGCAGATGTATGGTGTTTGATGCATATCATTTGCTCTGACCCCTGAAAGAGAAATTCCAGTTCTAATACGGATGGGTATTGGTGAGGTGTCTGGAGAACTGGTGTTTCCGATAATTTGTTAACCGCCTATATATATATATATATATATATATACACACACACACACACACACATATATACATATACATATACACATACACGTCAAAATACTCATTCAAAGGTAAGCAAAATGCATCCGTTACTGCATGCCTAAACATTTTTTATTTTGTTTACCTTCAGACACTGCCCATCCAGTCACTGCTGAAATAACTGTAAATAAAGAACGCAAACATTAAAACATAGAAAAAGAATATTATTAATACTGGTTAACCTCTTCTTTAGCACCACCATTTTTGAACACAAGAATCCTTGGGAGTCTGTTTTCCAAGTGTCAGAATGATTTGAAGTATTACTGAAACAAAGTAACAGAAGCTCAAACACAGTGGAAGTGCGCCGAAAATAATAGATTTTTTTGCCGGGATAAGGATACCGACTTTACTTCATTGAGCCTGCTTTGTGTCAAGTTACAAAATAAGGAACTGTTGTCGCCATAACATTGGGATTGTAAAATAGTCTATATGGAATTGTGAGTTTAAACACTTTCAAATGGTATATTGTGTGACCAGATTATTAGAAAATTTCACCAAAATAAAAACATGATGAACGCAAATAAACGAAACCACCAAGGGGTTAATACCAACACATGATGATGAATGTGAGTTAATTACTTGTACTTACCAAGGAAACAGAGAAACCGTTGCATGCTGATGAGCTATCCACTTTGTCAGAGTAAGAAAGACATGCACATTTTATGAAAAGAAAAGAGGATGTGTTTACTGCCAAGTTCCCCTTACTACAAAAAGGGAACACTCATTTGAACTGCCCGGTGTAAAAAATATATTTTTCCAGGGAAAGAATGCTGTGAATCACATTGCACAATAAAATGCGCCCTTCCTCTTGTGCAAGCCAGGAAGAGACCACTGTTTAAAACGGAACGTGTCTCTCCATACTCCACAGAAACAGCACCTGATTTGTGGAATCCAGTTAAAATAAAAACGTTTGGAGCTACTGGGTGGCTCATCCTGATCAGGCTTTGTTTCAGTGTGTGGATGGGCCCGACAGTCAGGTATCCATTAAGGCACTGTTCCAGTGTGTGGATGGGCCCCATGGTCTTTTTTTATCTGTTAAGGCACTGTTCCAGTGTGTGGATGGGCCCCACAGTCCGGTATCCGCTTTTTTAATGAAGTACAAGAGGTACATTGAGGAGGTCGACTGTGGCAGATCTGAGAGCTCGAGTTAGCACATAAAAAGACAGGAGGTCTGTAATGTACGAGGGTGCTGAGCCATTTAATGCTTTGTATACAAATAAAAGGACTTTAAAATCAATTCTAAAAGATACTGGAAGCCAGTGCAGTGAAAATAAAACAGGTGTTCTATGCTCTCTCTTCCTTGTTTTAGTTAAAAGTCTAGCTGCAGAATTTTGAATAAGCTGTAGTTTTTCAATTGACTTTTTTGGAAGACCAGTTAAAAAGGCATTACAATAGTCAAGCCTGCTAAAAATAAAAGCATGTACCAGCTTCTCAGCATCCTGTTGGATTAAAAACGGCCGAACTTTAGAAATATTTCTCAAATGGAAGAATGCCGTCTTGGTCACTTTATTTATATGCGTTTTAAAACTTAAATCTGAGTCTAAAATAACACCTAAACTTGTTACTTCTGCTTTTTTGTACTGTGCCAAATTTCCTAATCTATTAAAAAGTGCATCCCTTTTGGCTTTGTTAAGGCACTCTTTCAGTGTGTGGATGGGCCCCACAGTCTGGTATCTGTTAAGGCACTGTTCCAGTGTGGACTGGCTTCACAGGTAAATCTCTTGCATTCTGCACTCCTCATTTATAGTTTACTGAACATTAATAATAAATCATTAAAAAGATGAGTCTTCATGATGTTACTGATTCAGCTTCACTGTTTGATTACAGCTCTGTTTTAGCAGCGATAAACTGCACTGGAAACAGTTGCAATATTCAGGTTTTTTAAATTTTTTTATTTAAATTCTTTTCAATGAACACAGTCCATAAACATTACAAAACTACCACTATCCCCATAAGTTACATTTACATAAAGTCTAGGGCTGCCTCCAAATAGTCGACTAAACCATTAGTTGATCAAAAGAACTTGGTCGACCAAAATTTTAATTGGTCGAATCGTTGCAGTGTGAAAAAACGCGAGAGTGGAACTATTCATTCATACCGGACGTGCGCCGTGTCACAAACAATTGTTGTCTATTAATTAAGGAATAGATCAGTTGTATTGAAGTATGCGAGCATTTTGAGCGTCTAAAGGATGACCCCAAAAAAGTTAAATGTAAACTTTGCAAGCAACAATTCACCTACCATACAGCGCATCTTCTGAAAGGCCGGCTTCATTGTCAGGTTCAAAGCGGAGCTCACTTCTCCTGAGCAACGTCAACAAACTCGTGTTTCTAACGCATAAATAATATGAGAAGACTGCGATCGGAGGAAAAACAGCAGTGGGTTGGCCTAATGTACCGAGGTTCGCTGGCCACAAGTAGGCTAAAACACACTTTTACGTTGCTAATATAGATTATAATTAATCTCGTTTGGCCTGTTGTTGATATTTCTCTTAAGTGTTTCAGTTTGCTGTGTTTTTTATTTATTCGTTTGTTTATATAATTTAGCGTATTTATTTGCATTTTAAAAAGAAAATAAGATTCTTTTTTTCCCCCATCTAGTTTTGATAACCGTGAAGTTGTTAAATTAGCTAGGCTACATCGTTTTTGCTCTTTCGTATCACTGGACAAAATGCTGATTTTTTATTTAGTTATTCACTATTTTTAAGTTGTGTGTTGTTATAATTAAAAGTAACAATGTTAAATATCTCATTGCTTGTTGTTCTGACACATTCATTTACCGCTTTGTCTATGCTTTTAATACAGCGCTGGCCATAAGCAAACCGATGCCGTTAATAGGCAGTGCAGGCCAGCAAATCACAGCCTGTGCTTGTAGTTATAATTGATATTTTAAATAATAATGATGGTTTTGTATTTCTCTGTAATATAGTAAACATACTATAGATCACATGGAAGTCAAACAATTTTAGGATGTTCAAAAATACATGCTTAAATAATTAAATTAATATCATAAATGTGCGACGGTTAGTGGACTATGGGTTTGAACTGACGACTACAGGTCAACTAAGGAAATCTTTGGTCAGGGGCAGCCCTAATAAAATCATCACAACACATTAATAATTCAGTTAAGGAATATAACTATGAGGGCACAAATGTACAATTTTTACAATGAGACCCAAAGCCATTTATTTTTGGGTTTCCAGTACAGTACTGTGCATTAAACACACCAAAGGAAAGCTAAAAATCTGGTTATGGCAATACGTTGATAAATGAAATACCACATGATTTACAAATGATCCAAAATCAAATGTATTGCACATGCGTGTTAATGACATTACCGACATTACCTGTGTGCATGTAAAAAAAGCACGGGATCTATTCTCCCAGATCACTGTGTGACACCCACACAGGGTGTCTCCTTTCAAGGAGAAAGATTCAGGATAAAACAGGCAAATAATAGTTTATGGCACAAAAATTAAGAAATTAAGGTGACTAACTTCCTCTGGTAGCATATTTTCCCCTCCAAACCAAACTGAGTGATAATGCTGTTTTTATATCGATTTTTAGCATGGCCCACCGGCTCTTGTAACATAAGAGGTGCTGAGTCCTGGGGATGCAATACAAAAGCACCGAAACTGATCCAGGGTCAGTGCCTTGGGCAGAATTGATACCCACATCAAGTCATGCTGTTGCGAGCAAGGCAAGTACTGGCAACAGTGTTTTCACTCCCCATTAAGCTCATGTATAATGATATACAGTACAAACACTACAAGGATTAACATTAATCATGCCTCGAGATACATTTTATATTACCATGGTAACAAAACATGATTGTACTTCTTACAGGCACCTATTATTCACCTGAAAAGACATCAGGTGATAGCATAGGTTGTTACAGACCATTTTGAAAATACAAAATATAAATAAAGTCTAAACAGGAATCACTGGATTAACTGATGTTTCTATGTTTAGCTTTTCTTTAAGGTCAATTTAACTAGTACCAGACTACACTCTGTAACTTGCTCACATAGCTTGCAAAAGTCAGGAAGAACAAAGTGAGGTAGAGGACAAAAACAAACTTTGGTTCCATTTCGCCAACATTACAGTAAAGATACTCATATGATCTAAAAACAGCAGCAATCATTAAAAACTGCATCCTCAGGGCCTAGCATTGACTACATACGGTAACAACCAGGGAAAAACTTGCGCATACAAACACACACATGCACGCACCACAGGTGTGTGTGTATTGAGGGTAAAGGGACAGAACTCAAGGGGGGCATCACAGATGGAAACGCTAAGTGGCTTAAGAGACTTGTTTATGTCTGCCCGACAAGAGGGGTCAGAGGTCACGGGGGCTGGGTGAAGCCGAACCAAGGACAAAGTGCATGACAGAAACGAGGGAACGGAGGGTTAGTGTTAGGGTTAGCCTGCGAAGACTTGGGGCTGGAGAGGAGGGGGCAGCCTGTCAGTGTCCACATTGTCCGAGTCGATGGCAGAGCTGGCGTTGGTGCTGCTGGAAGTGGTGCTGGGGGTGGTACTGGAGGTGGAAGTGGTGGGTGGGGTTTCCGGAGGGTACTGGCCCAGGAAGCCATGGACCTGGTGCTCCACGCTGGACTTCCAGTCGATCAGGTCGGCCTCGAGCCTGCGGGCCCCGTCCAGCTGCCTGTCCTGCTGCAGGCTCAGACCCCCTAGCAGGTCGAGCTCGCTGCTGGCCTGGCTCCCTCCCTCTGCCCCTGGGCAGGGGTCTGGGACTGACCTGCCAGGAGATGCCTGGCCTGACATGTAGCGATCAAACTCCTCTACACTCAGGTTGAGGGACAGGGCATCCAGCTTCTCAATGAAGGCCACAGCACAACACTGCAGGATGGAGAAATTACACCCAATCAATGGCCTGGACTCTGAGGGGGTCACACACACAATTTCAACCAATCACAGGCCTGGATACAGAGGGGTGACACATAGTGCAGCCAATTACTTTTTCCTCATTTCTTCAGTTTGGCGAGCTCATTTTAGTGATCGATGGACGTGGGGGAAAAAATAAAACAATCTTGCTTCTAATTGTTTTGTATTTATTTTTATTATAATCCCAGACTACTTTGTATGTGCCTTTGTGTGTATGTGCACATGTAGCTTCTAATTGTTAATCAAAGTTGGACAAGTATTGACTGAAACCCAGGCTACGATGTCTGCCTGTGTGTGCGTGCGTATGTGTATGTGAGAGGGTGTGTGTTGGTGTGTGTGCGGGTGTGCTTCTATGTGTGTATATGTGAGTGTGTGTATGAGTGCAGTGTTTCCCTTAGACAGGCTCATCTGTGGTTTAGTGTTGGAGTGCATTAGTAAACTTGTGGATTGTGTAAGGTGCAGCTGGTCTTTATTAAATTTGCTTGCGATTTTAAAAAGTCATGCTGTTTGTTCTAAGCCTTGTCTGAAGATTTACAGCATACCCGTGTATTTCAGGGAACAGCCATTGGCATTGTGGGTATGGAGCACAACAGTAAATCATTTCCGGAAGGCATTCCTCTCTTTATACAGGGCTAAAAAATGTGACTGTTCTCGTCACATATGCAACCTAAATGTAAACTGCGACCTGGAATTTTAATTCAGAGCAGTGTTGTGACCACAAACAATTGCAACTGTCAGTTTTTTTATAATTACTATACGTTTAACCATTCTAAGCAACCAAACGTCAGCTTCACTTAAGTCTATGCTTTTTTTTTAAAAATTTAAAGGCCCCACACAATAAAAATTGTCCTCTTTTAAGTGATGAAATGTTTAGCTATAGTTTTTTATAATTACTTCAAGGACATGATACAGACCAAAAATAAATAATTTTTTATTTAAAGGAGCTATATGTAACATTGACACCAAGCCTTTAAAATGGGTACTGCAATCCACATTCACAATATTGGAGTCGAGACACTGAACCAACACGAGGGCAAGACGAGCCGAGCGCAACATTATATTTTGAGATGAGCTTATTCTATTTTGACAATGACAAGCGACGACGAGTCCTACACTGTAAGTTGATCAGCTAATGTATACGTTTGCAATTTGTTTATTATTTATTGTTTGCAAATTATAAACCAGCTCATGAGGATTTTTTATAACTCTGTCAATGTTAGCTAGATGCATGGCTGGCTATGTTTACGGTCACACAGATATAAGCTAACGTTAGTGGTAGGTTTAGCGAGTAACTATATACATATTATATATATTTAAATCTTTAGCTAGCTAGCTAAATGGAAACGATGTTGAACTTAGCTTAGGCATTTGTAAATCGGCTGTCGGAGTGCCGGAGTACATCTGGTTGTTCGTTATGGGCAGTGGACTCGGAGTCAACTCGGAGAATAGTGAATCACACAGGCCAAAACAAATACAGACGTTCCGACCCGGAATGGAAATTTCAAAGGAGAACATACTGGCTGTAGCATTGTTGTCGGAGAAGCCAGTATTTCGACTTAGCATGTTCCCTTAATCTCTGATGACATATCATGGTCATTTTATGATTTAGTACAGTAAATTTGTTACATATAGCTCCTTTAAAGTTGATATTTGCGCGGCTAAATATTTCCCCCACTTCTTCCTGTAAACGCTATGTGACATTTTGGTGACGCGTACCTGCACTGGCAGGCAGTGGAAAAAAGGTTTTCCTCCAATTACATTGCTCGATTTTCAACTTGTCCTCAACGTCAATGTGAGTTACAACTAGCACTTTAGGTTGCTCACAGTAGCAAGTTAGCAACCGTCAGTGCGAATGCGAACTGCGAACAAAATGGGACGAAAGTGCTTGTTTGAGTGCGAGAGTCATCACACGCTATTTAGTTTCCCCACAAACGCATGGCTACGGAAAAAATGGCTAGAATTTGCCCACATGAAGGAGGCTGCAATCTGCTCGAGCTCAAGGATCTGTAATTTGGGATTTTGGAGCTACTACTCCCTCACTGAGTGGGCCATTCCCACCATCATCCACTACAACTCCCTTTGAAACTAAGTAACTAATTAGCATTTCTTTATAACGTTATATTTAATTCACCATCGGAAATAGCAAAGTTAGCTATAACTCCTTATATATCATCTTGCTATGCAGCCAGAAACAAGAGAGGTTGCATGTCAGTGTCAGACTGAGTGGGTTACATCGCCGTCGAAACTGGTCTGAAACTGAGGCAGGGGTGCCTAGGAGAAGTAAAGGTAGGCTAACAATGTTAGCTGAGCTGAAATTCTTATTTATAATGGATGTTTTTCATTCATTTCTGTCGTTCGAGGTAACTTAGGTACGTCTGCAAATAAAGTTTGGGTGCGTCTGCTTTCTTTTACTAAGGTTACCACTACGCTCGGCTCGCTGGGAGCTGATGCCTCTAAATTAGGTGAAACGTTAACTGTAGCTTACATTGCTTGTTTTGTTGTTGATTAATTCAATAATCTGTAGCTATCTAGTAGGGGTGTCACGATACCGATTCGAAATCGAAAATCGATCGAAATGAGCGTTCGATTCCGAACTTCGAAATCACAAGCTGGTTCGCGATTCTCCAAGTTTTTTTTTTCTCTCCACCCCCGCCCCCCGCGCGCTCTTCTTAGCCTTTCATGTGACGGGTACAATGTAAAAAAAAGTAGCCTACTTGGCCATCTCTAATGTAAGCGTTTCCGACAAAACGAAACTTGAAGCCTTCCACTGCATTTTGTTCGTCCACGGCGTGCGTCCGAAGAAAAAAAAACAACGATATTTCAAAGAAGAAAGAAGACACAGCTGCTAGTTAACGTTAGCTTACCGGTAGCCTGCATTACTTTTCGACACACCATGGCCACTGCCGGAGTCGGAGATGGAGAAACACAACTGGAAAATCCTCCTGCTTCCCTCAAGTCACCGGTGTGGCAACATTTTGCCTTCCCCGTGAGTTATATAAACAACGAACGCGTCATTGACAAAAAAACGACAGTTTGTCGGCTATGCTACACGCGAGTACCATACACCACCTCAGGCAACACGTCAAATATGGCAGGACACATTCGCAGGCATCACAAAGAAATAGATTTGACTGGGAAAAAAACACTGACACAGGCAACTCAAATGACAACCCAAATGACAGTTGTCAGGGCATGAAAAAAAACGTGTAAATAGTTAATAGCGTGGTACATGTTCAACTGTTTATTATTTCAGATATTAGTTTGCTAAAGCTCTTAACTGTTCAAAGAATGTGAACACGCTCATCTTTTTAAAGAAGAATTTGAAAATGTAAATGACCGTTGTCAGGGCATAAAACCAATGTGTAAATTGTTAATAGCGTGGTAAATGTTCAACTGTTTATTCTAGAGTCTAGTTTTGATAAAGCTCTTAACTGTTTAGGTGTCTTTAAATATTCTCATATTTTTGTTATTATTTATAATTGTTATTATTCAAATAAAAGTTACTTATTGAGAAACAAGTATTTTTCTTTACAAATCAAGACTCGATAGTCTAACAATGGCATAGCCATTAGCTAGACTATAGTGCTGGAAAAAAAAATTGTGCTGAAAAAAAAATCGAGAATCGAATCGTGGATTTGGAGAATCGTGACACCCCTACTATCTAGTTATGTAACATTAGCTATATTATCTACACTTCACAAACTGCAGCTTCTCCCTTGTAAGAAAGACAGAGAATTTTCGGGATTCCAGATTCAAATTAGCGAGATATTGATAATTACAGATATTACGGCAGCTATTAGTGGCAGTAGTTGTTGCTGTCCAGCAATTTGCACACAGCTATCCTGTTATTGCGGTAATGGTAACATAACATTAATAGAAAAACAAAACAGGATTCTAGGCAAATATTTATTACAGATGTTGACGCTACATACGAATGTTATCATACCATTCAGAAACATCAAGAAACTCTCGGGGGTCGACCGCATTTTCTGCAGCTCCGGCAGCAGCAACAACAGGGGGTGGCTCAAACATATAGGGCCGAAATGGAGCGATGCCGCCCCCATACTCGTAGTGATCTCCCTCCTGGTACCATCCTCGCCCTCCCCGTCCTCATCTCCCTCTTTGTTCTCATTCTCCTGCCCCTCATTGTCCCACAGAAATGACGCTTCCTCCTCCTCAACAGAGGGGATGGAGGAGGAGAGTGATCCTCAATTTCAGACACAATGTAATCCATTTTGGCTAACGCGTTAGCTTTCTTTTGAGCACTGCTATCCAGAAGCTTCAAGCTAACTAGCTAGCCACTGCGACAGCCCGCCCATTTAAAAAAAAGAAAAAAGTCCCGCCCCAACGTCCGGTTTCACGAGAAGCCTTCTGAAAAGCATTAGGAAAAATGTGATCTGACTTCCGTTTTGTGGGGCCTTTAAATTTGGTAAAATCAGTCACAGCGGTCCTTTCACTGACAGCTGCCAAGCGAGCTTGCATTCCCTAAAGCAAACTAATAATAGTTAGTTAACCAGTTTTTTCCCCTCAAGGATAATAAAATTAAACAAAACAATCACGTTTTCACAAAAATAAATAAATAAAAGGAAGTGAACATCGATTAGTGATTTGTAAAACGCGACCCCCTCGAACAGCGAAGTTCATCAAGATGTCCAACCATCAGCAAACACAATCATCCTTATGTTTTTATTAGATTTTTATGGCTGTGGCATTATCGAATGTCGATGGTGATTTGTATATATTGTAAATAGTTCATTTTTATTGGTGTTGTAATCTTTTTTTACCAGCAAACAAGCTCAGCTAGCTAGCTAATTGCAAGCTAATATCTAGCCAATTGCAAACGTTATTGATTTAACTAAAGTTACCCAACGTTACCTAAACTAGCTCACTTTTTGTAACGTTAGCTTTTTCCATTTACTTAGGCTGCATTTGAAAGAATATGGAACCTGTGAATGTAAACATCCTGGATCAGACGCTACGGGATTCTTTTCAATCCTTAAACTATGAAGAAAGTTTTTGAGAGAAGGCAGAGGGGAGACCGAAGCCTGTTATCAGCGAGTGGGAACTTTAAAGTTAAATGTTCACGGTAGCCTACATCAAGGTGGAGTGGCTAACAGGCAGCTTGCTAACGAATCACATGTATTGCTGGCCATGCGTGTTGTTTAAAAAGATAATTCAGTTTTTTTTCCGACTTTGACCTATTTGTACAACTTATTTCCACCCTGCCGATCGGCACTAATAATAACTTTGTCACAGCTTTCTTTTTTGAGCTTTGGTCACCCCGAGAACCGCTCCAGGAGTACTTCTCGGGGTGACCAAAGTTAAAAAAATAAATGTGACAAAAATATTATTACCGATCAGCCTGGAAGAAAAAGGTAGTAAAAATAGGTCCAAGATGAAAATCTGAATTATTCTTTAACCCCTTGGCGCAGATGGCAATTCTGGTCTATTTAGGGGGCGCTCTGTTTAAGGCTTTATAACTCCAGGTGTGAGCATCACATAAACTTGGCAAATGGTTTAAATGAAACAAGACAGGTGTACCATTTACAATACAAACTTAGATGTTTATTTTCATAATTTAAGTCAAAATAAAGTGCCACAAATGCAAAGAAACATTGGAAAAATTCAACAAAAAATAGTTTTTCCTTTAGTTTGCAACAAAATACTGAGAGCTACATAAGTGAAATCGGTAATATATATACAGTTCCTGCATCATAAACTCCATGTCCACAAGTTTTGCTAAATCTGAGGATGATATGCAGAACTACTAAAGGTCTATGGTGCAAGACATAGGCAGTGTACCCTGTTCTCCATTAGTGTCTCCAAATCTATCCAAATGGCTAAATTGTGCACTGCTCTAAATAAAAAAACTACAAATCAACAGTTTTGGCTCATAAAACTCATTTCCAAGTGGGAATTACTATATTTTCATCAGTATAGGGGGTAGATATCGATGGGTCCAAAACCCCTATGCAAAACATGTCATTAAATGAATAAAATTAGTTTTGTCCATTATAAAGCATATACATTTGCTCCTGATGGCTTAAGGTAAAAAAACATTGATATCAGTGTTACACACCTAAATATGTTGCCTAATCATTCACTCTTCTACCTCAATAAAACATCACTTTTCCCTGTACTCTACAGTGTATACTTTTGTCCTGGGATTGCATTTTTCTGTATTTTTAATTTTTAATGTTCCTATTCATAATGACTCCAAGAAAAATTACCTTAATCTACCACATATCTGCGCACAGTAAATTGGAATTAGCATTTGTCATGCCCTAAGACACAAGTATATATGCCATAGCCTATATTATGTACAATAACATGAAAATAAAATAGTATTCCATTTGCAAAATGCTGCCAAATGTTCAATCTTCAATGAACATCGGTAGCCTACATCAAAAATAAATATAACGATTGCACTACAGTGTGTGAAATGCACTCAAAATGTGAAAATAACAATAGGGCTATCAAACATATTGTAAAGACAGTGCTCGAGTGGAAACACGAACGTACATATGTAGCCAGCGAGACCAACGGCATTTTAGACGCAAAAATACTTACATATCGGGAAAGGGAAACTCCCCTCCCTAATGCGTTTTCTATAGAGCTTGCGTAATACCAGACCGTTAAAACAAAAACTGCCGTTACGCTGGGCTGTAGTAAATTGTTCAAAGCACCCAAAAAGACATGGCATATACCGTTGCTAAGGTTATAATGTACTCTATTAGATAAAAAAGCCGACAATTAAATCAGAATGAACTGTAATGAATGAGACAGGCTTGCAGGGCATGAGCCGATGTTTCAGATAGTGTAATAGCGGTATAAAGTGTTGTATATTTCTCAAACCGATTGTACCAGACAATAAATGATCATTTAATAAATAACCATGACTTTGAAAGGAACATCTCGATGTGTAAAACCAATGGTAGGATTGTACATTTATTTCATATTTAGTAGCATATATTGCTAGTAGAATAGATGGTAGAACTTTCAGTTTATTTTGCATTTGAGTGAGCAGGGCTTTTCACGGCTTTTCTGGCAGACGATCAGGCTATTGTTGGGTTTATCTTGTTGCTATGACAGAATTCTAATTTTATATGATGAATAAATATATTTATGAACTCAAACATAGACGCTATTGTCCACTATGTCACGCATGGGTAGGTATAGACTAGGTGCGGGTTGCTTGACATCGCCTTGTCACTAGGTACGTTTACATGCACACTAATACTCCGATCTGAACCCGGTTATGGCAATACTCTGGTTACTGAAATGGTCATGTAAACACCTTTATCCGATAATGTAAGGTCATAATCCATGTTTTCGAAACCCGATTAGCACCCCTGGTTTTTTGGCCAAACTTTCGATTTTTTGGAACATGTAAACACCTTTCTCCGGTTTCTTTCGGCTTTTCAAAACTACGCATGTCAGGCAGAAGAGGCGGTGTAACGTCAAAATGATTCCACCCGTCAACATTTGCTATGCCTGGGGTTCCTTCAACATCTCACTTCCAGAATTTTATTATTAAATTTGCATTTCACCGGTGAAAATATATTGTTCAGTGTTACGTGCTTGTGTTTGTACTAGCTAGTTTGTGGCTAGCACATAAAATAACTGAAATTTTCAGGAAATTCGCCAGATTTAGAGATCGGTAAAGCTAGCTAGTACAATAATATAAATCAACCACTACTAGCAATTAGCTATAAATAAGTAGCTATAATAATTACTAGCTAGCTATAATAATAATAATAGCCTACTAACGTAAATTTTTGACGGGCGGATCATTTTTGTCCTTACAACGGGAAGCAGTTAGTAGCTACGTTTTCCACAGAGCTGATTATAGAGAGAATCATGTAAACGCGGCTTTTGGAGTAATCACATTTCTTATGTCCATGTGAACGCAATAAGTTAAATACTGGCATAAGCTGATCGTTTCCAGTAATCGGATATTGCTGTGCATGTAAACGTACCCATTGCTGCACAATGCTCCCTAAAAAGCTTGCATTTTATACCCTTGGCGGAAAGGAGGATAAACGAGGGAGCGAGGGAATATAATTACTCCCTCCCCTTTCTTAAATTGGATCCGAATCACATTTGGTGTGGCTGCCATATTTCATCCTGGCATTTTGGGGATTTCCCCCTTGAAGCAAGGGAAGGGAACGACAGAAAGAAAGGATAAATTTAGGATCCGAACGCAGCCTGAGTCAGGGTAGCGTTAGCAAGCTAGCTAGCATTTAACTCGGTCAAAATGCCAAAAGCATTGTCTAAAGTGTAGCTGTAGCCTATTTTACCCAAAAAGACGTTCTTTAATGTCGTTGTTTGCTCTATTTTAAAAAAGGTATTGCTTCTGCCACCGTTTAGGCACCGGTACTGTTAAAAGTATAGTTTTAGTGAAGGTGTGGGACGGAGGCATGGGTGAGCGATGATTGTGTTGCCTGTAACTTCCGTTTCGGAGCGAGGACGGTAGAAAACAGTGGATTTTTCAATCAGCAGCTCAGACATTGTAAGTGGCACTGAAATGAGGCACCTAAATCTGCATTGCGATTTGGTCAGGTAGGTACCGGTCGTATGGGAACCATTGCCATAATGTGTCTGTGCGCACGTGTGTGAGTGTGTGTGTCAGCGTGTGTTTATTTGCGTGTGTGCGTTCCTCTCACCAGGTTAGTAAAGTAGTAGCCGTCCTCTCCCTTCATGAGCCGGCTGGGGTGGCAGAAGCGGGTGATGTACTGAATGTTGGACTGCAGTCTGGGGGGGGTTGGACCGCAGGACCGTGTAGATGAGGGCGGGCAGGAAGTCGTCTGCCGAGGCCGGCTGGCGCTTGGTGACCTTGATGGCATTGAAGATGCGTTTGCTGCAGCGCGTCACACAGGCCAGCTTTTCCCTTGGAACACACCTGGAGTCCATCTCAATGAGATCTACGACAGCCCAGAAACCCCTTATCTACCTGCTGGGAACCTCCCTCATCTCCACAGAAAACAACACATTTCCCCAAACACATGAAAACTGCTTAAGAGAGTTCTGTTTATTTTCATTTTTAAGGCATAAAATCTGAGGTTGGAGTGTAATCATGCTGTGTTCTGTCAGACTCACCTGTGATGGCTTTTACCACACTGTCCGACACCTCAGCGATCTCCTCATCCACAGGGACACACAGCATCTGAATGGTGACCCAGTGTAGGTCCCTGAAGCACACGAACAAATACATGACACACACGCACACGGACACAAACAAGCACACGAACGCGCACACACGCATTCACGCACGCACAGTGCCAGACCACGTTATGTCCGCAGTGACACTTTTACATAACACCTAAGTTCATAATATCTTTACCGTGCATGTGCATGTGCATGTTAACTAACACAAGCGCAGGAAGTTCCCCTCACCGAATCCTCTTCTGTAAGGCCAGGTCTTTCGTCTTATCCTCTGCGGTCTCGGGACACAGGGCAGCCTTATGTAGACGTGTCATAACGTACTTTTCCACCTGGTCCATCACTTGCTCCACACTGTCTGCAGACCCTGCACCAGCATACACGAATGACAAGAACTCACTCAAATAGCTGTGAGTACCACATCCTCTGAACCCTACTTAGTGTAAAGTAAGGTATCTACCTGGCCGGATAAACACTCCGACACTGTCATCTCTCTCCCATTTCTTCAGAAAGCGCATGTCTGCCGAGTCTTCAGCTCATGCGAGCTCCCCATAATTTCACTGCATGTTACCCACAGTTCCCCTGAGCTACCCATAATTCCCCTCCACTACCCATGATTCTACTGTTCTTCTCCACAGGCTACCCATAATTCCCCTGAGCTACCCATGATTCCGCTGTTCTTTCTCTGTGGGCTGCTGAGGATTCCGCTGTTCTCTTACTGCAGGCCTACCTTTGAAGTGTGAGAGCAGACGGTCAGACAGGTTCTGGTAGAAATCCTGGACGCACTCCGAGAGCTCCTCGGCGCTCAGGTTCTGGAGGTTAGAAAGCATGTTACAGGTCAGGAAACCTCAGAACTGGGATGAATGAGAGGTCGCTGCAAACCAGAGACTGATAACACACACGGGTCCAGCTCTTTTCTCACATAGATATGCCCTGAGCAGTAAAATATATTTAAAAATACTTTAAAGGTCTACTCCGGGGAGTCAAAATATGATAAACCCTGCTAAACACTGATGCATCAATGGTTCCTAATGTCGATTTATCGGTTTTCACTAATTTTCTATAAAGAATTAACTGAAATAAGCATGTATTTATTTGCCTATTTTTCACAGAAGCATGAAAACCTTGTTTGACTGCGGGGAATATCCCAAGTGACCATGACACTCGGACTCAAAATTTGATTGACAAGTGAAGTGACATCACATCAATGTTGGTGCACGCACTCCTCTGTTTACAAATCTGTTAGCTACTCTGCACATCCTACATTAGCCAAAGAGCGTTTATACAGCTTCAGCATACGGAAGGTACAGAACCTTCTTTCAGATTTTGTTTTGTCGCAAAGCCTAGTGAATACTCTCCTGCATTCGAAAAACACTCTGTGTCCGAATCTGAGGTAAGCTCACCTGTTTGAGGCCTATATCTGAGATAAAGCTCACCTGTTTGAGGCCTGTATCTGAAGTAAGCTCACCTGTTTGAGGCCTGTATCTGAAGTAAGCTCACCTGTTTGAGGCCTGTATCTGAGGTAAGCTCACCTGTTTGAGGCCTGTATCTGAGATAAGCTCATCTGCAGGTGTGGCTCTGAGTTATGCTCACCCGTTTGCGTGCGGCGCTCTCAGTGAAAGCCCGGCTCTGCCGGTAAATCTCTTGGCCGGGCTTCTGCAGGGGCCGGAGGAAGTGGATGAAGTCGCACGTGTCACGGTCGGTCTCTGCGCTGGGCTGCCTGCTGCTGTTGGACGCGCTTGGGGTCCGGGCCTCCAGACTCTCTGCGGGGACAAACAGACAGACAGACAGATACAGGTAAGGGGAGCTGGGAGAAGCTGTCTGATGTCATCATCATAATGATATGTCAAGGGTCAGGACAGATAGATAACACTGCCACTACACATGCAATCTAAATTTATTTATTTATTTATTTATTTTTGAAATCCTTTTTGAAATTTATTTTTATTTCAAAAATGAAGGACCAACATCACCAATAACAATTACACAAAATACTTTAAAAATAAATAAATAAATAAATAAATAAAACAGTCACTGAAAGAAAAGCATTAAACAATGTATAGTTAATAGCACTGCAGCGTTTCAATAAAAGAAACATTACAGTCCAGTAATATATCTGTAGTATGTGGAATAAATATCAAACTAAGAAGTACAGGAGGTGGGGACTATTTCTATTAGCACAACGGCCAACACAAAAGATGGTCAAATCTGCAATTATTCACTATAAACAAACTCTCTAGATATGAAAGCAAAGGAGACCAAAGGTCTTGAAAAATATATCCACGATTAATGTCTCTAATGGTAAAAATTCTTATATTTGATCCAAGAACAATTTAAAAGTTGGCGGCGATTCCCTTTTCCAAAATAAAAGAATACATTTCTTCGCAAAATATGTTATAATGATTAATAATCAATAAACATTATAAGTCTAATAAATCAGGCGAGGCATTTAGTAAATAGAGACATGGATTAAAATCAACTTCTGTTACTAATACTAATTGGGTAAATATGTGGATATTGTTCCAGAAGCTTTTTAAATAGTCGACATTGCCAAAAAAGATGCATAAATGTTCCTTCTGTCATCTTACACCTTGGAAAGTTTGGTGAATTATCTTTGGAGAATTTATGCATTTTTATTGGGGTGAGATATTTGTTGAGAAATTTGAAATTAGCTTCCTTGATTTTGTTACTTGTGAATGGATAATGGATTCTTTCACAAATATTCAACCAAATGTTTTCATGTAAAAAAAAATGCCCTAATCATTTTCCCAGATCTTTAACAGGGGAAGAAAAGAAGAATGAGATATCATAAAATTCACAAATTTTACCTTTGATTGAGGTAGAGGAAATCAATATGTCCTCCACTTCAGATAAACAAAACCTCAACTTCTTTTCATTGATGAGTGATTGAACAACATTTCAAATTTGTAAATACTTTAAAAAATCTGTCTTTGAAATATCATATTCTTTTCTTAGATCAATAAATGATTTAGCTTTGCATCTTTATTAAACAAGTCTTTGAATTGCTTCAAACCTAAATTAGACCATTTGCCTTTGTTAATTGATTTGAAATGTTTGTTTAGATCAGGATTTACAAAAATAGGAGTACATATAGAAGTACAGGTATTAATACCAATAGCCCTAATGCAGTCTGTCCAAGCTAAAAGTGTGTTAACAACAGTGAAATATTGATCCATGTTATTTATCTTGTTAAAATGTTTTATGAACATAAGAGATTGCAAAGGTAGGGGATGAAGGAAATAAGCACCAATTTGAACCCATAAGGAGTCCTGACTATCCAACGACCATGACAATACATTTCGTAATTGAGCTGACCAATAGTAATACTGAAGATTGGGGAAACCAAGACCTGGTTTCATGAGTATTGATAACCTAATCCTTGGTTTTTTGTTACACCATATACATTTTTAGATATGTTTGTTCAAAGATTTTAAAAAAAGATGTTAATAAATAACATGGTAACATTTTAAAAAAGAAATTAAATCTCAGGAGGACATTAATTCTCCCTAAAAGAGACAGTGGTAAAGAAAACACGTTTGTGGTGTTATGTGAGTGTATTCAACTGTAAGTACCATTTATTCAGTAATTATTGTCAGGAGTGTTTTTTTAAGCTGTAGTTAAATGCAAATGTTATATACTGTAATCCTTATTTGACAATGTCATAGCCAGTCAGGATAGCTAAGCTGTGAGCATCTTGGAATGACACATGTTCGAAACGCATTTGCGTTGTCTGCGATCTATACAAATTTTTATGGGCGGTGTACAATGTGTTAATTGCTGTATGTGTATATGCAGGGATTGTGTAACACGTTATTTTGTGTTGTTATGACAGTTATCCATTTAATGTAGACGGCGATATTATGGCTACCAAATGCTAGCCATCTTAACCCCTTTGCGTAGATGCATAGTGAAGGTGATGCCGGCGCCACCTTTTTGCTCAACTGAGACATTCGTTGCTACTGCAGCCAAGCTATTAGTGGAAATCACAAACTCTGTGTTTTAACTTTATTGGTAGACGATTCGTGACGATTTCTGCCAAATACGGAGTTTCTAAGTGTCAGTATTTCCCTGTAGCAAGTCCATTTAACAAGCAACCCCCCACCTAGTCTATATCTACCCATGCGTGACACAGTGGACAATAGCGTCTATGTTTGAGTTCATAAATATATTTATTCATCATATAAAATTTGAATTCCGTCATAGCAACAAGATAAATCCAACAATAGCCTGATCGTATGCCAGAAAAGCCGTGAAAAGCCCTCACTCAAATGCAAAATAAACATGTGAAAGTATTCTCTGATTCCACCATGTATTCCACTAGCAATATATGCTACTAAATATGAAATAAATAAACAATCCTACCATTGGTTTTACACATCGAGATGTTCCTTTCAAAATTCAGTGGTCATTTATTGTCTGTTACTATCTGAAACGTCGACTCATAATACCCCAATGCCCTGCAAGCCTGTCTCATTCATTACAGTTAATTCTGGTTTAATTGTCGGCTTTTTTATCCAATAGAGTACATTATAACCTTAGCAACGGTATATGCCATGTCTTTTTGGATGCTTTGAACAATTTACTACAGCCCAGCGTAACGGCAGTTTTCGTTTTACCGGTCTGGTATTACGCAAGCTCTATAGAAAACGCATTAGGGAGGGGAGTTTCCCTTACCCGATATGTAAGTATTTTTGTGTCTAAAATGCAGTTGGACTCACTGGCTACATATGTACGTTCGTGTTTCCACTCGAGCACCGTCTTTCCAATATGTTTGATAGCCCTATTGTTATTTTCCCATTTTGAGCGCATTTTACATACTGTAGTGCAATCGTTATATTTATTTTTGATGTAGGCTACCGATGTTCATTGAAGATAGAACATTTGGCAGCATTTTGCAGATGGTGGAATACTATTTTATGTTCATGTTATCATACATAATATAGGCTATGGCATATATACTTGCCTCTTAGGGCATGACAAATGCTCATTCCAAATTACTGTGCGCTGATATGTGGTATATTAAGGTAAAAATGTCCTTGGAGTCATTATGAATAGGAACATTAAAAAAATAAAAACTACAGAAAAATGCAATCCCAGGACAAAGGTATACATACTGTAGAGTACAGGGAAAAGTGATGTTTTATTGAGGTAGAAAAATGAATGATTAGGCAACATATTTAGGTGTATGCAACACTGTGATATCAATGTTTTTTTTTACCTTAGCCATCAGAAGGAGCAAATGCATATGCTTCATAATGGACAAAACTAATTTTATTCATTTTATGACATGTTTTGCATAGGGGTTTTGGACCCATAGATATCTACCCCCCTATACTTATGAAAATATAGTAGTTCCCACTTTAAAGTGATGCAAAAGTGAGTTTTATGAGCCAAAACTGTTGATTTGTAGTTAAATATAGCATTTTTTTTTATTATTTAGAGCAGTGCACAATTTAGCCATTTGGATAGATTTGGAGACACTAATGGACAACCCGGTACACTGCCTATATTTTGCACCATAGACCTTTAGTAGTTCTGCATATCACCCTCAGATTTAGCAAAACTTGTGGACATGGAGTTTATGATCCAGGAAATGTATAT
Organism: Synaphobranchus kaupii; assembly: GCA_029718625.1. NCBI lineage: Eukaryota > Metazoa > Chordata > Actinopteri > Anguilliformes > Synaphobranchidae > Synaphobranchus > Synaphobranchus kaupii. The sequence goes on along the minus strand of CM056378.1, from coordinate 35,187,814 downwards.
ATATTACCGATTTCACCTAAGTAGCTCACAGTGTTTTGTTGCAAACTAAAGAAAAACAATTTTGTTGTTTAATTTTTCCAAAGTTTCTTTGCACTTGTGGCACTTTATTTTGACTTAAATTATGAAAATAAACAAATCTAAGTTTATATTGTAAATGGTACACCTGTTGTGTTTCATTTAAGCCATTTGCCAAGTTTATGTGATGCTCACACCTGGAGTTATAAAGCCTTAAACAGAGAACCCCCTAAATAGGTGAAATTTGCCATCTGCGCCAAGGGGTTAATAATATTGCGTGCAACCACTGTCCAGCGATTATTTCTTTTGTGTGTGATTTTGTCAATGCGACAGATTAATACGTTCACTGCCTTCTCCATCAGGCAAGAGCAACTACGATGTACAAATGTAGGATTTTACAAAGGCAAATTCCATTATTAAAGGCAATGTCACTGATATGTTGAAAATGTATACCCCCACACACAATTTTTTTAGTGGAAAGCTGGCAACCCAAGGGGACGGTACACAAAACAGGTCATTAGAATATCATGCCGTCCCACCATTTCGAGAAACGCATCCGCGTAGCGCAGGTTAGAACACAGTGCATCTCATCCTGTTAAATCCACAGAGAGGCAAGCACACGCCCCCTAGTGTTTAGATGTTTTGTAGCTATTTATTTTAGTTTTATTTATTCTTTATTGAACTGGTCAGTAATTGACTGATACTTGTAGGGGACACATACAAATCTGATCGCAGTGAGCAAGATGATCAGTAATATGATTTCTCAATCATCAGAGTCCGCACGCTGGACACCAAAAATGTAGGGAATATTCATTTAAATCTATACAAGGGGCGTCACTTATGTACTGCAATACGCCACTACCATCCTTATACAACTGGTGGCATTGTTTTGTATAATAAATCAGTCTCATAAAATGTATATATTATTCTCAAAAGAGAATATACTAACTAAAAATGGGTAACTTGAATTAATAATTAAATTAATTACCAATAAAATTACACATTAATAATTGTCTTAGCAAAATCACAATATTATGTTCTCAGTTGATACCAAATTAATATAAATGATCCAGCTAGAAGGTGAAGGCATTTTGGGGAATCCCTGCGATTAGCATTGGCTGACTCAGTTCAACACAAGAGCAACATTAATACAGACAATCTTGGAAAATGTAATAGTTTATTGAACACAAAGTACCAAACAGAGCAAAGCACGATTCACTACTATAATGAACAACAAACTGTGTGTGTGTGTGTTCCCATGTTCTCCTGCGTGTGCGGGGTTGCCACGGACACGTGTTCAGTGAGAACAAAGAAACTAAAATGGAGGGAGGTTTGAAACTAGCTTTTGCTGGAGCTAGCTAATGGTGGCGCATGAACCATACCATACACATAGGGGATAGCCGTAAGCTTATCAATGCGTGTGCGTTGAGATCAGCGTGCAGTGTTAATATTACGACTGGTTAGTGTTTAAAGGCAGATCACATGCAAGATACGTTCTGTGTGTGATGCATTAAACCTACGCAGTACGGTGGATGGCTTACAGCCATCCAAAGTAAAATGGTAACACAAAACTTTTACAGAACACACATTAACCATTCAATAGTACAGTTACATACACCCAGTCACAACATGTTGCGGTTGCTAACTAATATGCTATTGCCCATGTTACAGCCTTACTAGAATCAAAGTCTTTCGGATGGTTTCCTGCGTTGGATTGCACACTCACAACGAAAGGGGGAAAACCGGTCGCCCAATCCTGTGGTTGCAGTTCGTAGGGTTGTGATAGATAGGGGAACCGGCCGCCTCATCTTGGGTCCCTGGAACAGGTTTCTTTCGTCGTCAGGGTTGCAGTTCGTAGGGGTGGATAATGGAACCGGTCACATTATTTCTCCAAAACTATGTAGCGTCATCCCACTGCAGACTGCTTGCCTCTTTGGGGACTCACCGGCGGTGCTCTGCTGCAGGATCAGGGCTTCTTGGTCCGCTTGGTGGTTCTTCTTGACCACCGGGTGCTCGCGTTGCCTACTTGCGTCTTGTCTCCGGTCCTCCGAGGCCGATAGCCGGGGGTAGATGAGCCCGCCTCGCTCAGTTGGATGGGCGAGTAGGCCGCACGGGGCCGTGAGATGAGACAGTGAAGGCCCTGTCGAGCTGAGCGGAAGAACTGCCGGAAGAACAAAACTGGCGGAAGAACTGGCCGTGTTGCCCCTTTTATAAACTTTATTGCCAGTCGCGCATTCCGCTGTGCAGTATCACATTGCAGTGCGGAAATCACAACTGGTACAACGTCCTACGTCACTTCCTACGTGAAGGAGGAGCCTCCTGTGGACTGTATGGAATTGTAGTTCCTGTTGTCCCTATATACTTAAAGGGATAGTTCGGAATTTTGGACATAATGTCTCAATTACGACTCACCCATGATGTAGTTGATTGATGGAAACCATTTTCAGATAATTCCATGCTGTCCCTTCTTGTGGACATACACACATTGCTAATGCTAGCGCAACTCTAAGGTAACTGGTAGCATCCACTACCAAACGCACTTAAACACTCCACAGTGCACCCAAAGCTAATAAAATACGACGACAGTCTATCTGGGTTATTTTCAGTGATTATACCATCATTTTTGTAGTCAAACTATCGTTGAATCCTTTACTTTGTGCTCACCTATATTCTCCGTGGAAGTACGGTGGCAGAGCTATACTTTACGTTACTTTACGTTAGTAGGTAACGTAAAGTATAGCTCTGCCGCTGTATGTAGTGCCGGCCAACAACAATATCGCGCGTGTGAAAGAATCAGACTAGTAGTAGCTAACGTTCAGGTAAGATGGTATTTCGGTGTGTATTTCAAGGTTGTTCAAATCATGGGCACCACAAAGTTTTCACCGATTTCTAGTGGAAGATCAACAAAGAAAACAGCTGTGGCTTCTTGCTGCTCGCATGGATGTCAACACACCAATTGAGACACTAAAAAAGTTAAGTGTGTAGTGACCATTTCACGCAGGATGACTGAAAATCAAAAAAGGACGGTCGGGACAACCTCTACTGAAGGAGACTGCTGTGCCATCACCTGTTTTTCTTCATGCACCGAAAACAACTGACGAGCAGGTAACTAATAAAAGATTGCATGCGTGATCTATCTTTAATTTAGCTAGCTAGTTGCCACGATTGGGAAGTCATGGAAGTGGTCAAACTTTTCCTGCAAATTGGTAGCCAGTGTGCTTACGTGTATATGCTGTGTTATTCTGTAGCATGTTTGTGTTTAGCTGACTTGTTGTCTACCAAATATGTAACTTTACGGCAAAACGGATTGTGTCGGCAACTGTGGAGTACAGCAGATAGCCTACAGGCAGATACCCTGGCTAATCTACAGCTGGTGACTACTTTGATGGTTTATCAATATGTGCAACTGTCCAGAGTCTTGTACTGTATAACTGTCATTGTTTTTGGTTGTCTACTATTTTTGACTGTCGTTTATTGGTCTGTGTGTTGTGTTTGAGGTTGTGGAGGATTTTCTTGGGTACCAATTATATTTCTTACTGTTAATTATGTTAAATCACAATTACTTACTCTTCTTTGTTCGTAGGTAATGTAAAGTACATTCGTAGGTAACGTAAAGTATCGCTCCGCCGCCGTACTTCCACAGAGAATTTAGGTGCGCACAAAGTAAAGGATTCAACGATAGTTTTGACTTAAAAAATGATGGTATAAACACTAAAAATAACCCCGATAGACTGTCGTCGTATTTTATTTGCTTTGGGTGCACTGTGGAGTGTTTAAGTGCGTTTGGTAGTGGATGCTACCGGTTACCATAGAGTTGCACTAGCATTAGCAACATGTGTATGTCCAAAAGAAGGGACAGCATGGAATTAGCTGAAAATGGTTTCCATCAATCAACTACATCATGGGTAAGTCATGTGGGTGGAGAAAAAATGGGTAAGTCGGGATACATTATGTCCAAAATTCCAAACTATCCCTTTAAAACTGGTCGAAGTAAGGAAGTGTCAATTTCAACTGCGAAGAGAAGATTTCGAGCTGCAGGTTTGATAGGTCAAGTGGCAGTAAGACAGCCATTGCTAAGATGGCAAAATAAAAAGAGGCTTGTCTGGGCCATGAAGCACCACCAGTGGACTACTGAAGACTGGAAGGTCTTATGGACCGGTGAATCAAAATTTGAAATCTTCGGTTCATCACGCAGGGTTTTTCTACGCCGTCGAGTAGGCGAAAGGATGGTTCCTCAGTGTTTGACACCAACTGTCAAACATGGAGGAGGAAGTGTGATGGTCTGGGGCTCTTCTGCTGGATCCAGAGTCAACGACTTACACAGACAGGCATCCTGAACCAAAAGGGCTACCACAGCATTTTGCAGCGCCATTTTGCATACTTTCTGGTCTACGCCTAGTTGGTCAGGGGTTCATCCTTTAGCAAGATAATGACCCAAAACATACCTCCAGGCTATGTCAGAACTACCTTAGAAGAAAAGAACAAGATGGTAGGCTTCAAATCATGGAATGGCCAGCATAGTCTACAGACTTAAACCCCATCAAGCTGGTTTGGGATGAACTGGACAGAAGGGTGAAAGCAAAGCAACCTACAAGTGCAAGACATTTGTGGGAACTTCTGCAACTGAACTTCTGTGTTGAGAAGAACTTTCCGAGCAATATTTGATTTCCATTGTAGAAAGAATGCAAAAGGTGGCTAGTTTAATGAGTCAAAGATTTAGATTAAATTTTGTTAAACAAAACGATTCAATGATTTCTTTTTTTATCTCCAATTGTTTATTTGTTCTATGCTTCAATTTCAGAGTACATTGAGACATTAAACTGCGTAGATTTCAATAAAAACTGGAAAAATTGAGGTTTTAAAACTTTTGACCGGTAGTGTATAATTTATCATTATGAGTTTCCAAAAAAAAAACAAAAAAAAACAAAGGAGTTCAAAGTAGGGATGGGAATTTTACATTTTGACTTGTGAACTTGTGAGGCTATGTGAACAGTGGCATAAGCAGAGCACACTGACACGTTTGTTTGGCCAGCACTTGTCAAAGAAAATTCAGTCTGCAATAAAACATTGTGATGAACAGGCTAGTTGCAGGATGCCCTCTGCTGTACACAATGTGTAATGGACGATGGAGAGTGTGTGAAAGTGATAGGCAAGCCATCTCATTTGGGATTACGACAGCAGTACAAAATGTAGCCAATATCGCTTTTTTTTCTGCCCACGATACGTAGTCGTGTTTTTCTATATTTTTCAATATATTGCTCCATCCCCAGTAAATTGGCATGTGTATATAGTGGGGACGGAAAGTATTTGGGCAGTGACACAATTTTTGTTGATTTGAAATGGAACAGTGTAAAAGTAGACTTTCAGCTTTAATTTGAGGGTTTTTACATCCATATCGGGTGAACCGTGTAGCAATTGTAGCCCTTTTTATACACAGTCCCCCCATTTTAGGGGACGAAAAGTAATTGGACAAATTAACATAAACTTAAATAAAGTCCTCGTATTTAATATTTGGTGACATATCCTTTGCATGCCATGAGTTCCTGATGTCTGTGACCCAACAACATCAAAAGATTTTTGGCATCTTATTTTCTGGTACTCTTACAAGCGATACTATAACTTCTCTGCATTTGAATGGATCTTTATGGGAATTGGAGGGGGGGGTATATTAAGCTGTAAATGACCCTGGAATAGTATGGATCACATGGTTTGCTAAATGGCTGTAAGTCATCAAGGGTCTGAGGTATCAAACGAGCCTCAAACCATCACTCTGCTGCCAGATATGCAGTAGATATGGATGGATCACTTTATTTTTTTACTTATTTTTCCATAGAGTTCAATAGGAAAATTAGTCAGAGATCCATTCAAATGCAGAGAGGTTATATTATCGCTTGTAAAAATACCAGAAAATAAGATATCAAGAGTCTCTTGATGATGTTGGGTCACAGACATGTCATGGTATGCAAAGGATATGCACCTAAATATTAAATATGATGACTGTGTTTAAGTTTATGTTAATTTGTCCAATTACTTTTCATCCCCTAAAATGGGGGAGGGGGCTGTGTATAAAAAGGGTGACAATTGCTACATGGTTCATCCGATATGGATGTAAAAACCCTCAAATTAAAGCTGGAAGTCCGCACTTTAACCTCATAGTCACGGTTTCATTTCATTTCAAAGTTCTGGAGTACAGAGCCAAAACAACAAAAATTGTGTCACTGCCCAAATACTTTCCGTCCCCACTGTATAGTTATCGGACTGCATAGAACATAGGAAATATTGTGCAAAATTGAAAAAATCCAGCCCCCCAGCTCCCTGTACCTTTCCTGGGTGCGGTTGTCCGTAGCGACGGACTGAAAAACTTCTTGACTGTGGTTACTGTGCTGGTCTTCTCACTGTTCTTCCTTTCCTCCGGCTTGGAGAAGGGTGGAAGAGAGGGTCGAGAGAGCACATTCTTACTGCTGGCATAGGCTGCTTCCTCCTCCCTCTGCAGCCTGGAAAAGTCCAAGGGAGCACACATTTATTCCCCCACCAAACTTTAGCACACTTGGCCTCTGCTTTTGTGTCATAAGGCTTCCAAACAACCGGATAATGTAATTGCACAGCATTACAATTGTTGAATGTAATGGCAGGGTTATATGTTTTAGTACTATTGGAGTATAGAACAGGTATCTCAAACTGTCTCCTCATTGCTGTTACAAAGGCCTAAATTGGCTGAATATTGAAGGGAAATCACAAAAACCTAGTCACTGCGGCCCTCCATGATTGGAGTTATACATGAAGGCACTGCGGCCCTCTAGGACTGGAGTTAAACCTGTAGGCACTGCAGCCCTCCAGGACTGGAGTTAAACCTGCAGACACTGGGGGTAAAAGTGTCTGCCCTTCCTACCTCTCTGCCAGTGCCCAGTCCTCCTGTATCTGTGTCTGCCGGGTACCCTGGTGATCTTCTCTGTAGCACTTGGAGCAAAGGCCCTGCCAGGCCGCATTGCCGTAGTAACCACATCCTTTCCTGCACAAAAGTTCTGACTGGTCCATGTGGATCCCCCTGCGCTCCCGCTGGTGGCTCATCTCTCTGCCAGGAGAATACAGCGATTGAGTGACAGGTCCAAAGTCAGATAAAGGTGCATTAAATCTATTTATTTTAACATATACCTTTAACTCATGTTAGTCAATTTAATCATTACATTAATTGACATAACATTTCACACATTTAGCAGATGCTCTTATCCAGAGCAGCATACTTAACTTTTAAAACCAATCCCATAGTTTATAAGTGAAAGTGAAAGTAAGCCGTTTGTATGCTTACCTTATAATGAAATGTACATCCATTCCGCTATTTCAACAATTCTGAAATAATATTGTATATCATAAGAAACTGGTAGAAAAGCGTCTTGGTGCTGCCCTCTAATGGTTGAAATGTTCTTTCTGCTCCCCAATCTGCCCCCGCCTCAATCGTGATGTCAGAGTGCCTCTTTGGCGGTACCTCTACGTCATTTGGATAATATCATGTTGCAACAAGGTCAAATCACAGCCTATAAGTAGCAGATTGCGTTGCTTCTCGAGAAACACGACTCATGCAAAATGGTTGTTTATTGTGCATCTTTGCAGAGTGGTTTGGAGAGAAGTGTTTATGGTGTACACCTGGATTGTGCAGGTAGGAACCTTTTCAGGGTATGTGGTGAACAAGGACACAAGAACCTTCAGAGCAGGACAACATAGCACACCTGGCTGGTCTTATTCAACCTATGTACACTGGCACGGCTTTACTTTTGAAATTGTAAATGATTATGTGAGCAAACTGAAAGAAAATTCTGCCTTGTTGCCAATTATTGTTTACAGCAGTGATCGAACAAAATTATAACATCATGAAAGACTCCAAACCTTTCAGCTGGGTCATTGTTAAGTTTGACATTCTACACATGCGTTAATATCGACATTACTTCCTAGCCAATTAAAACACCTAAAAGGCTTGACATAGTGGGCAGTGCATCTCTGGTTAATAATGTAGCTTACCGTTGTTAACCTCAGTAGAAACTTTATAAACGTGTGTAACGTTAGCTGTTAGCTTAAGTCAAGTCACTAACTTAGGGAGGATAAGTTAACTAAACAGCAACATTTGACTAACGTTAATATATTTCGTTAACTTTACTGCAGTAGCTAACATTATGCAAAAAATGTATGTCATATTCCTATTGACTAAAAAGAAAAATACAGGGCTGGTTAGATGTAGGTTGCGTCTTCAAAGTTAGCCAACGTTAATTTAGCTAACATTACCTTCAAAACCGCCGCAACAACAGTAACGTTATATTAGGACGTTAGCTAACGTTGGCAACCATTAGGTTACGAGACGAATAGTGGAAGAAACACATCTACAAGCAGACATAGCTACATGCAAAAACAGCTAACGTAACGTTAGGAACATGTTGATATTGTAATTTGTTTGGTGGATGGCTAGCTAACGTTCGTGTTAGTCAGAGCAGCTAAAGCGTAAGATAGCTAACACTCCAGTCTGCATTTCAGGTTAGCGGCTGGCTAACGATGTGGGATCGGAATGTTAAGCTGTTCCTGTTTCTACTTCCTAAGCAACTCATTCTTACCGTTGTAGTTCAGCTTTATTTTGTATCAGCGTTTGTTCCTCAGTGTGGTTAACGTTAGCTGAACTTAGTGTCCTCCGCACGCACAGTATCGACTCCTACCTGTGTCAGTGGGGTGACCTATAAAAGCTCTCTGGTGACCAGCCCAACCGCTTCTTCATCATCCTGGAACTCACGAGGCGTGCCTGTGGCAACGTCACTACGCAGAGCTGGCAAACCAATGACTCACGGGCCGTGTCCGAATCAGCGCACTTGCCAACTATTGAGTATGCCAATTAAGTGTACTTTCATGTAAAAGCTGTACGGGACAATTTAGACAATTTAATGTTCTTAATATCCGCGGATGATATACCTATTTCCGGGCTTTCGCTGATAATAGTATGGAGGATATTTTTTCGCAATCTTCATGTCACTAAACAGTATGTAGCAAGTAGCCTAGTATACAGCATGCATGCTAGTACACAGTACAGAGGACGCAGTGGATAGGGCTCTGAGAGCAGGTGTGTGCCGTTTACTGTGTACTGTTTGTTATGCGATGTGCAGTTTGCAAAAAAATATCCTCCATACCATTTTCCAACCGTACTATGTAATTTTGTTTCCTACAGTCTATGGTGGTAAGACATTGTGGAAGAAAATCCAGGTATGAAAATTAATCATCCAGAATGTGTCAGAATATTATTGGTATAATCAGTATTTATGTAATCCTGGTAGGCACTGTTCAGGGTGTAAGGGCAGGGAGATTGAGGGAGCGCCCCTCATCTTCCACCCAGGTATTCCTACAGGTAAATGCATGAAGGGGAAATGATGAGGCCTAAAATAATATATGACCACTACATTTGATTATACACGATATACTATATATCATATACAAACCACTGTATGACCAGGGAGGAAAAAACCAAGGCCCTGTCTTGTGTTAAATGAAGTTGTTTTTCTGAGCCAGCTTCAAGGACAGAAGAGCACACACACACACACACACACACACACACACCGGAAAATAAGCACACTTTTCATGGCTGGCCTTGTTGGAAGGATCTGAACAAAAGAAAAAGAACTTTCTCAGTGTTCAGCCTGGTCAGTCTGGATAATCTTACCTGAAATAGACAATATATGGTTGTTTTTCAGTATTAGGCAGTGTTAGGCCTAGTTGCAAAACAGCTATATTACAAGACACATTCAAACAGAATGCTCGCCTCCCTGATTTTCCCAGAGGCAGTTTAGTTACATTTATATTCACACATACGCACTTCAAATCTTCAAACAAAGGCATATACACACACACACACAGGCAGAACCAGTGCTCGCCTCCCTTATCTTTCCAAGGCCGGGGTGTTTATCTTCACCAAAATGTTCAAGTAAGCAGAAAAAGGGCTTTAGAATGTGTGTGTGCGAACATTCAAGGATTATATAGAGCTTATTAGATCCAAGAATACATTTCCCTTTTAATTTATAAACATCAGTATTAAGGATTATATTACTACAAAAGAATCTCACATATTATAGAGAAAATGTTATCCTTTAGTTCACAAAGCACCCATATGTACACAGTAGCCTGTGGAAATAAGATTAGAAAAGCTTACAGTTAGTATTATTTTAACCTATTAGATCATTGTATTATCACTTATTGAACTACTATGGTCAAACCATGGCCAGGCCATTTCCTATATTAAATCATAGCATTTCATCAAACTACAGTATAAATTAGAAAGGTCGCTCGGAGAGCGCATCCCTCCGCCCATGCTGCATGTTGATGCATGTACCGTAAAATCAGGTATACATTGATAAGCAGTTGGAATTAGTTTTGAAGATTTGTTGGAATTATTGAAGTGCTTTTACTACTGACTCTGCAGGGGAAGCTCATACCATGGGCAGACAGAGTATGTATGGGTAAATATTTTCCATGTCAAAATGAAATGAAAACTAGTTAAATGTGACAGGACTGACAGCAGTAATCTTGCATGGTGTTTGATCCATTTGTCCTTCTTTGTAGGCTATCAGAAATCATTTAGTAGGCCTATAGTATAATAAAATCTCAATAGAAGATACATTTTGACAATTTTAATAAACAATAACCATGATTTATTGTTTTTGGTGGTGTGGGTGAGTTTGTTCGTTTGTTTGTGGGCAGGATTACGTAAAAACTACCAGACCAATTTGTGTGTAGTATAGTATGTATGTGTAGTATGGGCCAAGGACGAACCCATTAAATTTTGGAGCGGATTTGATCAGTGGTTTTCGATATAAATATATACGCGTTTACAATGTTTTGCAATGGGGGCGCCGCCATGTTTAGTGATTTTGACCACTAGATGGTGTCAGGCAGCAACTGAAGCCCACGAATAGTTTTTCTATTTTTGTGTAATAATTTCGACCGACCATTAGAGGGCGACTACCTCTTCCCAAAAAGCTCATTGTTTCATAGCTGGTCTTTTCGTTTAGTAAATAGAATATATGCCTTACATTGCCCATTCTTCTAGTCCTCAACTTTATAGACATAAAAATATATAGACTACCATTCAAAGGCAATTGTTCTAATGTAATTCAAGCACACCTTTTCAGTTCCACCCATCCCCCCTACATGACTGCGGCAAGATGTCACAGTACTGAGTAGCCAACAGTACTCTAAACAGACTACATGCATCTGAATTGATATGATGATCTGTCTATTCAAGTGTTCTAATGTAATTCAAGCTCACCTCTTTTGTTGCTCCACCCTTCCCGCTTAGATGACTGTGGCAAGATGTTTACAGTACTTTGTAGCCTACAGTACTATTAGCGGACTCCATGCATCTGCATTGATATGATGATGTTCTATTGTAATGTGTTCTAATGTAATTCAAGCTCACCTCTTTTGTTGCTCCACCCTTCCCGCTTAGATGACTGTGGCAAGATGTTTACAGTAGCCTACTTAGTAGCCTACAGTACTATTAGCGGACTCCATGCATCTGCATTGATATGATGATGATGTTCTATTGTAATGTGTAATAAACCTACAGTAGGCCTACCTTTATTTCTCCCCTGACTGGTAAGCTGTTTTTAAATAAAAGATATCCTTTTCAGTTTATTTTTTTGGACCAAACAGAACACTGTGTACACACATCAGCTATGTATGTCCTTAAAAATCGTCTTCATCGTCCTTCCAGCAACTTGCTGAACTAGGCTCGTTGTTTGTTGCTATGGAATAGCAGGTGGTATCTAAGGGGGAAGCCTAGCTTCTAGGCTAGCTAGCCTATTTAAGCTTATCAGTTAATTGATGATGGCTTGAATAGGCAGATAGAATGCTAGTTAGATAGGTGAAAGAACTATAGCCTATCCGTTAACCGGAACTCCGCTGGTCAATCACATCGGGGGGTATGTCAGAAAACGGGTTTACTGGAATACTTCCCCGAATAGTCAGTTACATCAACTACCCAAATCGGCTAGGCTACCAATAACACAGAGAAAGGGACCACTTCACGTGAACAGAAACATGTAGCGTAATACTACGATTTTCAGAAATAATATGGTTAGCTATTACCTTATATTTTCCAAGTACCTCGAATGTCGAACGTAGAGCTGGTCCTGTTGTATCCAGCAGACTAGATGTAGTTTTTCTGAAAGAGCAAACTATTTATGCTCCGGGGCATAATCTAGTGGTCAAAATCACTAAACTTGGCGGCGCCCCCATTGCAAAACATTGTAAACGCGTATATATTTATTATTTCGAAAACCACTGATATCAAATCCGCTCCAAAATTTAAGGGGTTCGTCCTTGGCCCATACTACACATACATACTATACTACACACAAATTGGTCTGGTAGTTTTTACGTAATCCTGCCCACAAACAAACAAACTCACCCACACCACCGAAAACATACCCTTCCGCCCCCAGCAAGGAATGAATGCCATATGTAATACTTAATTAAAACCAGCAGAGGCCGCTGTTGACCATGAAAAAGAAGAAGAGCGCGGCAGTATAAAAGACACAGTTGACCAGAACTGCTGTCAGAGTGTACTGTATGAAGGAGAGTGTGACAGACTGACCCAGACGGACTGAGAGAGTGAGAATGTACTGAAAATACTTAGAACTCTTTTATATCGATCTGCGCAGATCAGCCTGGGTTCTTGCATGGTATTCATTTGAATCAAATACAATAAATCCAATTGCATCAGACTCTGAAAATAGTGTTTATTTTGAAGAAGTTTGTAAGTTTGTATTAAAGTGTGATGGGGAGCTCCTGAACAGTCCATCTGGCCCGGACTGCTGATGGGGTTTTCTCCCACAACATCCCACCCTTGCCTGTGTTTTTGTTGTTATTGAAGGAAACCTTCAGTGAAGCTTCACCTAGTTTTTAAAACTAAGCTACATCATATTTATGGGACCAAAATGTTCGCATACTTCTTGAAAAGTATGCTCCCAAATATAGGGCCTGTTCCATTACCCACACTTGTGGTTTTATCTACATAAAGGGATAGTTCAGCCCTTTTAAGAAAATTATATTGTTTTACTCACCCCCAAAATAGTATGTTAAACTGTCCTGGGCCGTGTCCGAATCAGCACTCTTCCACACTATTGAATAGCCTTGGTGAGTAGATAGGACAAGAAAGTCATTGAGTAGGCGAAAATATTTCAACTGCAGTATAATTGAAACACCCGGATGACACACTTACTTCCGGGGTTTCGCTGAGTACATTCGGGAGCAAACTTTTCAAGAAGTACACGAACATTTTGGTCACATAAATATGACGTGAAGCTTAATTTTTTTTTAAATGAGGCGCAGCTTCACTGAAGTTTTCCTTCAAATACAACAAAAACAACACGTGACATAGCAGCGCAAGAGTGGGGCGCAGGGTTGCCAGATCTTGCAAGACTTTCCAGCCAAATGGCGACTCAAAACTAGCCCAAATTATTACCAATTTTAACCGAAACCAACGTATTTTAAGTAGAAATCATCATGTTTTTACTTTTTAAAATAAGTGTGTGCTTTGCGACATCATTTTTACCCGGGACTGCACTTTGAAAGTATCCCAATTTAGCTGTAACACCGCGGACATGGCAACGCTGGTGGGACGTCTTATGACCTGCTTACGACACTTCCACAGTAGCCTCTGCGATAGCCTCTTTGTCAAGCCACTTCTCGAACAATTACCCCATTTTCACCACCTCAATAATGCCACTAATTAAGCACAGAAGATGATTGGCAGCGATGTTTACAAGTGACACGAGTTCAATTCAGTTTGATTACTTACTACCGTGGATGTAAGTAAGTATGCTGCAGTTTAAAAAAATGTTGTACAGGGGCATGTTAGGTTTTGTTGGAAGTAGTGGGTTATATAACATTTAGCTTGCACAAAAAAGTTAATTTAAATAATTAATTAATATTAATTCAACTAATTATGGTTGTCAAGCAAGACCTTAAGTAAAATAAGGTGTTTTAGTGCTGGACGAAAACAAAAATCTGCACCCACACTGGCTATTTTAGTATAAGATTTGACTTTACATGGATGCATTTTTCTTTTTACTGCAGTGATACTCAGAGTCAGCTGGTTTTTGTTTTTTCCTTAACATCAACAGATTCAGACCCAAGAAACCAGGTGACCCGAGTTAACTGTAATCAACTGCTTTAACTGATCAATTGCTGCTATGCTACTCAAGTGCTGAGTAACAACGAAAGAAGAGACTCTGCGGCTCTCTGGGACCAGGATTGCGGACCACCTGCTCAAAGACATGGGTCGTGACCGAATACAATCCCTTAACCCCCTTGGGGGCGCATATTTCAGTCAACTTCATCAAAAAGCTTTTGAGTGGGAAACTTTTTCTCACAAATGGGGGCACTTAAAATACCAGGATGAACCCCTTATTTTGGCGGTTTTGTTGAGGGAATTCAGGAGCACACTCATCTAATCACATCCGAATATGACCCCTGTTCCATCCACTGTCCCCTGTCCACTCAGACCCTCAGTCTACGATGTGCCCTGCCCCCTCAATTTGCAAGCAGTGTACGAAAGAAATCCCACAGAACTCTTTCCAAACTAGTGAGGAAGTAGTTTGTGATATTTATTTATTTATTGAGAATATCAATCAGTTAACATATGACGATTGGTACAAAGTGTAGATTATGAATGAAGATTAGTTTGCAATATGAATATCTTGTACCATAGATATGCATATTATACGCTCTACGTCTTTTACGTTTTTACTTCCGAGTTACTTACTGAAATTGTTGGATGAGTGCACCGTTATGCAGATGAGTGTGCTCCTGAATTCCTTCAACAACACCCCAGAAATAAGGGGTTCATCCTGGTATTTTAAGTGCCCCCATTTGGGAGAAAAAGTCGCCCAGTCAAAAGCTTTTTGACGAAGTGGACTCAAATATGCGCCCTCAAAAGGGTGTAGGGGTCGTATTCGGACACAGCCTTAGAGCGTACATGCATATGGTACAAGAGCGGGTCATATTACGAACTACTCTCTTTTTACTTTCGTTAATTCAATCTTCATTCATAATCTACACTTTGTAACCATCCTCATATGTAAACTGATTTAAATTCTCAATAAAAATTTAAATATATAAAAAATATTATGGACTACTTCCTCACTAGTTTGGAAAGAGTTTTGTGGGACTTCTTTCACACAGTGAAAGAAATCCCTTCTTTCTCACTTGCAAAGTGAGAGGACAGGGCACATAGTAGACAGGGATCTGAGTGGACAGCGGGCAGGGAATAGGGATCATATTCGGCAATGGCGATGCTTTTCGTGGCATTTAAATTTCCATCCATGTTCACTTTCCTTCTTGACTCCCCCCATATTAGATCAGCTAATTGTTTTTATTAATGTCTCAAATAGAAAGTCAATTGTATGATCAGTCACATGACTGCCGTTGGCTTGCCTATGGGGAGCCCTGGATGATAGCCATTGAAATACAAGTTTAAATCCCTGCAGGTCACAAGGTGGAGACAAAGTGGTGGCCCTAGACATAACGGGTGCGTCCCAATAGTCGAAAAATGCCACCTTTCCTCCTCCACTACCACTCCTCTACTCCGTGCCCAGGAAACGGATCTTGTTTTAATCTAATGTTGCTGTTTACATCTTAATTACGTATTAATGCCTACATATTAATTAATGTCTCGACGCAAACCGCAATGTCATGTACATTGGTACTGTACATGCAAATACTTGTACTCAAAACGTTCAGGCAGTTTTGCATATTTCCGGGTAGGAGAGGAGTGGTAGTCGGGGAGTGGAGGAAGGGAGGTGGGGAGTGAAGAATATTGGGATGCAGCCCAGATGTATCACATTGGCGGATATCTAATTTTTAGATTACGGCTTTTAAGAGAGAGACAATATATTTTGATAGGGTGAACTTCATGGTCCATACAATATTACATTGTTATTAAGTAGCCTTCTCTGCTCTGTTTCTCTCTCGCTCCCATCCACAAACATCAAAGTGAATGTCCTTAGGCATGTAAAAGCCACGCTGAGGCCCTTATGTATGCATACAAATCTTTGGTGCCATGGTGTCTCCTCTTCTTTGAAGAGACACCAAAACACAAAACTACTTAAGGGGGCATCTGAGTCTGGCATCTGGGCCATTTTTGGGATCACCTTGCACTCTCGGAAACAAAGGGACAGTGAAAGCACATTTTTGTTCTTTAAGGAACAAATTTCCCACATGTACCCTGGAAGCACAATCATGATCTATTTGGGTACTAATAAGTACCTTTTACAAGCAAAAAAGGTACAAATTAAGTATGTACTCCTGGCTAGAGTTACAATTTTATGCACCTATAGGGTACTACCTCCCCAGTGACAAGCGTTAGTTTTTTACGATTGCTTTGACTCATTTTGCACAGCAGAATTTCAATGTATAAAACTCAAAATGCAAAGTGCCAAACTGACTTTCAAAATTCATACTCTAAGACACTACATCCTGTGCTGGCATACAAAGTGTAAAACTGTTAACGCAAAGTGCTAAACTGACTTGCAGAATTCTTACCTTAAGACACTACATCCTATGCTGACATACAAAGTGCAAAACTGTTAATACAAAGTGCCAAACTAAATCATATGCTCCATTCTCAGAATACAGCCACCTAATATTACAACAATGTTCAAATGTTTATTACTACAAATGCAGATCACTAAATCAATTCAACAGGTGTTTGTAGTCATGTCTCAGTACTTCCAACAACCTTGCCCAGGTGAGTAGCATTGCAACACAATTGATAATATCTTCACCACTACATAAAAGGCTGCTTAGAAACCTGAATGGCAGTTTCTGACAACATGGAGCAGGTCAGTGAGGTTGTGACATTTTCTCACAGGTGGACTCCAATTAAGTTGTAGAAACATCTCAAGCAGTATCAGTGGAAACAAAATGCACCTCAGCTCACTTTTGGGTGTCATTTACATTTAGATTTTTAATAAATTAGCACAAATGTCTAAAAACCTGTTTTCACTTTGTCATTATGGGCTATTTTGTGTAGAATTTTGAGACAAAAAATGAACTCAATCTATTGTAGCATATGTCTGTAACGTGGAGAAGGTGAAAGGAGTGTGCAGACTTTCCGGCTTGACTGTATGTTCATGAATAAATACTGAAAATATATTATTTAATACAATAAGCTTTTACGTATCTATAAGTAGACCAGTTAGATTTAAAAGGAACCCAGTAGCATGCATAGAAGTTAAGGTTATATTTTATCTAGTATATAAAACAAGAATACGTTTTCATAATAATACATGTATGACTAACAGCTCAAAATATCAATGTGTGTGTTTGTAAGTATTCCATATGAGTTTATATGATTCAATGTGCTCTCCTTTACCACACCATGCGCTGATAACCTGAAACTGAGATGTGCTCTGCTTCTCAAAGGTATGTAGCTTAGAGGCCTGGAGCAGGCGTTATCTAAGGAATGTAAACATAGCGGCCGTAACCAAGCTGTTGCTAAGGTGGAAAGGTGTCTTTGGATGCATCCGTAATGGAATGTGGTGCAGATGTGAGACAGAGAGAAACATGCTATGTGGGGGTGGTTTTTGTACCCCCATCTGTGTGTCATTTACTATAGTTTAGTTATTGTTAGCACAACTAATAATTTTTCTATCACACTGCTCCACCAAAACAATTTTAAATGTTTTAATAATTTCACGTTTTTATTTTCACCTGCCAATTTTTTTCTTCTATCTTCTAAATGTTTAATCCAGTAAATAAGGAGTTTATGCAAAAACTGTGAGAGACTGGAGCTGAACTAACAAACAGTGCATTGCAGACCTCCAGGAACATCAGGGACATGACTGCATCTAGGGTGACCACAGACAGACACCACAGATTCTACAGACTCACCAGATAATCAGCTCAGACATTCATTCTTTCAGTGCTACACTACAGAACACTTACTGCCGCTATAGAGTACTCGGCCACAGTCCTTCAGGAATATCCAAAAGCTTTGTGAAATTGAAATGTTTCAGCTTTAGTGGTCGGGAGACCGAACTTTCAATGTTAAGAATATGGAGCTGAGTTTCTGGTGAGACTATATAGAATCTGTGCATTATAGTGAGTTTAAATATCAGGCTGGGTGACAGTAAACTGCATCCACATAGAATAAACAAAGGTCCGGTATGTATGAAAAGAGAAAAGGGCTTATTCTCAAAGTTATTCTAGCATTTTTGTATTCCTGAGAGTAAGTGATGTTATTCACTTCTGCAGCTACGTTGCTCTGGATAATCTCAAACCGAATCCAGGCAAGACTGAGCTCATCTACATTCCTGCTCTAACTTCTCCCCCTCTCAATCTCTCCATTTCCCTAGGGGACACTCCACTGACCCCAACGCCCTGTGCCAGGAACCTCGGAGTGGTGATGGACAACAGGCTGTCCCTCTCTGAGAACATCGCAGTGGTAACCCGGGCATGCAGGTTCTTCCTGTACAACATCAGGAGAATCCGTCCCTTCCTCACCACCCACTCAACCCAGCTCCAGGTCCAAGCGATGGTGCTGTCCCGCCTGGACTATTGCAACTCTCTCCTGGCTGGCCTGCCAGCATCGGCCATTAGACCCCTTCAGCCTATCCAGAACGCAGCAGCGCGCCTGGTCTTCAACCTCCCCCGACACTCCCATGTCACCCCCCTGCTCATTGACCTCCACTGGCTACCTGTGATGGCTCGCATCAAATTCAAAACATTGGTGCTCGCCTTCCAGGCAGTCCGAGGATCAGCCCCTCCATACCTCCAAAAGCTCATCAGACCCTACACACCTGCCAGATCCCTGCGTTCCGCCTCCTCAGGACGACTGGTACCCCCCCCCCACTTCATACTAGCACCCGGTCTCGACGTCTGTCTGTCCTGGCCCCACGGTGGTGGAATGAGCTCCCCATGGAGGTCAGAACAACAGAAAGTCTGACCAACTTCAAGCGCAGATTGAAGACTCACCTCTTCAAGCTGCACCTCTCTGCACGCCTCCCTACCTCCTTGTGACCTCCCTTGATTGTGTTTTATGAATCCTTGTTTAAGTGGTTCAAGCTTCTAGTTTAATACTTGTAAGGTTACTTATTGGCTTACTGTTGTACACGCCAATCATCGATATCGTGTGGTTACCCCCCCCCCCAAAAAAATATAAATAAATAAATAAATAAACAATCATACTGACTACGCCTGGTACTTGAACTCGTATTTACCTTTTAGGGTCGTTTTAACGCACTTGTTCCTAGTTCGAAAATGCACTGATGTACGTTGCTCTGGATAAGAGCGTCTGCCAAATGACTATAATGTAATGTAAATGTAATGGATAAGAGAGTCTGCTAAGTGACTGTAATGTAATGTAGGCCTAATGATGAAGCTAATCCACAAAACAGAGCAGCGTGTCAGAGAAAGACAGCGGAAATACAGAGGACCTCCTGAAGTTGTTTAATGAATGAGGCCAACATGTAGGCCTAATAGTGAATTAAATCTCAACAAAAAACGTTTTCATCAAAATCTATCTATCTATCAAAATGAGGCCAAGTTACAACAAACAATACTGGCTAGCTTAGCTCACAAAAATTTTACTCCAAAGCACTGTTCTTAGGATGGTAAGGTGAAAAAACACAGGGCCAAGTTACATTAAATAATTTAGGAAACATTGGGTAGCAATGTTCGCGCAGGGTGGTCCTTCGCCTCAGCGTCGTGCGTTAAAACCATGTAAATGCACAACTCATCGCGGATTAGCCTATTCCTTGCATAACCAATAATAAATATTTATTTGTGCTCAGAATGGAGAGGCCCATGTGTTCATATTAAAAAGCAAGTAATAATAAAAGGTTTCTCGTGGTGAATACATTTTCAAACAACCTTTCAGTTGTTTCAAACAAAACTTTTAAAAAGCTTGTCCGTCGAAGCATAGTTATAGGCCAACCACATATTTCATCCAACGAGGAGACTGGAAGTCAGAGCCAATGAAACCTTGAGTTTCCCAGTAACTACCATATTGCATGGGCGGGACTGCGTGCCAATATTCTTCACTCCCCCACCTCCCTGCCTGAACGTTTTGAGTAGCTACAATTATTTAGCCTACATGTAGAGTACAGTATTTCCGTAGGCGACATAGCCTATAGCCAACATACAACTTCCCGATTGTTTGAACTGTAATTTTGTTAAATAAACCGACCATTCAGGCGAAATTCTTCTTCGGAATTATCTACTGTAGAGAATGGCAGGTAAGAAAATCTTAAACGTAGACCTATTATCCTAGGCGATTGTCACGTTTCGATCAGACAGAAAACTTAATTTAAAAAAAGATAAAATCCTAGGCCATTTAGGCTATATGTGACATAAGTATCATGCCGGGGCTAAATCCTATTCGGGTTTATTCCGATTTTAGTTAAACTACTATGATTTATAATTAACTTTGAATGCACTGTTTTTAAACTTTGAACTGAAAGTGAAAGGACGTTGGCAGAGTTGAAAAACAGTTCATGAACATATCATAGAGCTTTACAATGGACATTTTCCAGAGGGATTAATGTAAAAAAACCAAGAAACCCCAGTTATGCCAATCATAGAAATAATAATGTTATTCTTGTATCTCTTAAACGGTGATCAATATGATTATTCGAAATTATTTAACGAGTGAGGTTCTGAAGGAAACAACTGTTGCGACCATCTGCAGCATTTCAGTCGAAGTGTAGCTAACCATCCTAAAATATACTTCTAAATACAATGCAACATTGAATAGAACCAGGGGCGTAGGAGCCATTATACACATTTCAAAATCTAGGTTTTGTCCCCCCCACTTTTTATAATCTCAAATTATATTTCGCATTGCATGCCTGTCTGCGCCGATTTCGGAGTTCGGCAGTCTCCAAATTAATCCATTCCGCAACTATTTAAAAACATAATTCAATAAAAAACGAACTTTAGCTATCGTAAGCGTAGTCGGGTCAGTCTCGAGGGGAGCTCGCAACTGTTGCCTTGACGAGAGCCGAGTTTCTGTCACTGCAAGGTAACGACCAAAACTGGTATGGATTTTCAGAGAGGTCTCAGAGGTGGCTACTCTCACGCAATGAAAGCGGAATGGATTCATTTGGAGATGTGACTAGTCTCTGTCCTGAGGTAATTGATCCATCTAGGACGGTTATGGACAGACAACAACGCAACTTAGATTTAATTTACTGTAGAAATTTTGTTGTAGAAATAATTATTTAGCCTATGAAACTGTCAAATATGCATAAGTTTGCTAGCTACGAAATCGGTGTAAAACAGGCTAGATAACTATATGCTATCATAGCTGATGATCAGCCAAAATTGTGTGTATGTGCCATTGCTTCGTGTCCATAAACGATTTAATGGTAACATTAGCCAAAATGTTCACAGAGATGAGCATCTTCCATTTTTTAAGAGGAAGAGGACAGATGATGACCAGCAGGTTATAGGAGGAGAAAGGAGAGAGGAGGACAAGCTTGTAAATTGTATGGACGGCTATTAGTTAGCTAGCGAACTATTAGCCAGCCATACATTATACTGTAGCTAGCAACATTAACTATCAGCGAATGTAGATCTGTTCTTAATTATTATAATGTTAGTAGCTAGTGTTTTAAATCAGAGTTTGCATTGAAGCCAGGGCCACGTTCAATCTGAAAAAGGGTGTGCACCGTTTTGCATGTTTCCTCGAAACGGTATGCGTGCAACGGGCTTTGAGTTACGTTTTCCCTCGTTTGGTGGGTGTGTCAGAGGTGTTACCCAATCAGCAGTGACGTGTATATAAACCCCGCCGTATTAAAAAGGCAACGCTTGCATAACACAACAGGGGGCCCTATCTTACACCCGGCGCAAAGCAGCGCTAACCCAAACGCAAGTGTCTTTGCTATCTTACACCCGGCCCTAGGTTCATAATAACGCCTAACGCTTACGTCCTTTAACTAGCATGTATTCTCGCGCCCATTACAAGTGAACTGGGCGTGTTGGTCTTAAGATGAGGAGTGGCCAGGATTCTTTTTGGCGTATTGCTATCTTGAGCCAGCAGAAAGCGCTTGCGCTAGAACCACCACAAACCTGGTCTAAAGTCATGTCGCAGTTGTTTACATGTTATTTTAACGGCGCATATAAGTGAGTCTACATAGGCGTGTGACATAGGCGTGTCTGTTACACACAGGGGCGCGCACAAGCATGACTAAAATATCTAGATCACAATGTGAAATATTATTATTGTGTAGGCTATCAAAAATGCATAATAATAAAAGGTTCCATAGGTCCATATACCTTTCCCTCGGCGAAGGGAAACGATACCACATTACATTGCTCTCAGCCCACTCCATCAACAGCCAGGCGATGTGCGATGGTACGGGACAATGGCTATCCATTAAAAAGGAGCTGATAACACCTATATCAAGCCTAATGCGCGAATTGTCATTTACACCTAATGCGTGAATTGTCATTCAATGGAAAACTCGCGCACTGCAATAGACGGACTTTTGAGTTCTGAAAATGCGCTTCAGACGTCATTACAATACAGCTCTGTTTATCTAGGAATACAGCCTGTAAGTAAATAGAATGGTTTGTGACTGAAAAAAGTTCAAAACCTTGTCCAGTGAATATTGCTTTTATTGTTTTTCAAATAGCCTAGGCTACAGCGGATTCGGGTGAGCATGCCCCCGAACCCCCCTACCATTTCAGTGTCCCCCCCAGGTTCAAAATCACTCCTACGCCCCTGAATAGAACATTTGGAATGTTTATTTAATTAATCAATTAAGCGGATTATATGTATCTCCCAATGCACACTTGAACAGATAAACAGCTATTGACTGCGAGGAAGGAGTTTGTGGATAGAGTATCGCCGGATATCATTCTGCAGTTGCTGGATGACCTTCTGGATGACGGGGTGCTGAACGATGGAGAAAAGAATTTCGTGATCCAGAAGTACAAATCCACAGCGGATCAAGCACGCTGCCTCATAGATAAAGTGCGCAAGAAAGGCAGAAAAGCCAGCGAGAAACTAATCAGTCGGTTGTTGGAACGAGACTTCAACCTGTACGAGGAGCTGAACCTGGCCCCGGCCCCGGCCCCGGCCTCCCAACCTCAGCTGCCAGGTGAGTGTGTAACGGGCGATCAGTCTGTTGCGTTTGATAGTGCAGCTAACACATATCATGTCATCCATTATCGACATAAACTGCGTCATAAACACAATTCAGATTACTCAACAAAAGACGAATTTTAAAAGACACCCTTCAGTAATGGTTGAGATCCCAAATAACCCATATTATTATTATTATTATTATTATTATTATTATTATTATTATTATTATTATTATTATTATTATTATTATGTTGTTGTTAAAATGATGACTGGTGATAATTACTATGATTGTACTTCCGACTCCCTCTATCTAGGGTTGACTTACAATTTACTACAATCACAATGGTGGACAAAAATCTAGAAGCGAACACATTTGATTACATGAAGAATATATTGCACTTGATGAATTAAAAGTGAGTTATTGCATAAGGCATTTAAGTCAGAGGATGAAAATATGTTGTAAATGATGGTAACAAATGAAGAACAACTAAGAGATGAAAGAGTACATTACTACCATTTAGCAGATGCTCTTATGTAGCAAATTACATGACTGATGAATTTTCACAGCCAGATTCACTGAAGTAATTCAGTTGAACTACCTTGCACAAGGTTACAATGGCAGCTCAGCTTCTTACCCATTGTACTACAGTGACACTCAGGAGTAGCTGGTTGGTGAGAGATTTGCTCTGGTGTCCAGCTCAAGGCTGTGTATTGCTGTTTGCTTTCCTTTGGCAGCACCATCCCCCAGCCTTCCACAGCAGGAGGCATGCTCATCACCGGAGCTCTTCCTCTGCTCTGAACAATTCAAGAGGGAACTACTGGAGAAGGACGCCAGTTCGGTATGACATTAACTGCCAGTATAGTTCATCTGAGGGTCGGTCACAGCTGGGTATTCCCGCTCAGTCTTTTGGTGGACCACCTTAAAAATCCAGAACAAACATTTTATTTTTCTTGCAGAATCTGCCTTGTGTATACCAGGGGTAGTAAACGCCAATTCCTGGAGGCTGCATGTGAGCACATTTCTGATTGAGCTAACTAGCCAGTTCACTCACAGATTAGACCACAGAAAAATATTTTACATTGGGACACAACAGCCCTCAGACTTCAGCCGTCACACATGAGCTTGGAAATTAAAGCTAATGTTAAAATTTCAGATCATGAAAAAATTATTGTAATAAATAATTAATGCAGTTATTGCCATTAAATCCAGAAATAAATGTGGCCCTCGAGGAATGAGGATTCCCACCCCTGGAGTATACTGTATTAGAAAAACAATAGTTTGCCACCAGCTGGTGACATTCAAGGTTCAGATTCATTTTTACATTTCACCATGATGATCATGTGTTGATGATGATATGTAGTGGATGATGTAGATGATGTGGATGATGTAGATGATGTGCAGTCACTGCTTCAGTATGTTTGTTCTGCTTTAACTTAACAGTACATCTGATTCCCTGTTCCACCAGATTTACACCCCAAAGGAGAAGGCTGACCGCAAGCGCTGGGCTCTGCTCATTAACAATGTCAAGTTTGACCGCAAGTCAATGCTGAGGCGCGGGGCTGAAAAAGATGAAGAAAGTATGGAGAAACTCCTCAAAGCCCTGGACTATAACGTGGAGAAACACAAGGACCTGTCGGCCCAGGTACACACAGGGGAGAGAAACACAGGGACCTGTTAGGCCAGGTACACACAGGGGAGAGAAACACAGGGACCTGTCGGGCCAGGTACACACAGGGGAGAGAAACACAGGGACCTGTCGGGCCAGGTAAACACAGGGGAGAGAAACACAGGGACCTGTCGGGCCAGGTACACACAGGGGAGAGAAACACAGGGACCTGTCGGGCCAGGTACACACAGGGGAGAGAAACACAGGGACCTGTCGGGCCAGGTACACACAGGGGAGAGAAACACAGGGACCTGTCGGGCCAGGTACACACAGGGGAGAGAAACACAGGGACCTGTCGGGCCAGGTACACACAGGGGAGAGAAACACAGGGACCTGTTAGGCCAGGTACACACAGGGGAGAGAAACACAGGGACCTGTCGGACCAGGTACACACAGGGGAGAGAACCACAGGGACCTGTTAGGCCAGGTACACACAGGGGAGAGAAACACAGGGACCTGTTAGGCCAGGTACACACAGGGGAGAGAAACACAGGGACCTGTTAGGCCAGGTAAACACAGGAAAGATGACACAGAACTTCAGCAGGGAAGGGTGGGAACATGGAACTGGTCATTAGGCAGCTTTAACTTTATCAACAAGAACATCTATTTTGGACAAGAACTGAGTCAAATAATTATTTCTGAGCTAAAAACCAAGGTCCCCAGCTGAGAGAACTAGTCACACTCTTATTGCTTCTGTAGGGGTGATGTCACAGTCTGTAGCCCACACTAAGTCCCTGCTCCACCAGATTGTTTATATAGTACACTGAATTTGTGTGTTTGCAGGCCATAGATGAAGCTGTGAAAAAGTTCTCCCAGCGTGAGGAGCATTTGCAGTCAGACAGCACATTTGTGGTGATCATGTCCCATGGAAAGAGGGACGCTATCTGCGGGATCCACTATGATCCTGATGATCCTGCGAGTGAGGATCACCTCTTCAGCATCGACAACATCTTCGAACACCTCAACAACCAGAACTGTGTGGGACTGCGCGGTAAACCCAAAGTTATTGTGATCCAGGCCTGTAGAGGAGGTGAGTGTGACTGAATGGCTTTGCCCAGTATGGTGTGTAGTTTGTACTCTCGGGTTGATTTACTAAACGTTTGCGTGTACAAAATCATGTGTAAAACTGTTACCACCTACAAAAAATCATCCGAGGTGATCAACTAATAAGGTGTAAAGAGGACTGCGTGTGTTAAAATGGAAACATACATGGATTTTTTGTTTTTTTGTGTGGGTTAGTCTGAATGAATATGCAAAATTGGGCGTCCCTACGTTATTTCGTGAAATCGTGGGAGGACGTCATGCAAATAGATTACTTTAGCTTGTGTAATGTGATTTACTGAGCCCAAAAGCAAGTTTGGGAAAGGTAATTGCATGTGCATTTTAGTTGGCCAAATGGGAAGCAGGTATTAAGACATGCAATCGATAAGTTGATGGCTGTCATTGAAGCAAGACTGAGCGTTCTGCATGATTGTGTAACAATGGGAGCTAATTAACTGGCCCATTCTAGCTAACACTCAAAATACACAAAAAGATTGTGAAAATTGTGAATACATAGGCCTACATCATGAACAGTAAGAGTAAATACATTTTGTTACGTGTTAGAGAATACAAGTACAAGTAACTAGTATTTGAATCAAACAAGCAATAGCCTACAACATCTATTATAGCAAACAATGAATAACAAAGCAAATAAACACTTTATCAAAATAAAACCCATCATCAGATGGAAATGTTGTTTTATGTGACACTAACAGTGCAAGTAGTATAGTATATGCTATGTATAGTTACGATCATTTTAGTCCTGAAAAACATCTGTAACTCCCGGCAGAAACTAAGAGACATCCATTGAAACAGTTTGTAGTAAACCACCAGCTTGATAAGTGTAACAGTAGCCTATACCTATACTGTAAAAAATATCCTGTTATTTTATGGGATGATGTTAAATAGTTATTACTGTTATTCGACTTTAACAGTGTTTCGAATACAGTGTACTGTGAAAAGTGTATTTTTTTGTAAATGTTTGTAAAAAGAATAATGTAGAATAATAACATTAAACTAATTATTTTACAGTCATCACCTAAACAGGATTTTTCCCCATTGATGTCAGTCTTTTCACCGTTTTCTTATGAGCTATTTTCTTACAGTGTAACCATTCCAAACACGCACAATCTCTCATTTAATTATGGCTGTTTGCAGCTAGAGTGATTTGACTTTTAGTTGATCACCTGCAAAGGTTGAAATGATACACCCCTATATTTTCGATCTTAGTAAATCGACCCCTCTGTGTACTCACATCCAGATCTGCAGTATCAGTGTTCCACACACCTATACCCAGTACAGTGTGTGTAAATTTGTGTTACTCTAGATGAAAGTGTGTGTAAATTTGTGTTATTCTAGAATAAAGTGTGTGGAAACGTTTGTTATATTAGGTGAAAGCATGTGCAAGTGTGTGTTATTCTAGATGAAAGCATGTGTAAATGTGTTATTCTAGATGAAAGCATGTGTAAATGTGTGTTATTCTAGATGAAAGCGGGTCCATCTGGGTGAGTGACAGTGCACCTAAGTCCACCTCAGCTCTGGAGGATGACGGTATTAAGAAGACACTCAAGGAGAAAGACTTCAGCTGCCTCATGTCCTGCACCCCAGGTAGGAACCGACTGTGTCAATTTTACAGATTTTACCCCAATTCCACCTGAATCTCCAGGGGTTCCCCAAATTTAGGTCTCAAATCCAGGAGTCCAGAAAGCAATATAAAGTCTCCTGGAAACGGTTTCCTCTTACGTTCCTGGAATATACTGCAATATATTGTAAATATGTGAAAATTCGGGAAAATATAAGAATAAATATATTTCATATCAATTTTTTGAACATACCATTACAATATCTAATATTAAAATTAACCATATATGTAGCACAATTGCTACTCATCTTTAATTCGTAATAAATACATTGAAATACATGAATTTGTACCGTTGTTGATCACCATTAGGTCAAAGTAAATTGTGTTTTCCCCACGCACAGGCACCAAGTCCTACAGAGATAAAGAGAAAGGAACCCTTTTCATTCAGCAGCTTGTGGGGACCATCAATGCACATGCCAAGAAGGACCATATCGTGGAACTGTTCCGGAAGGCCAGTATTTATACCACATAATCTGATGGAGCCCTAACCCAGCCTTGCCCTACCTAGCCCTTTCACCTGATTAAGTGCAACGTCTTTTTAGTTTAAAGAGCCTGTTGCTGTTTGTTTAATGCTCATTAGGGTAGATTTGTTCTTAGATTAATGTTCAATAGGGTATCTGGAAAGTTGGCACAATCGAGTCTGCAACTTCTTTTTTCTTGCATTATTAAATGATAACTCTGTTTATCTCTATTATTTTTGACTGGCGAAGGTGATGTTCTCTTAAGGATTATACCATCAGTGAGTTCTCCTGAGCCCCCCCCCTCAACATGTTTCCTTTAGGATGACATTAATCTCTAAATGGATTAAAATGCTGTACATTGTAAAGCTATGCAGGATATCAGCTAACAGAGGACACATTTTTATTGTGGTTTAATGTGACACACCCATGTTTATCTTTCCAATAGGTTATGAAACAATTTGAAGATTCCAACATGCAAATGCCATCTCTAGACCGAACGTCTATGGCCAACCACTTCTACCTGTTCCCTGGGCTCTGAGCCTCTGATCCCTGCCTCTATCCTGCTCTATTACTTCATCCATATGAAGTAATTAGAGGCAGCTCTTGCTGTGTTCATTAAAAGTGTCTATATGTGCCCCATATTTGCAAAATGGTTCTATTTTTATTTATACAGATATTTAAGATGCCTCCTCATAGTTGCAACTAGGGCTGGGCAATATACAACATTGATAATTATCCAATGCAATAACGGCCGTTGCCACCGTGTGGGGCGCCTTTCTTATACCCAATATACGGCAGTAAACATCCAAACTTCAGAGGCCGCGTGAAATGCTTCCGGAAAAAAACATGATCGTGTGATCATGTGATGTGTTTTTGTCAATCGCATGAAAGGTGCAACGCCTTTCTGTGATTGTCCGTCTTATCAACACGCAGTAGACAGTGATGACGTTTTTTTCCCTGGAAGAATTTCACACAGGTTTTGAAGTTTAAATTACTTCCACATCAGGTATAATTAAAGAAAAAAAGACGAAAAGAAAGGCAATACCCCACATGCTGGCAAGGGCCGTCATTGCAATCGATAATTATCGTTGCGGTATATCGCCCAGCCCTAGTTGCAACACAAGGTTTGCACCCAGTCCAATACATGGTGCTTGTATACACATTGTTAGGATTCTGTTGCCCTTTCCTTGGAATCAAATGCAGGACGATGAACACACTGATGACTTCTCTTAAGAGACTTCTCTTGAGGTTTATTTACAATTCGCAAGGGAGAGACATACGGGCCATCTGTGCTGAGACTATCTCTGAAAACGGAAGTTTGTGTGGTTTAAACACAGTACCTAGCATTACATTTCAAAGGGTTGAAACAATGAATACACATGAATGGCTGGAGACAACTGGTTCTGCCCCACCCAACCAGAAATGTGCCATTAGCAGAGGTATGCTACAGACACTATAGAAATGCAAATGATTGGTTGATTGTTGGAGCTGGCGAGGGCCAAGGTGGGGAGACATACAGTTGAAGTCAAAAGTTTACATACACCTTAGCCAAATACATTTAAACTCAGTTTTTCACAATTCCTGACATTTAATCCTAGTAAACATTCCCTGTTTTAGGATTCCCTGTCTCAGTTAGGATCACGACTTTATTTTAAGAATGTGAAATAATAATAATAATGGAGAGAATGATTTATTTCAGCTTTTATTTCTTTCATCACATTCCCAGTGGGTCAGAAGTTTACATATAGTCTGTTAGTATTTGGTAGCATTGCCTTTAAATTGTTTAACTTGGGCCAAATGTTTTGGGTAGCCTTCCACAAGCTTCTCACAATAAGTTGCTGGAATTTTGGCCCATTCCTCCTGACAGAACTGGTGTAACTGAGTCAGGTTTGTAGGCCTCCTTGCTCACACATGCTTTTTCAGTTCTGCCCACAAATTTTCGATTGGATTGAGGTCAGGACTTTGTGATGGCCACTCCGATACCTTGACTTTGTTGTCCATTTTGCCACAACTTTGGAAGAATGCTTTGGGTCATTGTCCATTTGGAAGACCAAGCTTTAACTTCCGGGCTGATGTCTTGAGATGTTGCTTCAATATATGCTTCAATATATCCACATAATTTTCCTTCCTCATGAAGCCATCTATTTTATGAAGTGCACCAGTCCCTCCTGCAGCAAATTCACCCCCACAACATGCTGCTGCCACCCCCGTGCTTCACGGTTCTTCGGCTTGCAAGCCTCACCCTTTTTCCTCCAAACATAATGATGGTCATTATGGCCAAACAGTTAAATTTTTCTTTCATCAGACCAAAGGACATTTCTCCAAAAAGTAAGATCTTTGTCCCCACGTGCAGTTGCAAACTGCAGTCTGGCTTCTTCCTTGCTGAGCAGCCTTTCAGGTTATGTCGATATAGGACTCGTTTTACTGTGGATATATACTTTTGTACCTGTTCCCTCCAGCATCTTCACAAGGTCCTTTGCTGTTGTTCTGGGATTGATTTGCACTTTTCGCACCAAAGCACGTTCATCTCTAGGAGACAGAACGCGTCTCCTTCCTGAGCAACATGCATGTATTAAAGCATACACAAGCACATGCATATGCTAACATGCACACACTGATGCAAGATGTAAGACGCATATGCACATACATGTATGCACACACTAATGTACACAGGCATACACTAATGCATCCACAAAGTGAGTCCAGGCATATATCAAAGGAAACAGAACCTTAATAATAAAATAATATAGGCCACACAGAAAAAATTAACATTTCAGATGTAGTGGTACAGTAGAGTTTATAATAATGTCATACACATTTACAATGACTATCATAGGCATCACAGGATGTTCATTTAAAGGTTGGAGCTGATGACGTGGTCACGTACTTGGCAAGATAAACTGGGCATCTCAACTGGGAAAGAGAACACAGACCCTCTCAGCCCCTACATAAATATGTGCTACAGCTACTTTGAGCTGTATGCTTCCAGAGAAGATGAATCACAAAACAGCAGGGGCCACATGTATAAAACTGCATAAAAGAATGCTCTGGGAGAAAGTCAGAAACCTTCTTACGCAAAATTTAGCATTTTCCCCCTCTGCCTTTCTATCAGTGTCGCTATATCACACTGACTCCAAACATTGCGGGGCGCATGGTGTCCAATTTTTGCTGAATAGTGGTGTGTCGTTCGCGATTGAGTCGGCTCTTTTAGGTGAACGTTGGGAGCCGACTCGCATATCTGAAGAGCCGATTTGTTTTGTAAATGAACACAAGACAAGTGCTTGTGGTCTTGGTGGAACTCTTATTCGTTTTTTTTTCTTCAAGTTCCATCTGTAATCAAAGAGAATCATTTTTTAGGCCAAAAATAAATAAAACCACTATAAGAAAATAACATTAATAATATTTTAAAAACCAGTTTAATTGTTGGTCAGTTTAATTGTTCTGATGCTGCAGTTTTGCATTTATTTTTTTATGCATTTATTTATTTTTCTTTTTTATGACGCAATATTATGTTCTATTTTGTTTTGAAATGTTCAACTACGCACTGTGTTTATTGTGCAATTTATTTCAATAAAAATGCCCTACTTTCAATGCACATGTGTAATAGCGTCTTACTGTTTTTACATTTATTTAAATAGTTTTTATAACAAACAAAATGCGAAATAATGTTATTTTAGTAATTAGAAGGTAGAGTAAGATTCCTTCGAACAATTTAAGCGATAGATGTGCACAAACACCAATCATAGGTCAAAATATCGCAAACTTTGGCTGATTCTGAAAAACCGGAAATGCTACTGAATGAAGAGCCATTTGGGAGCCGAAAGAGCCGGCTCTTATTGGTGAGCTGAGCCAAATGATCTGACTCACTGAAAAGAGCCGGAATGCCCATCACTAGTGCTGAAGTACGCAGATTCTCACAGCACATTATTTTATACATCTGAATTTCTGCATGGAAACTCCCTTACATAGCTTTCTGAGGGCATTTTTCTGCTCAGCACTGTTTATACATGTGGCCCCAGGAAGCAGTCTCTGACAGAATGAACTCCCCAACATGACTAGGACCACCAGTTTGTCTCACCTTGTTTTCTTGCATGTTACTTCAGTCCTCTGCCAGCTAGAGGTTGCAATAGCCTCTTTGTCAAGCCGCGTTTTCCTCTAAGGAGGTTTCGTGCTTTTGCGCCGGGTTAGCTTCCCGTCCGGGTTTTCCCTCTCGCCCGGTGATTATCCGTTTCACCTGTCTCAGGTATCTGGCTCTACTTAAGCCCGGCTCTTCCTGTTTCCGGTGCTTGAGTATAGGTTTATTCACTCTCGCCTGGGTATTATCGGAGACTGCATTACCTTTTGTTCTTAAGTAACGCAGGAAATCCAGTTATCTGTAGTTAGGGTCTTTTTCTCATTTTCCTTTCTACTCTTTCTATTTCACTTTTGTTTGGCTGTTCCTCGCTGAGGAGTACCTTTGTTCTTTCTTTTCTTGCCTCTTTGTTTGGTATACTCAGTCTGTCGTTACTGAGTGAGGGGTCTTTTCTTTCTTTCCTTACCACTCGCTTTGCGAGTTTCTCGCCCGCTGCCTCGGGTTATTTTTCCGTTCGCCAGGTAGACTTTGCCCTCTTGGTTTGCTCTGTGTCAGTTCAGAGTGGAGGTGCATTCTTTCCTTTTCTACCTATTACTACTCCAGCCTGTGATCGTTCACTCTATTTTCTATCAGGGTCGTTTTCTGTTTCGGCAAAGTTTGCCGGAAAGGTCTCCCTTCCTTTTTCTGTTCTCCTCTCCCCCCTTGTTGTGGTCTTTTCCAACCCCGGATCAATTGCTGCTATGCTACTCAACGAAAGCCAGCAGACCCTGCGGCTCTCCAGGACCTGGACTGAGGACCACTGGCCCAAAGACATGGGCTGCATTCGAATCCAATTTTACACACTCCCCTTTCTCACTTCCCTCGAGGGAGCTATCTTGTGACACAATTTGCTACGTGCGGCAAGCAAACTTAAAAGGTGCTCTGCAAGGGAGGATTGATGAGAAACAAACAAAAATGGAACTGAACCGCACTTGCAACATTTCGGAAGTGCAACACCGTAGAGTTGAAATGTGACCGCCACATTGTTCTGCGGTTACCGCCCACTTTTTCCGTGTGGAGCATTGCATTGTGGGATTCCCTTCTTGCTGGAAACTTGCATTTTATACCCTTGGTGGAAGGGAGGATAAACGAGGTAGCGAGGACGGGAATATAATTACTCCCTCCCCTTTCTTAAATTGGATCTGAATCCCACTTGGTGTGGCTGCCATATTTCATCCTGGCATTTTGGGGATTCCCCCCTTGAAGCAATGGAAGGGAACGACAGAAAGAAAGGATAAAGTTTGGATCCGAACGTAGCATTTAAACTTCCATCCATATTCACTTTCCTTCTTGATTCCCCCCATATTAGATCAACTAATTGTTTTTATTCATGTCTCACTGTATGATTAGTCACATTACTGTGCTGTTGGAGTGCCTATGGGGACCCCTGGATGATAGCCATTGAAATGCAAGTTTAAATCCCTGCAGGTCACATGGTGGAGACAAAGTGGTGGCCCTAGACATAACAGGGGTGCGTCCCAATAGTCGAAATGCCACCTTTCCTCCTCCACTACCACTCCTCTACTCCGTGCCCCGGAAACGGATCTTGTTTTAATCTAATGTCGCTGATTACATCTTAATTACGTATTAATGCTTACATATTAATTAACCGCAATGTCATGTACATTGGATACTGTACATGCAAATACTTGTATTCAAAACGTTCAGGCAGTTTTGCATATTTCCGGGTAGGAGAGGAGTGGTAGTCGGGGAGCAGAGGAAGGGAGGTGGGGAGTGAAGAATATTGGGACGCAGCCCAGATGTATCACATTGGCGTATTTCTCATTTTTAGATTATGGCTTTCAAGAGAGAGACAATATATTTTGATAGGGTGAACTTCATGGTCCATACAATATTACATTGTTATTAAGTAGCCTTCTCTGCTCTGTTTCTCTCTCGCTCCCATCCACAAACATCAAAGTGAATGTCCTTAGGCATTTAAAAGCCACGCTGAGGCCCTTATGTATGCATACAAATCTTTGGTGCCATGGTGTCTCCTCTTCTTTGAAGAGACACCAAAACACAAAACTACTTAAGGGGGCATCTGAGTCTGGCATCTGGGGCATTTTTGGGATCACCTTGCACTCTCGGAAACAAAGGGACAGTGAAAGCACATTTTTGTTCTTTAAGGAACAAATTTCCCACATGTACCCTGGAAGCACAATCATGATCTATTTGGGTACTAATAAGTACCTTTTACAAGCAAAAAAGGTACAAATTAAGTATGTACTCCTGGCTAGAGTTACAATTTTATGCACCTATAGGGTACTACCTCCCCAGTGACAAGCGTTAGTTTTTTACGATTGCTTTGACTCATTTTGCACAGCAGAATTTCAATGTACAAAACTCAAAATGCAAAGTGCCAAACTGACTTTCAAAATTCATACTCTAAGACACTACATCCTGTGCTGGCATACAAAGTGTGAAACTGTTAACGCAAAGTGCTAAACTGACTTGCAGAATTCTTACCTTAAGACACTACATCCTATGCTGACATACAAAGTGCAAAACTGTTAATACAAAGTGCCAAACTCTAAATCATATGCTCCATTCTCAGAATACAGCCACCTAATATTACAACAATGTTCAAATGTTTATTACTACAAATGCAGATCACTAAATCAATTCAACAGGTGTTGGTAGTCATGTTGTCACAAACCAAACACGGGCTGAACCCAAATGCAACGACCAAGAGACAGGTGAACAGAGAAGGGTAATTTATTAAAGAGCTTTGGGGTAGTCCCAAGCTGTACACAGGTTAACACAATGGTAAAGAGAGGTGAGGAAGTCCTCCGGCACAGCGAACTGCTCCAAGCCGGAGCTGGACTTAGATCACCCCAAGAAGTTCCAAGCCGGAACTTGAGCTGGTACTGGACCAGGCGGTCCAACAGGAACTGGATCACGGGAACGAGGAGGTGTTCCAAACCGGAACTGGACTTGATACGGAAGACGAGTTCCAAACCGGAACTGGACTGGTTCTGGACCGGGAGGTCCAACAGGAGCTGGATCACGGGAACGAAGAGTTGTTCCAAACCGGAACTGGACTTGATACGGGAGACGAGTTCCGAACCGGAACTGGACTGGTTCTGGACCGGGAGGTCCAACAGGAACTGGATCACAGGAACGAGGAGTTGTTCCAAACCGGAACTGGACTTGACACGGGAGACTGGAGCGGTTCGAACTCGGACTGGAACTCAGGAACACGGTAATGTCCCAGACCGGAGCTGGACTGGAACTGGACTGAAGGCTGAGGTAGGGATATGGCAGGACACGACAGGGCAGAGCAGTGTAGCGGAGCTCAGGTTGGCCCGGTTGGGGCAGCTGGGCCACAGTGGAGGCTGGAACCGTAACCGCAGCAATGGTGGTAGCCACGGCCGGACAGGAACCACTGTAGGGTGGAGAGGCAGAACACCCAACTGCGGGCGCAACGTTAGCTGGAAGCAGAGGTACCGCAACACACAAAGGGAGTCGTTAACAGCTACAGACTGGCAGGTACAGGAGAAGCTGGTAATTAAAGCAGACAGGATTCAGGCAGAGACAACCGCAAACAGACAGGGCTGGATAAATACCAACAGTAGGTTCTGGAGCAGAGGAGCACACAGGTAAAACCCACTGCAGTCTTTAGCGCACAGGACAGGGAAACAAAGGACCAGGATACAAACGGTGAACGTTAACGAACTGGCGCCGAATAGCAGCCAGCCGGAGGGTTAAGTAGGGGAGTGAAATTGAAAACAATAAGGAAAGCGTGAGGAATGTAACCGAGGGTGATTGACTAATTGACAGGTGCGGAATGCATGCAGCAGGGGGGAAAGGAGATAGGTTGAAACCGAAGTGGGGGAACAGAGTGAAACAAACAGAAGGAGCACGCCCAGCCTGTAGCAACGGGGAAAACACGGACGAAGGGAATCCAACATGACACGGGGGGAAAGGGTAAAACATGGAAAACGGACAGGAAGGGAACGGAACGTTACACATGTCTCAGTACTTCCAACAACCTTGCCCAGGTGAGTAGCATTGCAACACAATTGATAATATCTTCACCACTACATAAAAGGCTGCTTAGAAACCTGAATGGCAGTTTCCGACAACATAGAGCAGGTCAGTGAGGTTGTGACATTTTATCACAGGTGGACTCCAATTAAGTTGTAGAAACATCTCAAGCAGTATCAGTGGAAACAAAATGCACCTCAGCTCACTTTTGGGTGTCATTTACATTTAGATTTTTAATAAATTAGCACAAATGTCTAAAAACCTGTTTTCACTTTGTCATTATGGGCTATTTTGTGTAGAATTTTGAGACAAAAAATGAACTCAATCTATTGTAGCATATGTCTGTAACGTGGAGAAGGTGAAAGGAGTGTGCAGACTTTCCGGCTTGACTGTATGTTCATGTATAAATACTGAAAATATATTATTTAATACAATAAGCTTTTACGTATCTATAAGTAGACCAGTTAGATTTAAAAGGAACCCAGTAGCATGCATAGAAGTTAAGGTTATATTTTATCTAGTATATAAAACAAGAATACGTTTTCATAATAATACATGTATGACTAACAGCTCAAAATATCAATGTGTGTGTTTGTAAGTATTCCATATGAGTTTATATGATTCAATGTGCTCTCCTTTACCACACCGTGCGCTGATAACCTGAAACTGAGATGTGCTCTGCTTCTCAAAGGTCTGTAGCTTAGAGGCCTGGAGCAGGCGTTATCTAAGGAATGTAAACATAGCGGCCGTAACCAAGCTGTTGCTAAGGTGGAAAGGTGTCTTTGGATGCATCCGTAATGGAATGTGGTGCAGATGTGAGACAGAGAGAAACATGCTATGTGGGGGTGGTTTTTGTACCCCCATCTGTGTGTCATTTACTATAGTTTAGTTATTGTTAGCACAACTAATAATTTTTCTATCACACTGCTCCACCAAAACAATTTTAAATGTTTTAATAATTTCACGTTTTTATTTTCACCTGCCAATTTTTTTTTCTATCTTCTAAATGTTTAATCCAGTAAATAAGGAGTTTATGCAAAAACTGTGAGAGACTGGAGCTGAACTAACAAACAGTGCATTGCAGACCTCCAGGAACATCAGGGACATGACTGCATCTATGGTGACCACAGACAGAAACCACAGATTCTACAGACTCACCAGATAATCAGCTCAGACATTCATTCTTTCGGTGCTACACTACAGAACACTTACTGCCGCTATAGAGTACTCGGCCACAGTCCTTCAGGAATATCCAAAAGCTTTGTGAAATTGAAATGTTTCAGCTTTAGTGGTCGGGAGACAGAACTTTCAATGTTAAGAATATGGAGCTGAGTATCTGGTGAGACTATATAGAATCTGTGCATTATAGTGAGTTTAAATATCAGGCTGGGTGACAGTAAACTGCATTCACATAGAATAACCAAGGTACGGTATGTATGAAAAGAGAAAAGGGCTTATTCTCAAAGTTATTCTAGCATTTTTGTATTCCTGAGAGTAAGTGATGTTATCCACTTCTACAGCTACGTTGCTCTGGATAATCTCAAGATCAATCCAGGCAAGACTGAGCTCATCTACATTCCTGCTCTAACCTCTCCCCCTCTCAATCTCTCCATTTCCCTAGGGGACACTCCACTGAGCCCAATGCCCTGTGCCAGGAACCTCGGAGTGGTGATGGACAACAGGCTGTCCCTCTCCGAGAACATCGCAGTGGTAACCCGGGCGTGCAGGTTCTTCCTGTACAACATCAGGAGAATCCGTCCCTTCCTCACCACCCACTCAACCCAGCTCCTGGTCCAAGCGATGGTGCTGTCCCGCCTGGACTATTGCAACTCTCTCCTGGCTGGCCTCCCAGCATCGGCCATTAGACCCCTTCAGCCTATCCAGAAAGCAGCAGCGCGCCTGGTCTTCAACCTCCCCCGACACTCCCATGTCACCCCCCCCTGCTCATTGACCTCCACTGGCTACCTGTGATGGCTCGCATCAAATTCAAAACATTGGTGCTCGCCTTCCAGGCAGTCAGAGGATCAGCCCCTCCATACCTCCAAAAGCTCATCAGACCCTACACACCTGCCAGATCCCTGCGTTCCGCCTCCTCAGGACGACTGGTACCCCCCCCCCACTTCATACTAGCACCCGGTCTCGACGTCTGTCTGTCCTGGCCCCACGGTGGTGGAATGAGCTCCCCGTGGAGGTCAGAACAACAGAAAGTCTGACCAACTTCAAGCGCAGATTGAAGACTCACCTCTTCAAGCTACACCTCTCTGCACCCCTCCCTACCTCCTTGTGACCTCCCTTGATTGTGTTTTATGAATCCTTGTTTAAGTGGTTCAAGCTCTAGTTTAATACTTGTAAGGTTACTTATTGGCTTACTGTTGTACATGCCAATCATCGATATCGTGTGGTTACCCCCCCCCCCCCCCCCCAAAAAAATAAAAAATCATACTGACTACGCCTGGTACTTGAACCTTTTAGGGTCGTTTTAACACACTTGTTCCTAGTTCGAAAATGCACTGATGTACGTTGCTCTGGATAAGCGTCTGCCAAATAACTATAATGTAATGTAAATGTAATGGATACCCAGCTAGCAAAATATATGCGGCCCGATGCTGGCCCGATTCCGCCATGCCGGATTCGTTTAATCGGCCCGAGTCAGGCTGCCGGACTCGGGCTTTCGTCAGAATGAATGACGCCCCAGAATCGGCCCGAGTACGCTCGGCCGGAATCGGCAGCCGGAATCCAGCCGACACTGCCAGCACACAGCCAGAATCGACCCAGATGCCGACCGGAACAACCGGCATCTGGCCGGACATGGGCCAACACTGGCGCAGATGTGATCTGTTTTCATTTAGCCTGTTCCCACCCCCTCCCCCAGTTCTATATATATATATAGTTTTATATGTTATATGATGCTTCATGATGATGTTTACAGGTTATACCATTTTCTATTTCAAATTGACACGAAGTAGACATTTTCAAATGAATCAGAATTTTATTGCAGCCTACAAATGATCACTTCACATAATATATCAAAGAACAGAATAAATGACTAAAATAAAGCCTAAATACTAAGATAAATAACAAAAGTAGCGTAAACAACAGCAAAATCACGTTACGTTTCTCCCTCAACTTTCCTCTACACCTCTCCAGAAAACACAACGTTGTGACAACTCATTGCTTTGGTTCCCACAACGTTGTGCACACTGCAGAGGAACGTAGAAATACCACATGAAGTGGCGACGTTTCTGAAATCTCACCGTTTTGACAATCGGCGACGTTCTGACAACGTAGTCTGGAGTAGCCTCGCTTGAAAATAGCCGCAACGTTGTCACTACCTTTTCTGACAACTTTAATAATTCTATAGCTTATTCTGGGACATTTAAAATTAATGGCATGAAAATCAGTAGCAGCCAACGCTATATCGGCACTTAGCCTAACTGTAAATATTGGTATTTCTGCCCCACCCTTGCGGAGTATGGTTTTAAAATACTCGTAGCATAGCTCCCTAACCTATCTAGCTAGGTCTTGACTGACTCTTTAGTTGCCTACTTACTTTAGATAAATGCAGAATCGTGCGTGTATTTATAAAATACTATTTAAAAGTACGGCGAACAAATATTTTGGAGTAGACTATTAACTATTAACATGTCCAGGGGTAGACGTAGCCTAAATATTGCACTGATCACCAACTGGTGTCGAAAATATATTCTTTGTGGTACAATATTTTATCATGTAGGCTATATATTCATTGTTTGTGGAATTGTGAAAGGCATGCTTTAGGCTACTGAAAAAAAGCAGAGGCTGCAAAGATCCAAGACAACGCAATTTAAAAAAAATACGGTAACAATGAAGAAGCTGCATTCAGTCCACCATAAACATGTTCGGTGCTGCTTACTATGCTGTAAATTGCAACCGGTTCAACATGTTTTAAGTGTTCAAATCATTTGTGTAGGCTGCATAGCCCTGTTGCTGGGGTACAGACGACACAAACGAGGCTTGTGTAGCCTACATTTCCACGTTGTTTTATACGTTGTGAATTTTACTGTCGACTGACTTGAATTAGTTTTTGCATTTTAAATTGATTTGTGTTATTTTACAGCACCACACATGCTCCCGCGCTCCTAACTAAATCCTTTCGTAAGGCTACTTCAGCTTTCTCTTGCCGTGTAGCAGCACGAGCGGCCCTATATAAAAATATAACGGGAATGTAGAATACAATTAGAAATAGCAAGTGACTAATATTTATGTTGCTTTGGAGCCTACCGCCTGCACTGTTAAAAAAACAAAAACAGTGAAGAGCTGGCAGCAGGGTTACTGTAAGATTAAGTTTTACTGTTGCAGAAATTTAGTTTGGTACCGTCTTTTATAAATACAGCATACAACCTTAAATTATTACAGTATACTTTTACAGTATAATACTGATAACAGGGTTAGCAGCTAATTGCTGTTTTTGCACTATCTACTGGTAAGCATAGCTGCAGATTATTACGGTAAACAAAACATTTATGTGTATTGCAATCGTGGCAATTTGGATTACAGCCAATTTTGTTAAGAGAATGACTGTTTCATGTTAACAGTTATGGAAAACTTG
This sequence comes from Synaphobranchus kaupii, assembly GCA_029718625.1. Classification (NCBI taxonomy): domain Eukaryota; kingdom Metazoa; phylum Chordata; class Actinopteri; order Anguilliformes; family Synaphobranchidae; genus Synaphobranchus; species Synaphobranchus kaupii. The sequence goes on along the minus strand of CM056378.1, from coordinate 35,147,180 downwards.
TAAATCTTGCCAAAATAACCCAGAGTCCTACCTCAGTGAAGAAACTAAACATGGCTTTTTCAATTATTTGACTTAACATTTGAGACAAACACAGCTTCTAAGTGCATCTTACAAAACATTTCTTACTTTATTGTAAAGAAAGTCTTGATTGCCCTTGCAAAACATTTGCACATCATTTGCATGTACATGGGGAAAAAATAGACAAATCAGCCCATTTAGGCAAAATAACTTAAATGAACTTAGTCATAACCCAAAAAAATTCATTTGATATTTGTAGTCAAGTTAACACCTGAGTCAAAGCTTTAGTGCTAAAATGTTAAGTAATACAACCACAAGAAACACTCAAATGATATCAGCATAAACAAATTAACATACATGTTTTTCTAATATGAGGCTGTGTCTGTCCAAAACCATCCAAGTTCTTAACACAAACAGATATTAAACACCAACAGACATGACACATTATCAAAATAAAAGAATATGACTGTCCGAAACCTTCCAAGTTGTACGTGTGTGTATGTGTATGAGGGGGAGGGGGTGAGGGGCACAAACTGGTGTAGGGATAGAGGTGGGGGAGTGAGTGAGTGAGCTCATTGGCTTATATAAAGTCCATCAGTCTCTTCAGTAGAGTGGAGACATGAGGAGTGACCTTTGTTGTCTTCTTATGAGCGACTTTACCAGTTCTCTTGGACAGCACTTTGTCCTGTCCAGCCTCTCTGGGTTTATTCCTACATAGCGTCTGAAAAACAATAGTGCAAGTTTAGAGATGGTGTGAAAGTTGGTAAAAGGGGAATTCCACCAAAAAATTATGTTTGATTTGTAGAAAAGTAGCTCTCCTCTTGATTAAAATGAGCTCTCAGCCAACTCTCTACCTGTAGTGAGAGCAGAGATATAGCCCCAAACTACTGCACATGTACCAGGTATCTGCTTTACTGTGAACTACAACTGCCAAGCGCTTACAGTTTATGGGCGGTGTCAGGGTTATAAAGCTTTAAACAGAATGGTACAAAACAGATGAAAATGGGTCAAATTAAGCCTCTGCGCAAATGGGTTAAGAAGTGCTGGGCCAAAAGATAAATAAATAAAATACTATACAGTGGGGTGCCCAAATTTTAGCACCCCACTGTATTGTACTGAGATTGTCATATTGGTGCATCCCTAATTTTGAGAGTGGGCAAGAAGAAGATACCTGGCTGTGATGCTGGCATCACAAGGCTTTTGGAAATGGTCTTGCTACACACACACACACACACACACACACACACACACACACACACACACACGTGGCAATGGGCTTGAATACACATTTGTTCGTTACCATATTCCTTTGTAAATGTTTGTTTAAACACATACCTGCAGTTGGAGCGCAACCAGCACCGGAGTAGCAGCACTGAAGTAGCTGCACCGGAAAAGAAAACGAACAAACTGTGTTAATAAAAGTAGCTAGAATTCATTGATTCACATTTGTAAATTTTTGTAAATAGAATAATTTGTGTAGACCTCAGGGTATGTAGATAGTATTAGTTACATGAGGTCAGAAGGTACAGAAGTTACTGTTTTTAAGCGCTGAGAGTCTGTGGTCATTGCGGTTATTTCTGTAGGAAAACCTGAAAAGTGGAGTCGCAGACAACATAATTTTGTCACTGTTGGCTGCCCATAGTATGGAGTTCAGTATACTGTTAGTATGGAGAGGAATTCGTGCCACATCACTTTTCAATGGTGACGAGTCGAAGATGTGCCAAAATTAAAAGAAAAACCTTCATTACATTGTTTTCACGTCGATTCAACCCTATACTGAAAAACAATCAGTGGGGATTTTCTTTAAAAGTGATGGACAAGGGATTCTAAAAACTTCAAATAACCACAACATATCACAGAGCGGGATGTATCCACTACACACCCACCAAATATCTTTAAAAAAAAATGTCAATAGGTATATTGATATACATCTCAAAGTCAGCTAATAAATTCAGTCTTGAAAGAACTCAGGATTGTAGGGGTGTGGTCTACATTACAGTCATTTAGCAGACGCCTTTATCCAAAGCAACATACAGTAAGTGCATATAGAAACGTCATCGAAGTAACTACAGAACAGATAAGACAAAGCACATCCTTCCCATAAAGTAGCAGCTATCCCTAGTAATGAACATTGAATGCAGTTCACAGTAAACTGGGTAAATCAGCTCTACTACAATTCTATTCTAAATACTATTATAAACTTCTAAATCTAAATCCACGCCCTCAATCCGAGTGCCATCGACATCATCCAGCCCTACATGTTTGAACCACAGAACTGTTCTTATACAGCTCTGTGGTTTGAACCCAGCAAGGAATTAATGCAATCAATTCAAAGTAAAATACAGTGTGGCTGCTATCAGGAGATAAATATCACACGCAAGCTCGCAATCAAAGTTAAGTTAACGTAAACGCTAAGCAGAGTAGCCAAACCACGAGACCGTAGTGACACATACAGTTACAATAGATTAAGACATCAGTTTTCAATGTTATTATTGCTTACTGTTTGAGCTAGACTGCTTGCGTTACTACCCTTTTCTCAGTTGGTAGGCTGGGGTGTTGGTCCCATGATCACATGAAGCAGTGAGGTGGTTCGCAACTCCCAACGAAAAAGAACTACTACTTGTATAAGTACAATTATTTATTGTGCTGAACAATGTTTATATTGCCTTCCGGTTTAATGCAGGTTTTGTTTGACATGTGAGTGGAAGCGAGTCGATCACACGCAAGAAGGACTCGAAAATATTAACATACCTCTACTTTCAACATGTCTTCTTTTTATTGATATCGCTAATTTTCTCAGAGAAAACGCCACACCAGAGACAAGTTGTCTTCAACAGCCTCCCTTTCCTCTCCTTTGAAGTCTGTCCTTGAGGCACTCTGGTTAAAAGTAACAAAATTCAAAACACAAAATGTATCAAAAATGTTTTAAACAGTTTCAATATACAGCATGAGTTATGAGTTAGATACTACATCAATTTAAAAATAATTAGTTTATCTTGTTGTCTACCTTTGATGGCAGTAACTTTGTGGTGTCAAGCAGGTATTTGCCAGAGCCTTTTGCAGAGTTGCATTTTGGACCCTGTCACACTCCTCCTGTCTTTTAGTGTCAGGGAGCCCCAGATGGCTACAGCCAACGATCTGCTAAATATTTTACTTGAGTCCAATCGTGAACCTTTTAAGAAAATACATTTTAATGCAATTCGTTTCTCTACCTTTCCTAGAGACATATTACCATTTATTAAAATCCACAGATTTACAAATAAATGTATGAATGGATATATTCGATGAAGCAATTTAAGGGAAATTTTCTTGAAGATGTAGGCTGCCTTTGTAACAGGATCATGGTACTTGAACCTTTTAGGGTCGTTTTAACACACTTGTTCCTAGTTCGAAAATGCACTGATGTACGTTGCTCTGGATAAGAGCGTCTGCCAAATAACTATAATGTAATGTAAATGTAATGGATAAGAGAGTCTGCTAAGTGACTGTAATGTAATGTAGGCCTAATGATGAAGCTAATCCGCAAAACAGAGCAGCGTGTCAGAGAAAGACAGCGGAAAAACAGAGGACCTCCTGAAGTTGGTTAATGAATGAGGCCAACATGTAGGCCTAATAGTGAATTAAATCTCAACAAAAAACGTTTTCATCAAAATCTAGGGCCTGCCATTAAAAGCATCGCTATCAAAATGAGGCCAAGTTACAACAAACAATACTGGCTATCTTAGCTCACAAAAATGTAACTACTCCAAAGCACTGCTCTTCGGATGGTAATGTGAAAAAATACAGGGCCAAGTTACATTAAATAATTTAGGAAACATTGGGTAGCAATGTTCGGCTTTGCGGAAGTTCGCGCAGGGTGGTCCTTCGCCTCAGCGTCGTGCGTTAAAACCATGTAAATGCACAACTCATCGCGGATTAGCCTATTCCTTGCATAACCAATAATAAATATTTATTTGTGCTCAGAATGGAGAGGCCCATGTGTTCATATTTTTTTAAAAGCAAGTAATAATAAAAGGTTTCTCGTGGTGAATACTAGTGGTGTGTCGTTCGCGAACGAGTCGGCTCTTTGAGTGAACGTTGGGATCCGGCTCGCATATCTGAAGAGCCGATTTGTTTTGTAAATGAACACAAGACAAGTGCTTGTGGTCTTGGTGGAACTTTTATTCGTTTTTTTTCTTCAAGTTCCAGCTGTAATCACAGAGAATAATTTTTAGGCCAAAAATGAATAAAACCACTATAAGAAAATAACATTAATAATAATTTAAAAACAAGTTTAATTGTTGGTCAGTTTAATTGTTCTGATGCTGCAGTTTTGCTCATTTATTTTTTTATGCATTTATTTATTTTTCTTTGTTATGACGCAATATTATGTTCTATTTTATGAGTGTCTCTTTTGTTTTGAAATGTTCAACTACGCACTGTGTTTATTGTGCAATTTATTTCAAGACGTAAAAATGCCCTACTTTCAATGCACATGTGTAATAGCGTCTTACTGTTTTTGCATTTATTTAAATTGTTTTTATAACAAACAAAATGCAAAATAATGTTGTTTTGGTAATTAGAAGGTAGAGTAAGATTCCTTTGAACAATTTAAGTGATAGATGTGCACAAACACCAATCATAGGTCAAAATATCGCTAACTTTGGCCGATTTTGAAAAACCGGAAATGCTACTGAATGAAGAGCCGTTTGGGAGACGAAAGAGCCGGCTCTTATTGGTGAGCTGAGCCAAATGATCTGACTCACTGAAAAGAGCCGGAATGCCCATCACTAGTGAATACATTTCAAACAACCTTTCAGTTGTTTCAAACAAAACTTTTAAAAAGCTTGTCCGTATACGTCGAAGCATAGTTATAGGCCAACCACATACTTAATCCAACGAGGAGACTGGAAGTCAGAGCCAATGAATTGAGTTTCCCAGTAGCCTAACTACCATATTGCATGGGCGGGACTGCGTGCCAATATTCTTCAGTCCCCACCTCCCTGCCTGAACGTTTTGAGTAGCTACAATTATTTACATGTAGAGTACAGTATTTCCGTAGGCTACATAGCCTATAGCCAACATACAACTTCCCGATTGTTTGAACTGTAATTTTGTTAAATAAACCGACCATTCAGGCGAAATTCTTCTTCGGAATTATCTACTGTAGAGAATGGCAGGTAAGAAAATCTTAAACCTATTATCCTACAGGCGATTGTCACGTTTCGATCAGACAGAAAACTTAATTTAAAAAAATATAAAATCCTAGGCCATTTATATGTGACATAAGTATCATGCCGGGGCTAAATCCTATTCGGGTTTATTCCGATTTTAGTTAAACTACTATGATTTATAATTAACTTTGAATGCACTGTTTTTAAACTTTGAACTGAAAGTGAAAGCACGTTGGCAGAGTTGAAAAACAGTTAATGAACATATCATAGGGCTTTACAATGGACATTTTCCAGATGTAAAAAAAAAGAAACCAAGAAACCCCAGTTATGCCAATCATAGAAATAATAATGTTATTCTTGTATCTCTTAAACGGTGATCAATAGGCTATGATTATTCTAAATTATTTAACGAGTGAGGTTCTGAAGGAAACAACTGTTGCGACCATCTGTAGCATTTCAGTCGAAGTGTAACCATCCTAAAATATACTTCTAAATACAATGCAACATTGAATAGAACCAGGGGCGTAGGAGCCATTATACACATTTCAAAATCTAGGTTTTGCCCCCCCCACTTTTTATAATCTCAAATTATATTTCGCATTGCATGCCTGTCTGCGCCGATTTCGGAGTTCGGCAGTCTCCAAATTAATCCATTCCGCAACTATTTAAAAACATAATTCAATAAAAACGAACTTTAGCTATCGTAAGCGTAGTCGGGTCAGTCTCGAGGGGAGCTCGCTCAACTGTTGCCTTGACGAGAGCCGAGTTTCTGTCACTGCAAGGTAACGTCGACCAAAGCTGGTATGGATTTTCAGAGAGGTGGCTACTCTCACGCAATGAAAGCGGAATGGATTCATTTGGAGATGTGACTCGTCTCTGTCCTGAGGTGATTGATCCATCTAGGACGGTTATGGACACACAACAACGCAACTTAGATTTATTTTACTGTACAAATTTTGTTGTAGAAATAATTATTTAGCCTATGAAACTGTCAAATATGCATAAGTTTGCTAGCTACGAAATCGGTGTAAAACAGGCTAGATAACTATATGCTATCATAGCTGATGATCGGCCAAAATTGTGTGTATGAGCCATTGCTTCGTGTCCATAAACGATTTAATGGTAACATTAGCCAAAATGTTCACACAGAGATGAGCATCCTCCATTTTTTAAGAGGAAGAGGACAGAGGATGACCAGCAGGTCATAGGAGGAGAAAGGAGAGAGGAGGACAAGCTTGTAAGTTGTATGGACGGCTATTAGTTAGCTAGCGAACTATTAGCCAGCCATACATTATACTGTAGCTAGCAACATTAACTAGCAGCGAATGTAGATCTGTTCTTAATGTTAGTAGCTAGTGTTTTAAATGAACAATTCCGTTTGGAGTAATATTAATAAATAAGTTGAGCTTCATTCAGTGACATCCATATAGTAGGCTATATTGTAACATGGAATTTAAATAAAAAAATTAATATAGTAAAAAGTCTTTAGATAAGTAGCCCTATGGCAGGTCATCAGAGTTTGCATTGAAGCCAGGGCCACGTTCAATCTGAAAAAGGGTGTGCACTGTTTTGCATGTTTCCTCGAAACGGTGTGCAACCATGGGCCCTATCTTACACCCGGCGCAAAGCGGCGCTAACGCAAACGCAAGTGTCTTTGCTATCTTACACCCGGCGCTAGGTCCATAATAACGCCTAACGCTTACGCGGTCAAACTAGCGTGTTTGACGGCGTAACTCTTGCGCCATCATTAGTGAACTGGGCGTGTTGGTCTTAAGATGAGGAGTGGCCAGGATTCTTTTTGGCGTATTGCTATCTTGAGCCAGCAGAAAGCGCTTGCGCTAGAACCACCACAAACCTGGTCTAAAGTCATGTCGCAGTTGTTTACATGCTATTTTAACGGCGCATATAAGTGCGTCTACATAGGCGTGTGCACAACGCGCATACCATCCTGTCTGTTACACACAGGGGCGTGCACAGGCATGACTAAAATATCTAGATCACAATGTGAAATATTATTATTGTGTAGGCTATATCAAAAAATGCATAATAATAAAAGGTTCCATAGGTCCACATACCTTTCCCTCAGCGAAGGGAAACAATGCCACATTACATTGCTCTCAGCCCACTCCATTAACATCCAGGCGATGTGCGATGGTACGGGACAATGGCTATCCATTAAAAAGGAGCTGATAACACCTATAGCTATCAAGCCTAATGCGCGAATTGTCTTTGCACCTAATGCGTGAATTGTCATTCAATGGAAAACTCGCGCACGGCAATAGACGGACATTTAAGTTCTGAAAATGCGCTTCAGATGTCATTACAATACAGCTCTGTTTATCTATGAATACAGCCTGTAAGTAAATAGAATGGTTTGTGACTGAAAAAAGTTCAAAACCTTGTCCAGTGAATATTGCATTTATTGTTTTTCAAATAGCCTAGGCTACAGCGAATTCGCTGTGCATAAGGTTTTTCTCGATAGCCTATGGTTAAAAAACGGAGATGTCACCATGTTAACTAAATTGTAACCTTAGCTATTCTTCGTCCTTCATATTTTTTTAAATGACAGTGACCAGGTTTCCATACTCTCACCGTTTAAAACCCAGCTGATTTCACCCGTTATTCCTTAACTGAACAAAACGATTTTAAAGAGAACTAAGCGTCTAATTAGAAACTAAAACAAATTTGCAGCACGTTACACAATTAATTCACAATTAATTTTAATGCCATTCTCTGCACGTTTAACGGTCTTCCTGGGAAAGTGGATTGTTTTAAAGGATTACGCTACGAGTAAAACAGGTTGGTCACATTTCCATAAACAGGACATTATTAAACAAGGGGAAATATGCGTGAACTTATGGGTTGCGAACCTGACAGCTTTATTGTATGGCTATTTAGTGTCATCATTAAGGCAAAATAACGGTATGTATGTTATTAATCAATATTAGCCTACTATGCAGGTAGCCTAATGAACTTTTGAGAACAGCCTCTTGGAATTGATGTTTGACACTTTCATTGCATAATCAAACGAAATTCGCTGAACAAGCAGGCTAATTTGGCGTTTTCTAAGGTGAGACTGAAGCCATTGATAGCTTATTCTCAGCTGTTGCAGGTCCTTTTAACGAAATTTAACCGCACATATTTTGTAAAATAACAGCCCAGTCTGGAATTACCGGGAACTCATAGGCTAATGGTTAGTCCGAATAATATTGATCATACTCCATTTAGCCTATTCCTTGATCACACTAAACACGCACGAGCATGTCTGTTTCGCCATCATAAGCAATCCGCCAAGGTGGAAAAGCAGGCTTTTAAAGGGAATGGGATATGACATTTTGATTGGTTTATTGAATGTCACGCCCAAGACACACCTATAATTAATGAAGCGACTAGGTTCAGCCCAGTTGCGCCATGCGCCGTGCTTAGCGCCAAAAAAACACGCCGTTAAAATAGCAAAAGTGGACTTGGACACGCCCTAAATGGACTTAGCGCCATGCGCTTAGACTAAGCGCCAAGATCGCCAAGATAGGGCCCCTTGTGTGCAACGGGCTTTGAGTTACGTTTTCTCTCGTTTGGTGGGTATGTCAGAGGTGTTACCCAATCAGCAGTGACGTATATATAAACCCCGCCGTATTAAAAAGGCAACGCTTGCGTAACACAACAGGGTGTTCAACCAGACCCTCCCCCAGGGGGAGACAACAATCATAGGTCTAAAACGCGTAACGCCTGGGGTCTCGACAGTGAGACCAAAGGCTGTTTCGGGCTGTATTTTTTGAATGGAAGTCAATGGAGAAGATCCCTTAGCACCCTGAACAATCTTCTGTTTTGTGGACACTGTTCGCGACATAATAAATTGACTGCCTTGTCGCTCATCTTCAACATGTTTGTCATCACATACTCATTTTGGAGTGAGCTATGATGTGTCTACTACGAAAAAAATACTGTTTTGTGAGATGATAGACAGTAGGGAATGTTGCAGCAGTTAGAATTCATTTACGACACTACAGGCCCAGCGTCTCCGAGCTCGCACCCAAACTGGGATAAGTATCTCAAATCGATTGCTCCATGCCTGTATACCATTTTTTTAATAATAAAATATAAATCGGTGTTAGGTTGTGTGTCTGTTTGTTAGCGAGTCCGTTTTTGAAATGTTTAACGATAACTTATACCGTCGCTAGCTGGCTAATTAGCTACATAGCTAAACATCCAAATTTGCGCTTTTTTCTACTCTTGGAATTGTATTCCAAACATTCTACCAAAATATCAGTGTATAGATCACATCGCCATGCCACGTCTACGTGCAGCAGTAACGTTAAATTGCAATAATAAGTCGAGACAAGCACTTTTTTAAATTATATTTGTATTTCCTTCCGATGATTTGCAGTAGGCCCACGTTACATAGGCTAGCTAGGTAGCACCTGTAAAAGCGGTTTCCCTTCCCACAAACATTCTACCAAAACATCAGTATATAGATCACATCGCCATGACTCATCTATGTGCAGCGGTAACGTTAAATTGTAATAATAGGTCGAGACAAGGACTTTTTAAAATTTCCTTCCGATGATTTGCAGTAGGCCCACGTTACATAGGCTAGCTAGGTAGCACCAGTCCTGTAAAAACGGTTTCCCTTCCTAATGCAATTAAAGTGTGGCCATGTGTCTTTGGTAAACACTGATATTTCAGTGTAACAGTGGTGATAAGTAAGCAAATCACTCATAGGTGCATGGAGTGGTAATATCATAAATGGTAGTTTTTCTGTCTTTTAAAATATTAACGGGTGCGTGCAATACTATATTGCCAAATGCCGTAGATAACTGTGCCTTTCCTTCATCTAATGTCTGTGCATGTGCTGATTTTTAAAAAATATTCTGTCGTTTGGACAGGGTATTAACATTTGTTCAGGACCAATCAGAGGGACAGGTTGAGTCCTGGGATCACTGGCATAGATAGGGTCTATATGGTTCTCACTGCCCTCACTCAGAGGGGCGGGACCAGAATCAACAGAAGACAACAATCATTGGTCTAAAACTGACCTATTTTTATACAGTCTATGCTTGGGACAGGGAGACACGCTGTATTTTTGAGTGGAAGTCGATGGAGAACATCTCTTAGTAGCCTACCGTGAACATGCTGTTGTTTTGTGGACGCAGTTCGTACTAGCATAATAAATTGAGTGCCTTACCCGCTCATCTTCAACATGTTTGTCATCACATATTAATTTTGGTTGGAGCGAGCTATGATGTGTCTAATACGAAAAAAAAATACTGTTTCGTAAGATGAGACAGAAGGGGATGTTGCAGCTACACTACAGGCACAGTGTCTCGGAGCAAGCAGCCAAACTGTGGGTTAAGTATCTCAAATCAGTTGCTCCATACCTGTATAACCTTATCAATTTAGATATTAATTTAGCTATTCCACCCCCTCCCGTACGCAATCACCGTACTCCCCCTGTCATGCACGTTACCATTGCTTAGCATTGCTGGGTTAGCTAGCTAGCAAGTTAACGATATCTCACGGCAAGTAGTTTTAACATTTAGCTAGCAAGCTAACGATAGATTATGGCAAGCAATTTTAATTTAACAGTTATTCGACTTGCTTAAAGTCATCGTTGCTGACGACGCTGAAGTTGGCTCCCGATTCGCAGCTCCCGATTCGGAATTGCCGGTCCACCTTAAATCGGTCGCGAAAAGCGATTGTATGCTTTCACGGTCATCCTTCCGCTTTTTTCTCCGCTAAATCTAATTGGCTCAACATTCTGATAGCCTAGTTGTGTGTGTGTATACATACATACATACATACATACATTCATTCATTTATTTATTTATTTATTTATTTATTTATTTATTTATTTATTTATTTATTTATTTATTTAGGATACTGCACCGTTTTGAAATAATCGCACTCCAAACTTCCTATGTCCACCAATGTAAATTACTGAAAAAGGTGAAATTTTGAATAGGATTTTCTTTCCAATTTTAGAACGTCTCAAACTTTTGACAATTGGATATGAGAGAAGAGGTTCTCCACTATATCTGACCCGAGTTGGGTGAAATATTACTGTAGCATTTTGAAATAATCCCACTTCAAACTTTCTATGTAATCCAATGTAAAACGACTGAAAAAGGTGAAATTTTGAATAGGATTTTCTTGCCAATTTTAGAACGTCTCAAACTTTTGACACTGGGGTATGAGAGAAGAGGTCCTCCACTATATCTGACCCGAGTTGGGTGAAATATTACTGTAGCATTTTGAAATAATCCCACTTCAAACTTTCTATGTAATCCAATGTAAAACGACAGAAAAATGTGAAAGTTTGAATAGGATTTTCTTGCCAATTTTAGAATGTCTCAAACTTTTAACACTTGGGTATGAGAGAAGAGGTCCTCCTCTATATCTTACCTGAGTTGGGTGAAATATTACTGTAGCATTTTGAAATAATCCCACTTCAAATTTTCTATGTAATCCAATGTAAAACGACTGAAAAAGGTGAAAGTTTGAATAGGATTTCCTTGCCAATTTTAGAACGTCTCACACTTTTGACACTTGGGTATGAGAGAAGAGGTCCTCCACTATATCTGACCCGAGTTGGGTGAAATATTACTGTAGCATTTTGAAATAATCCCACTTCAAACTTTCTATGTAATCCAATGTAAATCGACTGAAAAAGGTGAAAGTTTGAATAGGATTTTCTTGCCAATTTTAGAACGTCTCAACCTTTTGACAGTGGGGTATGAGAGAAGAGTTCCTCCACTATATCTGACCTGAGTTGGGTGAAATATTACTGTAGCATTTTGAAATAATCCCACTTCAAACTTTCTATGTAATCCAATGTAAAACGACAGAAAAATGTGAAAGTTTGAATAGGATTTTCTTGCCAATTTTAGAACGTCTCAAACTTTTGACACTTGGGTATGAGAGAAGAGGTCCTCCTCTATATCTGACCCGAGTTGGGTGAAATATTACTGTAGAATTTTGAAATAATCCCACTTCAAACTTTCTATGTAATCCAATGTAAAACGACTGAAAAAGGTGAAAGTTTGAATAGGATTTTCTTGCCAATTTTAGAACGTCTCAAACTTTTGACACTGGGGTATGAGAGAAGAGGTCCTCCAGTATATCTGTCCTGAGTTGAGTGAAATATTACTGTAGCATTTTGAAATAATCCCACTTCAAACTTTCTATGTAATCCAATGTAAAACGACAGAAAAATGTGAAAGTTTGAATAGGATTTTCTTGCCAATTTTAGAACGTCTCAAACGTTTGACACTTGGGTATGAGAGAAGAGGTCCTCCTCTATATCTGACCTGAGTTGGGTGAAATATTACTGTAGCATTTTGAAATAATCCCACTTCAAACTTTTTATGTAATCCAATGTAAATCGACTGAAAAAGGTGACATTTTGAATAGGATTTTCTTGCCAATTGTAGAACGTCTCAAACTTTTGACACTTGGGTATGAGAGAAGAGTTCCTCCACTATATCTGACCTGAGTTGGGTGAAATATTACTGTAGCATTTTGAAATAATCCCACTTCAAACTTTCTATGTAATCCAATGTAAAACGACAGAAAAATGTGAAAGTTTGAATAGGATTTTCTTGCCAATTTTAGAACGTCTCAAACTTTTGACAGTGGGCTATGAGAGAAGAGGTCCACCCCTATATCTGACCCGAGTTGGGTGAAATATTACTGTAGCATTTTGAAATAATCCCACTTCAAACTTTCTATGTAATCCAATGTAAAACGACAGAAAAATGTGAAAGTTTGAATAGGATTTTCTTGCCAATTTCAGAACGTCTCAAACTTTTGACACTTGGGTATGAGAGAAGAGGTCCTCCACTATATCTGACCCGAGTTGGGTGAAATATTACTGTAGCATTTTGAAATAATCCCACTTCAAACTTTCTATGTAATCCAATGTAAATCGACTGAAAAAGGTGACATTTTGAATAGGATTTTCTTGCCAATTGTAGAACGTCTCAAACTTTTGACAGTGGGCTATGAGAGAAGAGGTCCTCCCCTATATCTGACCTGAGTTGGGTGAAATATTACTGTAGCATTTTCACATAATCCCTCTTCAAACTTTCTATGTAATCCAATGTCAATCTACTGAATAAAACTTTGAATTTTTAATCGGAATTTCTTGCCAATTTTAAAACGTCTCAAACTTTTGACACTTGGATATGAGAGAGGAAGAAGGTTCTATTTCATATTGTTCAATATGGCATGGTATGGGAGGAGACTGAATAGCAAATTAACCACCACTACAGGAGGAACCACGTCACGCCATAAATATGGCGCTTGCACGCCATCCGGCCTTTTTTTGTCTCAGTTTGAGCTGTGACTGTGACTGGTACCCTTTAGAATTTCTTGCCTCTCCCTATTGCCTGGAGCTACGTCCTGAACGGAGTATGCTTTCTGGGGCTTTCCCTCCCCAGCAACGCGGAATCACGGTTTGTTGCTGTTTGTTTGGCTACCATTACTCGGTAGAGTGGTTACCTTTTGTTAGGCAGTTCACTGCCGGTTTTCCTTGCAGAAGTAGATCGGGTTATGCCGATATCTTCTGATTGTATTTTGTCCTGTTGAGGCATTGAATTTTCTTTCTCCTTGTTGTTACTAAGAAAGGGAAAAGGGACAAGCCGGAAGTAGCCTCTGTGTCAGTGGACACACGCTACCTGAGGTTTTAGCGGTCTCTGGCGGCCCTTCAGTGCTACTGATTCGGGCCTACTGCTAGCCACCTGCGCCAGCCTACTAGGCCTCTGCTTGGTTGGCTTAGCTAGCCGACACTACGCTGCCTGTGGTGTGTTGGAGGGATTTCCGCAGGATATGTCCTCCGCTACCCCCAGTAACCTTGCTATGGCGCCCACGTACCCGATGTCCTTCAGTGCTCAGCACCTTGGAGTCGGGGTACAAGCTCCAGTTCACACGCGGCCGGAGAGGGCTCAACTGCTTCCTAAAGCGCCTGCCCTTGCACATGCTCTGCCGTTCCAGTCTCCCCCTACTGGTGGGAGACAGCGATTGGTTCACATCTGTGTCCCTGCCGGATGTATACTTCCATATCCCCATACACCGGGATCACCGGAAGTACCTCCGCTTTTCCTTCCAAGGCAAAGGGTATGATCACTCGGTCCTCTCCTTCGGCCTAGCCCTGGCCCCACACACTTTTTATGAAGTGCAAGGAGACACGCTGATCCCACTCTGTCACTAAGGGATTCGCATTGCGAACTACCTGGACGACTGGCTAATCTGCAATCCTTCAGAGGAGCAAGCCAGAAGGGATACAAGGTCAGTACTGGCCCACTTAGCTAGCTTGGGCCTGACCCTGAACAGGGGAAAAGAGCCACCTCAGCCCCTCCAGAGAGAGGGTTTTCCTGGGCCCGGTTTTGGTCTCAATGTCCATGCAGGCCCCTCTGACCCAGAGAGGCAGCATGTTTTTGATGGACAGTCTGTCCCACTTTGCTGTAGCGCAGCAGGTGACAGTAAACATTAACCGGAGGTTGCTTGGCTTGATGGCTTCAGCGGCCCAGGTGGTGCCACTTGGGCTGCTGCATACGTGTCCATTACAGCGTTGGGCGGCAGCACAGGGAGTAAGCCCGCACGAGGACAGGCGGCGACTCCTCCCTATTTACCCAGTGTGTTACCTAGGGTGACGACCACCACGGACGCCTCCAAGACTGGCTGGGAGCGGTCGGAGAGGGTCATTCCCTACAATGGTTGTGGAGCCACTCATGGGTCGGGAAGCACATCAACCTGCCAGAAACGGAGGCAGTGCATCAGGCATTGACCCATTCCTCCCAGTGGTCCGACACAGACAGGTTCTTGTCCGGACAGACAATTCCACTGTGGTCTCCTACCTCAACCAACAGGGTGGGCTTTGGTCTCCAACTCGACATGCAAAGCATGTGAACTCCTGCTGTGGGCACAGGCCTAGGGTATGTCCCCGAAGGCAGTACATGTACTGGGCACAATCAATGTGGAAGCCGATATGCTGTCCAGGGGTGGCCTGAGAGTGGGGAAATGGTGCCTGCACCCAGACAGTGCAGTTCATTTAGGGAGTTGCTAGTGGGCACCCCTTCGCGCCTCCCGACCAGAGCGGATTTGCTGCCGCAGGCCTGCTTTGGCAACCAAATCCACAATTGTATGACCTGCTTGGCCCCTAGATGGGAGTGGCCACAGGGCCTGGGGCCAGCAGTACTGGAAACATTTCAGGCATCAAAGCCCCATCTACGAGGGTGCTCTATGCTGGGAAGTGGGCAGACGTTAGCTGCTGGTACCACAATAATGGGTTTACCCAATTATGACAGTTCAGTCGTTTTGGCATTCCTCCAGTCCCTCTTCAAAGAGGGGCTAGTGGAGTCCACGCTAAGGTGTTATCTGGCAGCCATATTTGACAGCCATGAGCGTATTGAGGGCCTGATGGTGGGGTCTCACCCTCTCGCCAGCCAGTTTCCCTGAGGAGCCAGGTGGCTTTGCCCACCCAGGTCTAACTTAGTCCCTTCGTGGGACTTACAACTGGCTTTGAATCCACTCACTGAGCCGCCCTTCGAGCTGGATGGACTCAGTCTAACCTTGAAGACTGCATTCCTGCTCGCTATCGCCTCCGCGAGGCGTGTGAGCGAGCTGCATGCACTGTCAGTAAAACCCTCCTGTATGCGGTTGGGTGACAGTAGCTCATCGGTCTTTCTGCTTCTTTACCTTGTGTTTCAGCCAAAGGCCCTCTCGCGGTCGTACATCTCTGTCTATGGTGTTGGAGCCGTTTCACCATCCTCCCCACGAGACCACTGAAGAAGCCAGGCTGCACTCACTGTGCCCCGTCCGGGCTCTACGGTCTTATATCTCCTGCACAAGTGCAGTGAGGAAGACCAAAAATCCTTTTATTGTTTTGGAGGGGCTATGAAGGGCTTTGCCCTATTGTACAGCACGCGGCCCTCTGGATCATAGAGACGGTTCCATGGCGTACAGCAGTTCTGACACATCCCCTCCCACAGGCGTGGTAGCTCACTCCACTCGGGGCGTAGCTACCTCCTGGGCCTTACTACGTGGCACCACAATTGCTGACATTTGCGCAGCAGCGGGCTGGGCCTCATCACTCACTTTCAACAGGTTTTATCACCTGGACGTAGCATCATCGGCATCAGTTGCCTCCTCTGTCCTCAGGGCAGCGGAGCAACCTTGTATGAAATTTTGTGATGATTTAGGGTTTCTATTACCCGGTGGTTATTTTCCACGTTTCCCACTTGAGCTTGCTCTTCTGGTAAGAACAGCAGCCAATAGTGCATTTTGTTTTTTACAGGATTCGCACTAATGCAATGACCTGCGGTCCTGGTACCCCACTATATACCGCGCCCAACGTTATTTGGTATTCTGTGATACCGTGGTCAGGCAGGGAACCTTGCACCCTCAGGATGGCAAGTGCCCTCAAGTCAGCAAAAGAGGCCGGGCGGCGTACAAGCGCCATATTTATGGCGTGACGTGGTTCCGCCCGTAGTGGTGCTTAATTTGCTATTCAGTTTCCCAGCAGCTCTTCCTCTCACCGAGGATGCCCCATAGTGTGGCGTGTTGACCGATATGAAATAGAACCTCGTTCGTCTGTCATATCCAAGTGTCAAAAGTTTGACACCTTCTAAAATAGGAAAGAAATTCCTATCCAAAATTTCACCTTTTTCAGTAGATTTACAAAGGATTACATAGAAAGTTTGAAGAGGGATTATTTTAAAATGCTACAGTAATATTTCACCCAACTCGGGTCAGATATAGAGGAGGACCTCTTCTCTCATACCCAAGTGTCAAAAGTTTGAGACGTTCTACAATTGGCAAGAAAATCCTATTCAAACTTTCACCTTTTTCAGTCGTTTTACATTGGATTACATAGAAAGTTTTAAGTGAGATTATTTCAAAATGCTACAGTAATATTTCACCCAACTCAGGTCAGATATAGAGGAGGACCTCTTCTCTCATACCCAAGTGTCAAAAGTTTGAGACGTTCTACAATTGGCAAGAAAATCCTATTCAAACTTTCACCTTTTTCAGTCGTTTTACATTGGATTACATAGAGTTTGAATTGTGATTATTTCAAAATGCTACAGTAATATTTCACCCAACTCGGGTCAGATATAGTGGAGGACCTCTTCTCTCATACCCAAGTGTCAAAAGTTTGAGACGTTCTAAAATTGGCAAGAAAACCCTATTCAAACTTTCACCTTTTTCAGTCGATTTACATTGGATTACATAGAAAGTTTGAAGTGGGATTATTTCAAAATGCTACAGTAATATTTCACCCAACTTGGGTCAGATATAGTGGAGGACCTCTTCTCTCATACCCAAGTGTCAAAAGTTTGAGACTTTCTAAAATTGGCAAGAAAATCCTATTCAAACTTTCACCTTTTTCAGTCGTTTTACATTGGATTACATAGAAAGTTTGAAGTGGGATTATTTCAAAATGCTACAGTAATATTTCACCCAACTCAGGTCAGCTATAGAGGAGGACCTCTTCTCTCATACCCAAGTGTCAAAAGTTTGAGACGTTCTAAAATTGGCAAGAAAATCTATTCAAACTTTCACATTTTTCTGTCGTTTTACATTGGATTACATAGAAAGTTTGAAGTGGGATTATTTCAAAATGCTACAGTAATATTTCACCCAACTTGGGTCAGATATAGTGGAGGACCTCTTCTCTCATACCCAAGTGTCAAAAGTTTGAGACTTTCTAAAATTGGCAAGAAAATCCTATTCAAACTTTCACCTTTTTCAGTCGTTTTACATTGGATTACATAGAAAGTTTGAAGTGGGATTATTTCAAAATGCTACAGTAATATTTCACCCAACTCAGGTCAGCTATAGAGGAGGACCTCTTCTCTCATAACCAAGTGTCAAAAGTTTGAGACTTTCTAAAATTGGCAAGAAAATCCTATTCAAACTTTCACCTTTTTCAGTCGATTTACATTGGATTACATAGAAAATTTGAAGTGGGATTATTTCAAAATGCTACAGTAATATTTCACCCAACTTGGGTCAGATATAGTGGAGAACCTCTTCTCTCATACCCAAGTGTCAAAAGTTTGAGACGTTCTAAAATTGGCAAGAAAATCCTATTCAAAATTTCACCTTTTTCAGCAATTTACATTGGTGGACATAGGAAGTTTGGAGTGCGATTATTTCAAAACGGTGCAGTATGATAAATAAATAAATAAATAAATAAATAAATAAATATATAAATAAATAAATAAATAAATAAATAAATAAATAAATAAATAAATACATACATACATACATACATACATACATACATACATACATACATACATACATACAACTAGGCTATCAGAATGTTGAGCCAATTAGATTTAGTGGAGAAAAAAGCGGAAGGATGACCGTGAAAGCATACAATCGCTTTTCGCGACCGATTTAAGGTGGACCGGCAATTCCGAATCGGGAGCTGCGAATCGGGAGCCAACTTCAGCGTCGTTCCTTGCTGGCCATATAAGTTGGCTAGCTACCGTGATTGCCTAGCTAACGTTACTAACGTTAGCCAGCTGCTGTAGCTAGAACTCTAACCGGACATTTCTACACCTGGATCATTTTTTAGGTCCCAGAAATTACGAAAATGTGCGGGGAATAGAGCCAAAGTGTTAGCGGTATGTTTGTACTGACTCAATACGAGGATGTTTAAAATAAAACCAATAATTTATCGGAAAAGAATACGGAGTCTGTGTTTGTAAATGTTTGCAATGTTTGTGATTAGGTTACAGGATGCAGATGAAAGTTAATGCCAGCTACGATGTCGCTAATGTAGCTACTGTGCTTTAGCTAGCGAGTGAACACAATCCCCACTTTATCTGGAAGTTTACAGAACGGGGTTTCATGCTGCGGCAAACCGTGACAGACTGCTCTGCCACAATCGAGTTAATTAGCGGTTAGCCAAAAAGACGGTGGTGGTTTGCTCATTTAAGACTATGGGGTCAGCTTCGTACCTTTCTAGCGGCGCTAGGGACATTTATAATAAAAGTAGTCTAACAAAATAACATATGTGATGAATTCACCGTCAATATAGTTGATGGCAATAGCGTTACCCTGTTCGTCCATGTGTGGTGGTGATGCATTGCGTCTAGCTTGGCTACCGAGCTCAGCTGCTATGCTATCTAGCTAATCAAATTAGCTGATGTTAGCTGAATATAAATTGAAGATAACTGAACGAACGTTAATTATGTGACGAATACCACACATTCAATGCGAATAAATGACACAGTAAAATCGAGGATGAAAATTAAATGTTATATTATAAAACATTAGCAACTTAAGGAAGTTTACCGCAGGTTTGTTTTGCAAAATGGTGGGTTTGGTCAGGTCAGGGGCTTTATAGTTCTGTGGCTTCTCCACCCCGAGCTGTCAATCATACTGTGCCAGGGCCATATCCGGTTGACCCTGCTCCAAGCCAAGGTCACTTCGGCTCCACGGAGCAGGCACAGTTTGTACAAACGGGCGGCGAAAAAGACTTCCGAGCTTCAATTCAGTTTTTACGAGGCCGTGGAAAGGCAATGGGTGACGTCACAGTGGCTTTGTCCATATTTTTATACAATCTATGGGTTCAACGCACCACCGTTTCCATTTAAATAACGTTTTGTCGGGGCTGAACGCAGCCCAGTTCTGTGTTCATAAACATTTGTTGCTTTCCTAGATGCGAGATGAAGGGACGGCAGAACAGGGAGAGTCAGGGCCAAGTGAGACACAGGTAATGGAAAATCACAGACAGCTCACTATGGAAGCATATCCGCACCAAAATGAAAATGCAAATCGCCGATTGCATTTCGTTTACATTCTAGTGATGGGTCGTTTGCGAACGAATGGCTCTTTGGTGAACGTAGGGAACCGATTCCTTTCGATGAACGAGCCATTTAGTTTGGCTCTTTTTTCCTCCGTGTTCGCCAACGCTATATGACCAGAGTAAGACAGAAAGCGCCGGTCGGCTGTAAATAGCCCTTATGTAACCTTAGACTACCCTCATACGGATATCACTCCCAACCTGTTTCCATTTATAGTTCTTAATTATAAATCGAGCAGATAATTAACTGAATAACAAATATCAATGAATAGGCTATAGCAAGTTTTTCGGTGCTAGCATTTTTCTTTGTTTCATTTGTATGTCCTATATTAAATAAAGTATATTATGTATATGGTATATAGTAGTTTTTGTTTTATTTATATTATAGCCCGTCTCTCTGTCTGTGCACACCTCTTTATAATCTCCCCTCCCCAGTCTGAATATCTTCCATCTTCTGTCACTGGAAACACCCTCTTACAAACACACTAATTAGTACATTGTGTTCTCAAAGGTCACCAGAATTGAGCATTTAAGTGCTTTATTTGAAAAAAATATTTTCGGGTGAGCATGCCCCCGAACCCCCCTAGCATTTCAGTGTCTCCCCCAGGTTCAAAATCACTCCTACGCCCCTGAATAGAACATTTGGAATGTTTATTTAATTAATCAATTAAGCGGATTATATGTATCTCCCAATGCACACTTGAACAGATGAACAGCTATTTACTGCGAGGAAGGAGTTTGTGAAAAGAGTATCGCCGGATATCATTCTGCAGTTGCTGGATGACCTTCTGCATGACAGGGTGCTGAACGATGGAGAAAAGAATTTTGTGATTGAGCAGCACAAATCCACAGCGGATCGAGCGCGCTGCCTCATAGATATAGTGCGCAACAAAGGCAGAAAAGCCAACGAGAAACTAATCAGTCGGTTGTCGGAACGAGACTTCAACCTGTACGAGGAGCTGAACCTGGACCCGGCCCCGGCCTCCCAACCTCAGCTGCCAGGTGAGTGTGTAACGGGCGATCAGTCTGTTGCGTTTGATAGTGCAGCTAACACATATCATGTCATCCATTATCGACATAAACTGCGTCATAAACACAATTCAGATTACTCAACAAAAGACAAATTTTAAAAGACACCCTTCAGTAATGGTTGAGATCCCAAATAACCCATATTATTATTATTATTATTATTATTATTATTATTATTATTATTATTATTATTATTATGTTGTTGTTGTTGTTGTTAAAATGATGACTGGTGATAATTACTATGATTGTACTTCCGACTCCCTCTATCTAGGGTTGACTTACAATTTACTACAATCACAATGGTGGACAAAAATCTAGAAGCGAACACAATTGATTACATGAAGAATATATTGCACTTGATTAATTAAAAGTGAGTTATTGCATAAGGCATTTAAGTCAGAGGACGAAAATATGTTGTAAATGATGGTAACAAATGAAGAACAACTAAGAGATGAAAGAGTACATTACTACCATTTAGCAGATGCTCTTATGTAGCAAATTACATGACTGATGCATTTTCACAGCCAGATTCACTGAAGTAATTCAGTTGAACTACCTTGCACAAGGTTACAATAGCAGCTCAGCTTCTTACCCATTGTACTACAGTGACACTCAGGAGTAGCTGGTTGGTGAGAGATTTGCTCTGGTGTCCAGCTCAAGGCTGTGTATTGCTGTTTGCTTTCCTTTGGCAGCACCATCCCCCAGCCTTCCACAGCAGGAGGCATGCTCAGTATCATCAGAGCTCTTGCTCTGCTCTGAACAATTCAAGAGGGAACTACTGGAGAAGGACGCCAGTTCGGTATGACATTAACTGCCAGTATAGTTCATCTGAGGGTCGGTCACAGCTGGGTATTCCCGCTCAGTCTTTTGGTGGACCACCTTAAAAATCCAGAACAAACATTTTATTTTTCTTGCAGAATCTGCCTTGTGTATACCAGGGGTAGGAAACGCCAATTCCTGGAGGCTGCATTTGAGCAAATTTCTGAGGGTCATTGAGCTAACTAGCCAGTTCACGCACAGATTAGACCACAGAAAAATATTTTACATGGGGACACAACAGCCCTCAGACTTCAGCCGCCACACATGAGCTTGGCAATTAAAGCTAATGTTAAAATTTCAGATCATGAAAAAATTATTGTAATAAATAATTAATGCAGTTATTGCCATTAAATCCAGAAATAAATGTGGCCCTCGAGGAATGAGGATTCCCACCCCTGGAGTATACTGTATTAAAAAAACAATAGTTTGCCATCAGCTGGTGACATTCAAGGTTCAGATTCATTTTTACATTTCACCATGATGATCATGTGTTGATGATGATATGTAGTGGATGATGTAGATGATGTGGATGATGTAGATGATGTGCAGTCACTGCTTCAGTATGTTTGTTCTGCTTTAACTTAACAGTACATCTGATTCCCTGTTCCACCAGATTTACACCCCAAAGGAGAAGGCTGACCGCAAGCGCTGGGCTCTGCTTATTAACAATGTCAAGTTTGACCGCAAGTCAATGCTGAGGCGCGGGGCTGAAAAAGATGAAGAAAGTATGGAGAAACTCCTCAAAGCCCTGGACTATAAAGTGGAGAAACACACGGACCTGTCGGCTCAGGTACCCACAGGGGAGAGAAACACAGGGACCTGTCGGGCCCGGTACACACAGGGGAGAGAAACACAGGGACCTGTCGGGCCAGGTACACACAGGGGAGAGAAACACAGGGACCTGTCTGGCCAGGTACACACAGGGGAGAGAAACACAGGGACCTGTCGGGCCAGGTAAACACAGGGGAGAGAAACACAGGGACCTGTTAGGCCAGGTAAACACAGGGGAGAGAAACACAGGGACCTGTTAGGCCAGGTACACACAGGGGAGAGAAACACAGGGACCTGTCGGGCCAGGTACACACAGGGGAGAGAAACACAGGGACCTGTTAGGCCAGGTACACACAGAGGAGAGAAACACAGGGACCTGTTAGGCCAGGTACACACAGGGGAGAGAAACACAGGGACCTGTCGGACCAGGTACACACAGGGGAGAGAAACACAGGGACCTGTTAGGCCAGGTACAC
Organism: Synaphobranchus kaupii; assembly: GCA_029718625.1. Taxonomy (NCBI): domain Eukaryota; kingdom Metazoa; phylum Chordata; class Actinopteri; order Anguilliformes; family Synaphobranchidae; genus Synaphobranchus; species Synaphobranchus kaupii. The sequence goes on along the minus strand of CM056378.1, from coordinate 35,124,099 downwards.
ACAGGGGAGAGAAACACAGGGACCTGTTAGGCCAGGTACACACAGGGGAGAGAAACACAGGGACCTGTTAGGCCAGGTAAACACAGGAAAGATGGCACAGAACTTCAGCAGGGAAGGGTGGGAACATGGAACTGGTCATTAGGCAGCTGTAACTTTATCAACAAGAACATCTGTTTTGGACAAGAACTGAGTCAAATAATTATTTCTGAGCTAAAAACCAAGGTCCCCAGCTGAGAGAACTAGTCACACTCTTATTGCTTCTGTAGGGGTGATGTCACAGTCTGTAGCCCACACTAAGTCCCTGCTCCACCAGATTGTTTATATAGTACACTGAATTTGTGTGTTTGCAGGCCATAGATGAAACAGTGAAAAAGTTCTCCCAGCGTGAGGAGCATTTGCAGTCAGACAGCACATTTGTGGTGATCATGTCCCATGGAAAGAGGGACGCTATCTGCGGGATCCACTATGATCCTGTGAGAGAGGTTGACCTCTTCAGCATCGACAACATCTTCGAACACCTCAACAACCAGAACTGTGTGGGACTGCGCGGTAAACCCAAAGTTATTGTGATCCAGGCCTGTAGAGGAGGTGAGTGTGACTGAATGGCTTTGCCCAGTATGGTGTGTAGTTTGTACTCTCTGGGGTTGATTTACTAAACGTTTGCGTGTACAAAATCATGTGTAAAACTTATCACCTACAAAAAATCGTCCGAGGTGATCAACTAACAAGGTGTAAAGAGGACTGCGTGTGTTAAAATGGAAACATACATGGATTTTTTGTTTTTGCGGGTTAGTCTGAATGAATATGCAAAATTGGGCGTCCCTACGTTATTTCGTGAAATTGTGGGAGGACGTCATGCAAATAGATTCCTTTAGCATGTGTAATGTGATTTACTGAGCCCAAAAGCAAGTTTGGGAAAGGTAATTGCATGTGCATTTTAGTAGGCCAAATGGGAAGCAGGTATTAAGACATGCAATCAATAAGTTGATGGCTGTCATTGAAGCAAGACTGAGCGTTCTGCATGATTGTGTAACAATGGGGTCTAATTAACTGGCCCATTCTAGCTAACACTCAAAATACACAAAAAGATTGTGAAAATTGTGAATACATAGGCCTACATCATGAACAGTAAGAGTAAGTACATTTTGTTACGTGTTAGAGAATACAAGTAACTAGTATTTGAATCAAACAAGCAATAGCCTACAACATCTATTATAGCAAACAATGAATAACAAAGCAAATAAACACTTTATCAAAATAAAACCCATCATCAGATGGAAATGTTGTTTTATGTGACACTAACAGTGCAAGTAGTATAGTATATGCTAAGTATAGTTACGATCATTTGAGTCCTGACAAGCATCTGTAACTCCCGGCAGAAACTAAGAGACATCCATTGAAACAGTTTGTAGTAAACCACCAGCTTTATAAGTGTAACAGTAGCCTATACCTATACTGTAAAAAATATCCTGTTATTTTATGGGATGATGTTAAATAGTTATTACTTTTATTCTACATGACTTTAACAGTGTTTCGAATACAGTGTACTGTGAAAAGTGTATTTTTTTGTAAATGTTTGTAAAAAGAATAATGTAGAATAATAACATTAAACTAATTATTTTAGTCATCACCTAAAGAGGATTTTTCCCCATTGATGTCAGTCTTTTCACCGTTTTCTTATGAGCTATTTTCTTACAGTGTAACCATTCCAAACACGAAAAATCTCTCATTTAATTATGGCTGTTTGCAGCTAGAGTGATTTGACTTTTAGTTGATCACCTGCAAAGGTTGAAATGATACACCCCTATATTTTCGATCTTAGTAAATCGACCCCTCTGTGTACTCACATCCAGATCTACAGTATAGTGTGTGTAAATTTGTATTACTCTAGATGAAAGTGTGTGTAAATGAGAGTTATTCTAGAATAAAGTGTGTGGAAACATTTGTTATATTAGGTGAAAGCATGTGCAAGTGTGTTATTCTAGATGAAAGCATGTGTAAGTGTGTGTTATTCTAGATGAAAGCATGTGTAAATGTGTTATTCTAGATGAAAGCATGTGTAAATGTGTGTTATTCTAGATGAAAGCGGGTCCATCTTGGTGAGTGACAGTGCACCTAAGTCCACCTCAGCTCTGGAGGATGACGGTTTTAAGAAGACACTCAAGGAGAAAGACTTCAGCTGCTTCATGTCCTGCACCCCAGGTAGGAACCGACTGTGTCCATTTTACAGATTTTACCCCAATTCCACCTGAATCTCCAGGGGTTCCCCAAATTTAGGTCTCAAATCCAGGAGTCCAGAAAGCAATATAAAGTCTCCTGGAAACGGTTTCCTCTTACGTTCCTGGAATATACTGCAATATATTGTAAATATGTGAAAATTCGGGAAAATATAACAATAAATATATTTCATATCAATTTTGTAAAAATACCATTACAATATCTAATATTAAAATTAACCATATATGTAGCACAATTGCTACTCATCTTTAATTCATAATAAATGAATAAATAAATGAATTTGTACCGTTGTTGATCACCATTAGGTCAAAGTAAACTGTGTTTTCCCCACACAGGCACCGAGTCCTACAGAGACGAAGAGAAAGGAACCTTTTTCATTCAGCAGCTTGTGGGGACCATCAATGCACATGCCAAGAAGGACCATATCGAGGAACTGTTCCGGAAGGCCAGTATTTATACCACATAATCTGATGGAGCCCTAACCCAGCCTTGCCCTACCTAGCCCTTACAGCTGATTAAGTACAACTTCTTTTTAGTTTAAAGAGCCTGTTGCTGTTTGTTTAATGCTCATTAGGGTAGATTTGTTCTTAGATTAATGTTCAGTAGGGTATCTGGAAAGTTGGCACAATCGAGTCTGCAGAACTTCTTTCTTCTTGCATTATTAAATGATAACTCTGTTTATCTCTATTATTTTTGACTGGCGAAGGTGAGGTTCTCTTAAGGATTATATCATCAGTGAGTTCTCCTGAGCCCCCCCCCCCCCCCCCCCCCCCCACCCCCCAACATGTTTCCTTTAGGATGACATTAATCTCTAAATGGATTAAAATGCTGTACATTGTAAAGCTATGCAGGATATCAGCTAACAGAGGACACGTTTTTATTGTGGTTTAATGTGACACACCCATGTTTATCTTTCCAATAGGTTAGGAAACATTTTGAAGATTTCAACATGTGTTCCAACATGCAAATGCCAGTTCTAGACCGAATGTCTATGGCCAACCACTTCTACCTGTTCCCTGGGCTCTGAGCCTCTGATCCCTGCCTCTATCCTGCTCTATTACTTCATCCATATGAAGTAATTAGAGGCAGCTCTTGCTGTGTTCATTAAAAGTGTCTATATGTGCCCCATATTTGCAAAATGGTTCTATTTTTATTTATACAGATATTTAAGATGCCTCCTCATAGTTGCAACTAGGGCTGGGCGATATACAACATCGATAATTATCGAATGCAATAACGGCCGTTGCCACCGTGTGGGGCGCCTTTCTTATACCCAATATACGGCAGTAAACATCCAAACTTCAGAGGCCGCGTGAAATGCTTCCGGAAAAAAACATGATCATGTGATCATGTGATGTGTTTTTTGTCAATCGCATGAAAGGTGCAACGCCTTTCTGTGATTGTCCGTCTTATCAACTCGCAGTAGACAGTGATGACGTTTTTTTCCCCCAAAGAATTTCACACGGGTTTTGAAGTTTAAATTACTTCCACATCAGGTATAATTAAAGAAAAAAAGACGAAAAGAAAGGCAATACCCCACATGCTGGCAACGGCCGTTATTGCAATCGATAATTATCGTTGCGGTATATCGCCCAGCCCTAGTTGCAACACAAGGTTTGCACCCAGTCAAATACATGGTGCTTGTATACACATTGTTAGGATTTTGTTGCCCTTTCTGTGGAATCAAATGCAGCACGATGAAGAACACACTGATGACTTCTCTTAAGAGACTTCTCTTGAGGTTTATTTACAATTCGCAAGGGAGAGACATACGGGCCGTCTGTGCTGAGACTATCTCTGAAAACGGAAGTTTGTGTGGTTTATATACAGTACCTAGAATTACATTTCAAAGGGTTGATACAGTGAATACACATGAATGGCTGGAGACAACTGGTTCAGCCCCACCCAACCAGAAATGTGCCATTAGCAGAGGTCTGCTACAGACACTATAGAAATGCAAATGATTGGTTGATTGTTGGAGCTGGCGAGGGCCAAGGTGGGGAGACATACAGTTGAAGTCAAAAGTTTACATACACCTTAGCCAAATACATTTAAACTCAGTTATTCGCAATTCCTGACATTTAATCCTAGTAAACATTCCCTGTCTTAGGATTCCCTGTCTCAGTTAGGATCACGACTTTTTTTTAAGAATGTGAAATGTGAAAACTTCGGAAGAATGCTTTGGGTCATTGTCCATTTGGAAGACCAAGCTTTAACTTCCTGGCTGATGTCTTGAGATGTTGCTTCAATATATGCTTCAATATATCCACATCATTTTCCTTCCTCATGAAGCCATCTATTTTATGAAGTGCACCAGTCCCTCCTGCAGCAAATTCACCCCCACAAGATGATGCTGGCACCCCCGTGCTTCACGGTTGGGATAGTGTTCTTCGGTTTGCGAGCCTCACCCTTTTTCCTCCAAACATAACGATGGTCATTATGGCCAGTTTAATTTTTGTTTCATCAGACCTAAGGACATTTCTCCAAAAAGTAAGATCTTTGTCCCCACGTGCAGTTGCAAACTGTAGTCTGGCTTTTTTATGGCGGTTTTGGAGTAGTGGCTTCTTCCTTGCTGAGCAGCCTTTCAGGTTATGTCGATATAGGACTCCTTTTACTGTGGATATAGATACTTTTGTACCTGTTCCCTCCAGCATCTTCACAAGGTCCTTTGCTGTTGTTCTGGGATTGATTTGCACTTTTCGCACCAAAGCACGTTCATCTCTAGGAGACAGAACGCGTCTCCTTCCTGAGCAACATGCATGTAGTAAAGCATACACAAGCACATGCATATGCTAACATGCACACACTGATGCAAGATGTAACACGCAAATGCACATACATGTATGCACACACTAATGTACACAGGCATGCACTAATGCATCCACAAAGTGAGTCCAGGCATATATCAAAGGAAACAGAACCTTAATAATAAAATAATATAGGCTACACAGAAAAAAATTACATTTCAGATGTAGTGGTAAAGTAGAGTTTATAATAATGTCATACACATTTACAATGACTATCATAGGCATCACAGGATGTTCATTTAAAGGTTGGAGCTGATGACGTGGTCACGTACTTGGCAAGATAAACTGGGCATCTCAACTGGGAAAGAGAACACAGACCCCCTCAGCCCCTACATAAATATGTGCTACAGCTACTTTGAGCTGTATGCTTCCAGAGAAGATGAATCACAAAACAGCAGGGGCCACATGTATAAAACTGCATAAAAGAATGCTCTGGGAGAAAGCCAGAAATCTTCTTACGCAAAATTTAGCATTTTCCCCCCCTGCCTTTCTATCAGTGTCGCTATATCACACTGACTCCAAACATTGCGGGCGCATGGTGTCCAATTTGTGCCGAAGTACGCAGATTCTCACAGCACATTATTTTATACATCTGAATTTCTGCATGGAAACTCCCTTACATAGCTTTCTGAGGGCATTTTTCTGCTCAGCACTGTTTATACATGTGGCCCCAGGAAGCACTGTTTATACATGTGGCCCCAGGAAGCAATCTCTGACAGAATGAACTCCCCAACATGACTAGGACCACCAGTTTGTCTCCCCTTGTTTTCTTGCATGTTACTTCAGTCCTCTGCCAGCTAGAGGTTGCGATAGCCTCTTTGTTAAGCCACTTCTCAAACAATTACCCCATTTTCACCACCTCAATAATCGAAGTTGATGAATTAATTGCCACTAATTAAACACAGAAGATGATTGACAGCACAAATTCAATTCAGTTTGATTACTCACTACCGTGGATGTAAGTAAGTATGCTGCAGTTTTTTTTATGTTGTACAGGGGCATGTTAGGTTTTGTTAGAAGTAGTGGGTTATATAACATTTAGCTTGCACGAAAAAGTTCAATAAAAAATCAGGTGTCTTAGTACTGGGCGAAAACAAAAACCTGCACCCACGCTGGCCATGTTTGGATAAGATTGGACACCCCTACTTTATATGGATGCATTTTTTCTTTTTACTGCAGTGATACTCGATTCTGGTCCTGGAGAACCACAGTGTCGGCTGATTTTTGTTTTCCCCGGGTTTTCATTATTACCAACGACCGATTCTGTCACGGTTTTTCAGGTCGCCGCGTTTTCCTCTAAGGAGGTTTCGTGCCTTTGCGCCGGGTTAGCTTCCCGTCCGGGTTTTCCCTCTCGCCCGGTGATTATCCGTTTCACCTGTCTCAGGTATCTGGCTCTACTTAAGCCCGGCTCTTCCTGTTTACGGTGCTTGAGTATAGGTTTATTCACTCTCGCCCGGTACTAGGTATTATCGGAGACTGCATTACCTTTTGTTCTTAAGTAACGCAGGAAATCCGGTTATCTGTAGTTAGGGTCTTATTCTCATTTTCCTTTCTATTTCACTTTTCGTTTGGCTGTTCCTCGCTGAGGAGTACCTTTGTTCTTTCTTTTCTCGCCTCTTTGGTATACTCAGTCTGTCGTTACTGAGTGAGGCGTCTTTTCTTTCTTTCCTTTCTACTCGCTTTGCGAGTTTCTCGCCCGCTGCCTCGGGTTATTTTTCCGTTCGCCAGGTAGACTTTGCCCTCTTGGTTTGCTCTGTGTCAGTTCAGAGTAGAGGTGCATTCTTTCCTTTTCTACCTATTACTACTCCAGCCTGTGAGCGTTCGCCCTATTTTCTATCAGGGTCGTTTTCTGTTTCGGCAAAGTTTGCCGGAAAGGTCTCCCTTCCCTTTTCTGTTCTCCTCTACCCCCTTTTTGTGGTCTTTTCCACCCCGGATCAATTGCTGCTATGCTACTCAAGTGCTTAGTAACAACGAAAGCCAGCAGATCCTGCGGCTCTCCAGGATAAAAGACATAGGCTGCATTCGAATACAATTTTACACACTCCCCTTTCTCACTTCCCTCGAGGGAGCCATCTTGTGACACAATTTGCTACGTGCGGCAAGCAAACTTAAAAGGTGCTCTGCAAGGGAGGATTGATGAGAAACAAACAAAAATGGAACTGAACTGCCCTTGTAACATTTCGGAAGTGCAACACCATAGAGTTGAAATGTGACCGCCACATAGTTCTGTGGTTACCGCCCACTTTTTCCGTGTGGAGCATTGCACTGTGGGATTCCCTTCTTGCTGGAAACTTGCATTTTATACCCTCGGTGGAAGGGAAGATAAACGAGGTAGCGAGGACGGGAATATAATTACTCCCTCCCCTTTCTTAAATTGGATCTGAATCCCACTTGGTGTGGCTGCCATATTTCATCCTGGCATTTTGGGGATTCCCCCCTTGAAGCAAGGGAAGGGAACGACAGAAAGAAAGGATAAAGTTTGGATCCGAACGTAGCATTTAAACTTCCATCCATATTCACTTTCCTTCTCGACTCCCCGCATATTAGATCAAGTAATTGTTTTTATTCATGTCTCATTGTATATTTTCCCATGTAACCCCTCTGCTGAGGTCACTCCTCTGGCTGCCAGTTGCAGCCAGGATCAGGTTCAAAGTTCTGACCCTGGCCTACACTGCAGCCAATAGGACAGGCCCCGCCTACCTGCAGGACTTAATCCAGAACTATGTTCCTGCTCGACCACTTCGCTTTTCTACAGCAGGGCGACTGGCACTTCTCCCCCTCCGTGTCAAAGGCTCTCGCTCGTCCCGACTGCGGAGTTTTTCCACCTTAGCTCCTCAGTGGTGGAATGAACTTCCCATTCCCCTACGTTCTACTCCAACCCTGCCTGCATTCCGTCGAGGCCTGAAGACACACCTCTTCAGACTCCACCTTGACTGATATTCTAACCTAGGAATATCAGTTCCCTGTGTTTTTCCTGTCTGTTTATTATAGTTTATAATAGTATTTAGAATAGAAGTGTAGTATTGCTGATTTACCCACAGCTTACTGTGAACTACAGTCAACGTTCATTACTAGGGATAGCTGCTACATTATGGGAAGGATGTGCTTTGTCTTGTCTGTTCTGTAGTGATCTTGATGATGTCTCTGTATGCACTTACTGTACGTCGCTTTGGATAAAAGCGTCTGCTAAATGAATGTAATGTAATGTAATTAGTCACATTACTGTGCTGTTGGAGTGCCTATGGGGACCCCTGGATGATAGCCATTGAAATACAAGTTTAAATCCCTGCAGCTCACATGGTGGAGACAAAGTGGTGGCCCTAGACATGTATCACATTGTCGGATATCTAGTTTTTAGATTACGGCTTTCAAGAGAGAGACAATATATTTTGATAGGGTGATCTTCATGGGCCATACAATATTACATTGTTATTAAGTATTATTATTTATTAAACTTTATTTAACCAGGTAAAAGTGATTGAGAACAAATTATCATTTACAACACTGACCTGAAAGTAGCCTGCTCTGTATGACCTGACCATAAGAATGCTTGTTAAAGTAATTGTGACTTCATCTTTAGATTATACGTTGAATACTTGTAATTTAATACATCTCGTAATTTTTATCTGGTTGTGAGTTGTACATTTTGATAAAGGTTGCTCCAACTGGTTTCTCTGCCTATCAATGAATTTGGCAACTTAATTGATGATTCATATCTTTGATAATAATGAACAAATTATAATAATGAACAAATTTGTTAATGAACAATTAACAAAGTCAAATAAATCAATTTTACATGTTGGATAAGTGAGGGGTTTTAACTGTTGATGCCACTTTTGTTCTGTATTCAGAATGACGAACATTAACAAGCTGGTTGTATGTTAAAACTGCTGGGTTTGGAAATAGTTATTTTAAACAGATTCTCATTTCCCAAACTACATTGACACAAAAACTTTCATACATTATGATGAGGGATTTTTAAAAAATGGTAACATTTCAACATCACAGCCAGTGTGTCAAAACTCTGGGTATCTAATGTCAGTGCTGTCAGTAGAAACCATCACTCTTTATTCTTCTACTCGATTAAACTGCAGATTGCTACACCAAAACCATGTAAAATGTTTTTATAATTTCACAGGACATCTTCTAAATGTTTAATTCAGTAAATAAGGAGTGTATGCAAAAAGTGAGAGGCTGGAGCTGAACTAACATTGCAGACCTCCAGGAACATCAGGGACATGACTGCATCTAGGGGTTACCCTGGTGACCACAGATTCTATAGACTCACCAGATAATCAGCTCAGACATTCATTCTGTCCTCTGCTTCTTCCAGTGTTACACTGTAGTACAGAATACTTACTGCAGCTGTAGGGTACTCGGCCACATTCCTTCAGGAATATCCAAAAGCTTTGTGAAATTTAAATATTTCAGCTTTAGTGATCGGGAGACAGAACTTTCAATATTAAGAACATGGAGCTGAGTATCTGGTGACTATATAGAATCTGTGCAGATAACTTACACATTATATTGAGTTTAAATATCAGACTGAGTGACAGTAAACTCCATCCACATAGAATAAACAAAAGTACAGTTATGAAAAGGCTTATACAGATCCTTTCCAAAAAATTAGAATATCATGGAAAAGTTTTTTTCCCCCCATAATTCCATTGAAAAAGTGAAACTTTCATAGATTATAGATTCATTACACACAAAGTGAAATATTTCTAGCCTTTATTTGTTTCATTTTTCATCATTTTGGCTTACAGCTCCAGAAAACCCCCAAAACAGTATTTCAAGAAATTAGAATAGTGTGTCGAAAATCAGCATTTACTTCAGTTATTTCAGAGAATGAGTGGAGTGGTTTGACTCGAGGAATCCGACAGTTGTAGCCCATGTCCCGGATGCGTCTGTACGTGGTGGTTTTTGAAGCACTGACTCCAGCCTCAGTCCACTCCCTCTGCATCTCCGCCAAATTTTGGAATCGTCTTTGCTTGACAATCCGCTGAAGCCTACGGTCATCTCTTTTGCTTGTGCACCTTCTCCTGCCACATTTTTCCCTTCCACTAAACTTTCTATTGATATGCTTGGACACTGCATTCTGTGAACAGCCAGCCTCCTTAGCGATGACCTTTTGTGGCTTACCCATCTTCTGGAGGGTGTCAATGATGGTCTTCTGGCCAATTGTCAAGTCTGCAGTCTTCCCCATACTGAACCAAACTGAGATAAACTTTGCAGGTGTTTTGAGTAAATTAGATGATAGTGTGACACTCAGTCTAAAACATTCATTCTCTTAAATAACTGAAGTAAATGCTGATTTTCGACACACTATTCTAATTTCTTGAAATACTGTTTTGGGGGTTTTCTGGAGCTGTAAGCCAAAATGATGAAAAATGAAACAAATAAAGGCTAGAAATATTTCACTTTGTGTGTAATGAATCTATAATCTATGAAAGTTTCACTTTTTGAATGGAATTATGGAAGAAAAAAAAACTTTTCCATGATATTAAAATTTTTTGGAAAGGATCTGTAAGGGCTTATTCTCAAAGTCATTCTAGCATTTTTGTATTCCTGAGAGTAAGTGATGTTATCCACTTCTGCAGCTACGTTGCTCTGGATAAGAGAGTCTGCTAAGTGACTGCAATGTAATGTAGGCTTGAAGATGAAGCTAATCCGCAAAACAGAGCAGCGTGTCATAGAAAGACAGCGGAAATACAGAGGACCTCCTGAAGTTGGTTGAAGAATGACACCAACATATACTAGTCAATTAAATCTCAACAAAACACGTTTTCAACGTACAAAAAATGCCAAGTTACTCACGCATACAAAGCACTGTCTATAATAAAACTATCAAAATCCAGGCCTGCCATTAAAAGTAGGCTATTGATATAAAAATGAGGCCAAGTTACAACAAACAATACTGGCTATCGTAGCCCACACAAATTAAACAAACTCTATTCCAAAGCAATGCTCTTCAAATGGCAAGGTTAAAAAACAATGGGCCAAATTACTTAATTGTTTCATTAAGTAATTTAGGAAACATTGGGTAGCAATGTTCAGCTTCGCGGAAGTTCGCGCCGGTTTCTTGCCTCAGCGTCGTGCGTTAAAACCATGTAAATGCACAACTCGTCGCGGATTAGCCCATTCCTTGCATAACCAATAATAAATATTTATTTGTGCTCAGAATGGAGAGGCCCATGTGTGAGGAAAAAAAAAGCAATACAAAAGGTTCTGGTGGTGAATATATTTTCAAACAACTTTGTCAAAACTTTTAAAAAGCCTGCTATTGCGCCTATCAGTCGAAGCATAGTTACAGCCCAACCTCATATTTCAACGAGCAGACTCTGGAAGTCAGAGCCAATCAAAGCTTGAGTTTCCCAGTAGCTATCATATTGCATGGGCGGGTAGCACCGAAATGCAACTTTTGTGAAATTGCCACTTTTCGTACATAAGCCTATAGCCAAAGAGGTTAAGCGGAGCAAGAGGTCCACTTCGGGTCTGGAACGTCCGCACTTGGAACTTATTAGACAGACAACAGACGCTCATTGAATGACTGGCGGTCAATGGAGTTTTTTCAAAACAGTTCGCTAAACGGGTCATTAACAGACAGACGAAATCAAAAGTCTACCTTTTCTTTTTAGATTATATATGCCTAGGTTGTCAGGACCCAGTACTACTACTTACAAGCCGTTATTTTGACTCCAACGAAAACCAACTTTAAATCCGGCTAGCGCCGGTCAGATGCGCGCCACTAAGCATACTTTATGTAACTTTAGTTGCTAAGCTAACTGAAAACACTACTGCGCATGCCTGATCACTTCCTTTTGCGCGGACAAAAAATCCAACGGAGAAAAGCGCCAGTTTCGTCTCTTGTCATCTATCTAAAATATTTGCTATAGTCTAGGCTACTAACCTGGTTGAACTGAAATTTTAAAAAAATAAACCGAACATTCAGGTGAAGTTCTTCTTCGGAATTATCTACTGTAGAGAATGGCAGGTAAGAAAATCTTAAACGTAGACCTATTGTAGGCTACTACAGGTGATTGTCACGTTTCGAAAAGAAAACTTGAAAAGTTAAAATCTCCTGGAAACAAAACGTAACCTTAGGCTATATGTGACATAAGTATCATGCTCAGGCTTAATAAACCTATTCGGGTTTATTCAGATTTTATTCATACTACTATCATTTATAACTTACTGAAAGTGAAAGCACTTGGCAAAGTCGAAAAACAGTTCATGAATATGTCATTGGGCTTTCCCATTCTCCTACGTTCTACTCGAACCCTGCCTGCATTCCGTCGAGGCCTGAAGAGACACGTCTTCAGACTCCACTTTGACTGATATTCTAACTAGGACCTCATGGTACTAGTTCCCTGTGTTTTCCTGTCTGTTTGTTATAATTTATAATAGTATATAGAATAGAAGTGTAGTATAGCTGATTTACCCACAGCTTACTGTGAACTACAGTCAACGTTCATTACTAGGGATAGCTGCTACATTATGGGAAGGATGTGCTTTGTCTTGTCTGTTCTGTAGTGATCTTGATGACGTCTCTGGATGCACTTATTGTACGTCGCTTTGGATAAAAGCGTCTGCTAAATTAATGTAATGTAATGTAATGGCTTCACAATGGACATTTTCCGGAGATATAAAAACAAAGAAACTCGTTATGCCAATCGAAATAACCTACTGTAATGTTATTCTTGTACCTCTTAAACGGTTATCAATATCACTCCTGAGAAATTGTATTCTAAACTAGATTAACAATTCCTAAAGGAATTGTAGGTGTGTTTGCTTCGCAGTGGTATCAATTACTGGAAATGGTATAGAAAGATGGTAATAAATAAATAAATAAAACGTTAGCTATCGACAAATCGGTTGGCTGTCGTGTTAAGTTAGCTCATGTTAGTTAATAATTCTAAGGGACCGTTTTATTCTTGTGCTGCATGTTATTGTGTTGACTGGCGTTAGCTAGGTAGCGACAGTAACATTAGACCTAACTACAGGTGAGAAGGGGTTGAAACTTAAAATGGCATGGCAGGCTATAGCCCCCACCTAGCTACTTTTACATGCCACGGCTGCTGCCAGAATTTAACGAGCTGACTTGGATGACACAATGGGAAGCTCTTGCCCCGCCCCCAGCCTAGTAGACTTGACCGACCCAGCAACCAAGTTGCTCGCTATGAGAACGCGGCGTTAGGTCATAACAGTGTTGTAGAGGAAGGCATTGTGATGTCATAAGCAGTGTAATGTGTTAGTTACAGCATCCGCATTCTATTGCATTCGTTTTCAAAATGTGCCCATTGACTCCCATTAATTTATTTGGCGATAAAAGGTGAATTATCTGAAAAAGTGTATATGGTATAAAGGTAAAAAGTAATAGCAACATGGATGGTGTATAAAGGTATAATATGAGGTACGAAGTGAGATTCTGAAGGAAACAGCTGTTGCGATCATCTGCAGAATTTCAGTCGAAGTGCACCCATCCTAAAATATACTTTTAGATACATATTACAATGCAATATTGAAGAGAACATTTGGAATGTTTATTTAGCTACTTAATAAATTAACCAGAATATATTTGTCTCCCAATTCACACTTGAACAGATAAACAGCTATTTACTGCGAGGAAGGAGTTTGTGGATAGAGTATCGCCGGATATCATTCTGCAGTTGCTGGATGACCTTCTGGAGGACGAGGTGCTGAACGATGGAGAAAAGAATTTTGTGACTGAGCAGCACAAATCCACAGCCGAACAAGCGCGCTGCCTCATAGATAAAGTGCGCATGAAAGGCAGAAAAGCCAGCGAGAAACTAATCAGTCGGTTGATGGAACGAGACTTCAACCTGTACGAGCAGCTGAACCTGAGCGCGGTCTAGCAGCCAGGTGAGTGTGTGGAACGTGTGTTGCGTCTGATACTGGAGAAAACCCATCTCAGTTCATTGATAATTATTGACAAAATAAGCATAAACACAACTCAGATTATTGAACAAAATTATAATTTTAAAAGACACCCTCCAGGGGTGTATTCAACAAAGCAGGATGACTGAGTTAGCAGAATTACTGCACTGAGTAAAATTCAGAACAGCTGCTTTTACTTTCCAAATTTTGGAGGATTTTGGGTTTTACTCATTGCAGTTATCCAGCTAACTCCGTAATCCTGCCTTGTGGAAAACCTCCAATAGGCTAATGGTTGAATATCCAAAGAACCTCTGATTATTATTATTATAATTAGTAATGTTAATATGCTGCACAAGTTATGTTGGAAATCAGCTAACAGACCACAAATTATTATTCTAGTTTAATGTGACACACCCATGTTTTTTCCCCCCAATAGGTTATAAACCGATTTGAAGGTTTCCCTCGTTAAATCAATCCAAACACAGAGGGACTCCAAGAACTTCTTCCTGTTCCATTTCATTACTGGAATTTGGCAGATTCTCTCATCCAGTGCGACTTACAATAAGAAGACACGTGCATGAATCAGGGTTTCAGAGCAACAGTAGCCTGAGAGGTGGGAGGTAAATACTCAGAGACCTGTGAAAACCTAGTATTGATTGTGAACTAGTTAGCATGGTGTGCAACTGCTTCCTGTGAATAATTAAAAATAATTCTTTGTGCTTTTATTTTTACCCAAAAAGCACGCATTATTGACAGCCTTTTTTAACATTTAAGAGTGCATAAGATTATTTTTTTTGATAATGTTAATACTCAATATTCAAGACAGACAGCTATAAATATGCATTTTTGGTAAAAAAAATTTATGTAATAAATATTGACTTTCTCTAAAGTGATGCTGCTCCTGAGGATGCGATGGAATGGCTGTTTACATGTCTGAGAGTTCATTTTTGGAGAGGGATATGTAAGGGGATTTCCGTTCTCTGGACCACAAACCAGACATTCCTTTAATCCTCAACTTCTAAGCACTTCAAATTGCAGGAGTTGGAAGTGCCAAAGGCCAGAAAAACCAGTTGGCACTGCAATCAATGAGGCAACCAAGATGAAAGGACAAACCAACTGTTGGCCCTCTGGTAAAAGGCTTTATTATCAGGCCAGTTGGGGTGACTTCCAAACTTGTCTTACCACCTTTTCATGTGAAGCCAGATAACGCATCCTGTGACTGGAAAAACCAGATCTCACAATGCGACCTCACAATGTCCTCAGGGTCTACCATGGCGTGAAAAGAGCTGTTTGTTGTCATAAACTGTGTTTAACAATGCTGTTTGTGTATGTAGAAAGAAAGAGAAAATGTCTTGGAGATGGGCATGTGGGCATGTATGTTCCAAGGTTAGGGTATGATGCATGTGCCAAAATATATGTAAAGGACACAAATAAGGTTTATGATAGGAGGATATTAAATTGAGGGTATCTGAATGTGGAGAATAAAATCACTGAAGGGCCAACACCATTGACTCATACAGGGGAATATGCAATATAGTAATATACACAGATAGTCAATCATAAGAGTGCGCCAGTACAAAGACTCTTATTTGCATTTGTCGCATTTTGCTAATTTTCCTGCTTCTGCAGAGAGGGTGGGTGCATAATTACCATACAGCACCCCTATTCCTAGAGGAATAGTCGTGGCCATATGGAATAATAACATAGTCATTTCATATGAGCATTTTGGGTATGGATCTTTTTTTTGCATTCCTTTGTCTTAGTCTTTGTTAGGTTGTAGGTCTTTTATTTTTCATATAGCACAATGTTCTTAAATTGTCTTACCTTGAAAATGAAATTCTTACCTTTTTAACGTTTTTTAAACCGGCCTATCCTGGGTTATTGCCTAGTGTCATATTGTGTCACAAACAATAAATAGATTTCCCTTTATCAGTGCATCCAAGGTACGTGGTTTGCTTATACGCTGACCAGGGTGTGCATTTCTGCGAGAACCAATCACTTATTTGGTCTCGTATGCGGGTTTTGGGGTAACACCACTAACGGGTTACTCACTGGGCATATTGATAGTTTCACTAGCCGGATGTGCAGCCACTCCAGGATAGCTCTTAAAAATTAGCGTCCAGATGAATCCTAGTGTTATTTTATTTAAAATAATAGAGGGGTCATGGGCCGGGAATTTAGATATTTAAACTCGTTAACCAGATGGAGTAACCTTAGTTAGGGCTCCCTGGGATAGCTGGTATTTCCGGTACCCGGATATACATATTTTTCAGGTTAAAGTCGCTTCTTCATGGTGCAGAAACCTCAACTGCAGGATTCCCAGATGAGTAATAAGTGCACCTCCTAGGATAGAAGGTGTTAGTGTCAGAGAACACTTAGGACCTGATTTACTAAGACGTTTAGTGGGTGCAAAACCTTTCAGCACACGCAAAGCCAATAACACGGCAAATGATTGGTCATGGTATTTGTTTTGCACCAATAATTGGTTGTGTTATTAGTTTTGCGTGTGCTAAAGGTTTTTGCACCCGCTAAACGTCTTAGTAAATCAGGCCCTTAGATGGATGCCTGGCACCAGTAGACTAGTGTTAACTAGATTAGCGAGACTAATGAGGGTCTTTTTGCCCATTATTTCATATAAGCAAACCCCAGTCAATGCATGTATACACACACCCTTATTTACACATAAGGACCCAGGTTACAGGTTTTCAAAGTAATGGAGTAAGATACACTTGTTTTCATCCCTGCAACAAAATTTCAATCCTTAGAGATATAAAGCTCCCATCCTCTGGATCTAAAATAGATTTTTTAAGGACATTGCATGAATAAAAGAAAATGCATTTTGTTATGTGACATCACCCATTATCAAGCGGCCTCTCTATCAGACAGACAAAAGAATGATGGATATTTAATTATGTTTGTGTAGAATACACATGTTGTTCCTAGTTGGTGGTTATAATCTTGAATACACTTCATGAATAATCACTTCATTATTGATCTTCCAGTAGAGATGTACAATCTCTGCAGTTTGCCTCAACTGTACTGTTGGAGGGGTCCGTTTAATGAGCAATAAATCACAAGACACGTGGAACTGACAAAAGCTATCAGAACCACACACACTGTCAGACAAGTCCCTAATGTTCAAACCTGAAAATATCTGTGCTGGTCAGCTACAGTTATTAATTATTATGAATTATGGTACCATGTATGCCTGCAAGGGAGGGGATCTGGTGGACCACTCCTCCACAACCCCCTCCCCACAACATCCCAATGTCAAAAACAAATAAACAACAAAAGACCAAAAAGAAAAAACATGAACAGCCAAAACTCAACTAGAATGTAATGTTTATGAATAAACTTTAGTATGGTTGCTTCAGCAGTTGTTTACCTGTTACCTGATGAAAATGTTAAGTTTATGCACAGTGAAGCAATCACACCAATCAGTATGCAAGAGAACAGGTAGTGTGTTGCTGAAGCAACCACATCCATCAGCATGCAAGAGAACAGGTAGTGTGTTGCTGAAGCAACCACACCCATCAGTATGCAAGAGAACAGGTAGTGTGTTGCTGAAGCAACCACACCCATCAGTATGCAAGAGAACAGGTAGTGTGTTGCTGAAGCAACCACACCCATCAGTATGCAAGAGAACAGGTAGTGTGTTGCTGAAGCAACCACACCCATCAGTATGCAAGAGAACAGGTAGTGTGTTGCTGAAGCAACCACACCCATCAGTATGCAAGAGAACAGGTAGTGTGTTGCTGAAGCAACCACACCCATCAGTATGCAAGAGAACAGGTAGTGTGCTGCTGTAGCAACCACACTAATAAAGTTGAGACCCACAGTACAGTTCAAATTAGAGGAAAGCATCAGTTAATTCCAGGATGGCACAGAAGGAAGTTGGGGGGTTCAATATACAGTGCCCTCCATACTGTTTGGGACAAAGACATTTTTTCTTGATTTGGCTCTGTACAATTTCAGATTTGTAATCACACAATTGACCACACATGTGGTTAAAGTGCAGATTCTCTGCTTTTATTAAAGGGTATTTTTATGCATTTTGGTTTCACCATGTAGAAATTACAGCACTTTTACACATAGCCCTCCCATTTCAGGGCACCACAATGTTTGGGACAAAATAATGTAAGTGAAAGTAGTCATGTTTAGTACTTTGTCACATATCCCTTAGGGATAAGGTGAGAAGCTCAGTCATCTGTGAGGGACTCGGAGTAGAGCCACTGCTCCTTTGCGTAGAAAGGAGCCAGTTGAGGCAGTTCGGGCATCTTGTAAGGATGCCACCTGGTCGCCTCCCTAGGGAGGTGTTCCAGGCACGTCCAGCTGGGAGGAGGCCACGGGGCAGACCAAGGACCAGGTGGAGGGACTATATCTCCACGCTGGCCTGGGAACGCCTTGGGATCCCCCAGTCAGAGCTGGTCAATGTGGCCAGGGAAAGGGAAGTTTGGGGCCCCCTGCTGGAACTGCTACCTCCGCGACCCGACTTTGGATAAGCGGTTGAAGATGGATGGATGGATGGATGAATATTTGACAAGTTATGCGCTTCTCCCGACCAAGCGGCGAGGGAGGACGAGTTGTATTTTGTGGCTATTAACTTGGACGTTGATGGATTTGTAGGCTATTGTTTTCAATTGTGGAAGGTAAATGCAGGCTACAATAAATAAGGCTACTTCAATAATATGATTTTAACAATAAAAGCACAAAATATCAGGATAATTTAAACATGGTAATGTGATTATGGTGAGCAATTTATACATTCAAACTCGTATTTTGTTTTAAATAATCAAAATTAAAACAACCCAGTTGCTAATTTATGCCAATTTGCTTTGTGTTAACTCATACGACAGGTCGCGACCACTCTTAAATTTTGTTCTTACCTACGAGTAAATCGAAAATAAGAAAATTGGTAAACCGTTCTTACCTACCACATAAGAACAAATTTGTGCGTACGAGTGTTTCTTGCATGAGGCACAGTGTCTTGCTGTAGGATGAAGCACTGTCCAATGATTTTGGAGGCATTTGCTTAAACTTGAGCAGATAAGATGTTTCTGTACACTTCAGAAATAATTCTGATGCTATCAGCAGTTACATCATCAATGAACACAAGTGAGCCAGTACCTGTGGCAGTCATACATGCCCAAACCATAACACCCCCACCACCATGTTTCTCAGATGAGGTGGTATGCTTTGGATCTTGGGCAGTTCCTTTTTGCCTCCACACTGCTCTTGCCATCATTGTGATACAAGTGGATCTTGGTTCCACCTGTCAACAATACCATTTTCCAGCACTCTGCAGGCTTGCTTAGCTGATATGAACACAGCTCCAGAAGGGAAACTATCCATTACAAACATATCCATATCAAAGCCAATTAGATTATACTTAAATAATATGGGTGATTGATTCCTCCGTCTTTACTGTAAAGAGCTTTCAAATTGAGAGGACATAAATGCAACTTCATTAATATTAATAAATTCTATATGGGTTTACACAAGGCTGTTGGTTTTGAAGGTTGCACAAGACATGGTGACGGGAAGTATAGAACTGGGGTGGGTGGGACTGTGGAGGATTCATTGCATCCTATTTTAAGTAACAGAGACCTGGTTGACTGGTAGATCTATGGCTGGGTTTGTGTAATAGAGATCTGGTTGTCTGGTAGATTTACGGCTGGGCTTGTTTACTAGAGATCTAGTTGTCTAGAAGATCTATGGCTGGGTTTGTGTCATAGAGATCTGGGTAGCTGGTTAATTAGACACTTTAACTTAAACACGCAGTACAAATTCCACTGCTTAAAAACAATTTAAACATGCTTTCTTACCCAACTTCTAGAACAGAGAAAAGAAATGTAACATCATTGCAGAAAAGTGTGACCACCATCATCATGGCATCTTTTAATTAAGTTCATATTATGGACTGGGGAGGCAAGAGTAATAATCCTTATTGAAAATAAAGGGTGATTCATACAGGAACAAAGACACAAGTGGCTTCTTGCAGGCATTTGAAGGTCCAAACAGTATGCAAAAGAAACAAACGAATAAGAATGGTAGAGAAAAAAAATGTACAGCAGGTCACATAAATGGGTCACATGACCAGCAGTAGGGGGTGTACAATGGAGATTTAAGTAATGATACTGACAGAGAAAGCCCATCAGCCCACACACTGTTAAAGGCAGCAGGCGCTGAAGAGATCTCATAAGCAATAGCTCACTTAACCGGAGCTTTCACAACATTTTTCTGTGCTAGACATTGTCATATCTTCCCACAGGCTATGCACACGTTGGGTCTGGGGATGCACTGCAAGTATTAAGGATGGGGTGACCAGGTGCTGCACGGTGAGATGTTCCGTTGTCAATATGCTGCCATCAACCTCTCCAAATGTTTTACTGCACAAATCTACCCAAAAATCTACCCAAAGAGGTCTTAAGATCTCCAATCCCACCCGAATTTGGAATGTCCAATTTGCAAACTTTGTACAAGCATGGGTACAGTATATGCTCCTGCTGCTCGGAAGAGTGAAAACACTTAAGGTGGGTTCTCACCAAATCTGGCGAGGTGCCTCGGTTCGATACATTCTATTAATTTTCTATGGAGAGGATGCGATGTGAGCGCGTGGTGCATGATGGATGCGGTGCGGTGAGTGTGTGGTACGTTCGCCGGTTCTGAATTTGCATAGGATAGATACTCTGGAAATTAATGCATCCAGTGCAGCTCACCTGGCTCGCGAAACTCAGATCAAACGGCCAAAGTAGGCGTTTTAGTTCAAATATGAATCAAGATTGAGCAACTGCATAGTCTATTTCTCGCCTCAAATGTTTTCAGAAACATATTTTAGTGGACTGTTTAGGTGGAATAAAAGAAAGTTTATGAACAGGCCGCCGTTTGTTCCATTTTGAACCAATCAGGTGCCATTAGTGTTCCCTGGTAGGGTACTGAACCCGTCTAAATTAATCACATAGCACCACCCATCAAACGGACACTTTGGGGGTCCGGCGCGTCCCCATGCATCGTCACCGATCATTTGGTGAGAACCCCCCTTCACGGCTCTCCACAGAAACACGCGGCGTCAGCCAGCTGCTTCTTTGCACACTGCAGCCACAAGACGCGCACACGCAGAGCGAGGGCGGAAGAAACCCGCTCATACATGTACGCAGAGAGTAAGCCACAGGCACCCAGATGGCCAACAGGTGTCGCTACAGCAATGAACACTGCTATCCCAATGAATCCCTCCCTTATATCCCGTATAATTGGCGACGCAAAGCCAATTATGCGCCGCCCCTGCAGGGCTGCCAGCCACAGTGGGCACTGGCACAGGTCGGATTCGATCCGAGACCGTGGCGCTCACTCATGCGCCGCTTTTAGGTAAGGTGAAATCTAACTAATGCATGCATGTTTTTTTTCTAGAATGCCAACAGCCCATCCCCCATAAAAATAAAACTTTGAAAACATTTTCAAAACAGTCATATAACAACAATCAACACTCAGATAAACACATCTGCAGAATCACACATTTACAGAACAGGAACTCATGCGTAAGAAAGCCTCCTTGCATCCTTGTTGTTTGTAACTGACCTTATTCTATGCAACACACTTTGTGCTGAGTACAGTATGTTGCATATGCACGTGTGTACGTTTGGATGTCCAAACCTTGTGTGTGAGTGTATATGTGTGTGTGCGTGTGTGTGTGTGTGTGTGTGTGTGTGTGAGAGAGTGTGTGTGAGAGAGTGTTTCCGTATGTGTGTCCTCTTGTGTGTGTACAGTTGAAGTCGGAAGTTTACATACACTTAGGTTGAAGTCATTAAAACTCATTTTTAAGCACTCCACAGATTTCATGTTAGCAAACTATAGTATTGGCAAGTCAGTTAGGACTTCTACTTTGTGCATGACACATGTAATTTTTCCAACAATTACTTACAGACAGATTATTTCACTTTTAATTCACTATATGACAATTCCAGTGGGTCAGACGTTTACATACAAGTTGACTGGGCCTTTAAATTTTTAATATTTGGTCGCATATCCTTTGCATGCCACGATTTCCTGATGTCTGTGACCCAACAACATCTAAAGACTCTTCATATCTTATTTTCTGGTACTCTTACAAGCGATACTATAACGTCTCTGCATTTGAATGGATCCTAACTGACTTACCAACACTATAGTTTGCTAACATAAAATCTGTGGAGTGGTTAAAAATGAGTTTTAATTACTTCAACCTAAGTATGTAAACTTCTGACTTCAACTGTATGTGTGCATGCTTGTACAGTATGTTTGTGTGTGTGTATGTGTGCATTCTTCAAGCTAAAGTTCCACCAACAGAGGATGCAATAACAATTCCCAACACCACACAGCATACAATAATCATAATTTTCTTCTGTGTAACAGAAATATAAAATATCCAATTAAATAAACAGAAAAATTCAAACAAATAAAAATATCCAGGCAGCATGAAAAGCAGAGAGAGAAAGAAAACATATTTTAACACATTATTAACAAATATTTTTGTACTTTGATAGATTCATACTGAAATTCAGTGTGAGAGTGTGAGAAAAAAAAACAGGTTTGTGACCAGCCTAAGATCCATCATTTTATCACCCGGTATGTGATGTAATGATTATTTTATCACCCGGTATGTGATGTAATGATTATTTTATCACCCGGTATGATTATTTTGAAAGGATGTGAATGTGTATTAGGTATGGTTCTTTACAAATTTTTTAATCTTGGTGTGTGTACTTAAGTATGCAGGACGATGTAATAGTGTGTGATTTGTGCGCTGATTAACTTTATTGCATGCTCAGCTAACACCAGCAAGGCCAACAACTGCTCAACAGTAGAGGACACAGAAACATGCACACACAAAATACACACATGCATTAGAAAAATGCACACATCTGTACACAAAGATTGATGGAAAAGCAGCACAAATTATTCCTATATTAGTTTACACTTAACCAGACTTCGTCCTGCAAAAATGTACACTTGGGCAGAATTCCTCCTGTAGTCATTTACACTTGGCAAGGATTTCCTCCTGCAATCATTTACAGTTGGTAAGGATATCCTCCTGCAATCATTTACAGTTGGTAAGGATATCTTCTTGCAATAGTGTACACTTGATCAGGACATCCTCCTGTAATAGTGTACACTTAGTAAGAATTTCTTCTGCAGTAGTGCACACTTGGCCAGGATATCCTCCTTCATGAGTGCAATGTTTGCTACAGAAGTCACACCCTCCACTGGGCTGCTATCTTTGGACTCAACCAACCCACTAATTGTCATTAACACTGACTTCCTTCAATACCCATAATCACTTTAGACCACAGTTACAAACATGGGGTAGATATCTCAACCCATGACATGTGCATTTCAACGTGCAATCATCATCCAGAGTTCTTGCCAGCAGCAGCCATGTTTATAAGCATTGTAATCGCTTCCCAAAAACACAAGCGCTATACATTGAGACTGAGTGGATCTCCTCTGCCCTTCTGTGTGGTGATCTCACCACCAGATCTACCACATTCCATGGAGTTCCAAATCTCCTCCCACATTCCATGGAGTTCCAAATCTCTGTCCATATTCTGTGGAGTTCCAAATCTTTTCCCACATTCTGTGGAGCTTTGTGTCAAACCTCTTTAGCAGTGTTGTTGACTGATATGATTTCTTTAGGTAAATTCTCATAATTTTCAAGAATTTAGAATATAACTGTATTGGTAAATGCGCTGTTCATTTTATATATTATATATTTAATTTGATTGATATTATAGTTTTAGATAGTTTTTTGATGTTATTTATCTAAGTGTCTTGTCTTTACAACTTTGTTGTATTCTTGACCAGGTCTCTTTTGTAAAATATATTTTCATCTCAATGAGATTTTACCTGGTGAAATAAAGGTTTAAAAAAAAAAAAAAGATCAGTGTGTGGGCCAGAGCAGGACGTGTCGATAAAAAACTCCAATGATGTCATCATCTGCAGCCAATTGAGGGCAGGGGGAGGGGCAATGGACCCTGAATCCACCTCTGTTGGATTGATTTGTCCTTTTAACATTTTTGTGGTCTCACAGACGGCTGCCCCTTGGCTGGCTAGCTGAGTCCGGCAGCGAGCGCGATGATGAGAATGGCTAATGACACAGCCAAGCAGATCCCAACACATATCATCTTCTGTGGGGTGGAAATTCAGCAGAGAGAGAGAGAGACAATAACCAGGAGCCCCTTTTCAGATGGCTGTATCTGAGAAATCACTGCCAGTAAGAGGAATCTGTTAGCTGTTAGTGCTGGACAGGTGAGTAAGTGTGGTGTGTGAGTGTGTGTGTGTGTGTGGGTGGGGGGGGGGGGGGGGGGTAGTATAAGTGCTTTTTATTGCAGCTCTAGTTTTCTTTAGCTCCTTTGCACAGACCTCCCAGTGGCCATGCCGCTGGCTCCATGAGATTGCTCAACTGAGAAATTCATTGCAGCTGCAACCAAACTATAAGTGAAAACAACAAACTGCGTGTTCTAGCATTATTAGTACATGATTTGTGACAACTATACCGAATACGGAGTTTCTAAGTGCCACTATTGTCACGTAGCTAGCCCATTTAGCAAGCAACCCCCCGCCCAGTCTCATCTGCAACTATACCTACCCACAGTGGACAATAGCGTCTATCTGTGAGTTCATAAAAGTATTTATTTTACCACCAAAAATGTGTATTCCGTCATAGCAACCAGATAAAGCCAACAATATCAATACCCGATCATATGCCAAAACAGTCGTGAAAAGCCCTGCTAACTCAAATGCAAAATAAACATGAAATTCTTGTGTAATGATACCACGTCGTTCGACTATCAATATTTGCTACTAAATATGAAATAATATACAATCCTACCACTGGTTTTATGCATAGAGATGTCCTTTTTAAGATTCAGTGGTCATTTATTGTCTTGGACAATCCGTTTGAGAAATACACACCCCTTTAACGCTAATCCACCATCTGAAATGTTTATGCGTAATACCCCAACAGCTGTTCATGTAGTTGTTATGCATTCCATTTCATTTTGATTTGATTGACAACTCTTTTATCCAATTATAACCTTCACAACAGTGTTTGCAATGTCTTATTTTATGCTTTGAACAATACATTACAGCCAAGTATAGCAAAACGCAGGAATGTACATTTGTTTGAGGCATAATTGTTGTTTTCCTGCTATATTTGTAAGATTTTACTAATTTGGCCAACTCGTCAGCATGCTAGAGAAAATCCTTGCCTTGCTTACATAGATTAATATGCCTACGAACATGCCTACGAGATTTTCCTCTTCAATATAATTACTGCTTGTAATATTTAAAATATGTACATTAGTTTTTCCACTCCACCACTGTCTTGTGCCATATGTTTGATGTTTTTATTTTTGCATTTTGAGTGAAATTCACATAAAGTAGTGTAAGCGTTCATAGGTGGCTCAGTCATATTTTATGTTTGATGCACCAATTTGCCGTGAAGCTAGAACATTTGTCAGCATTTTGCTGATAGTGGACTATTAATTTATCATAATCTTATCGTATATTATATAGAATATGGCATATTACTATCTCCCTATGCTATACTTGTCACTTATGGCATGGAGAATACTCATTCCAATTTACTGTGCGCTGATATATGCTAGATCAGGGATGGGCAACTCCAGGCCTTGCGGGCCAGTGTGTGTATGCAGGTTTTTGCTGCCACTAATTACCAATTATTTAATTAACCCAATCATTTACATGATCTGATATTTTAGCTAAATTCCACAAAATGAACAGCAGCTCTTGTGCCTGTATGGATGTATTGTAGAGTTTTGGATAGGTTTTTGGACCCATAGATATACTGATGAAAAGATAGTAATTCCCACTTGAAAATCGTGAAAGTGAGTTTTATGAGTTAAAACAGTTGATTTGTAGTAAAATATATGATTACTTTATGATTTACAGCAGTGCACAATTTAGCCATTTTGGATAGATTTGGAGACACTAGGGTACACTGCTTACATTTTGCATCATAGTTATTTCCTAGTTCTGCATATCACCCTCAGATTTTGCTCACATGTGGACAAGGAGTGTGTGATCCAGGAAATGTTTTATCCATTTTACATATGTAGCTCTCAGTATTTCATTGAAAACTAAAAAAAAATAAAGAAAACTAAAGAAAACTTTTTTTGCATTTTCGCCAAGATCTCTTTGCATTTGTGGCACGTGTTTAATTTTTTACCTAAATTATGAAATGAAACAAATCTAGGTTAGTATTGGAAATGGTACAACAGTTTTGCTACATTTAAGCTAATTTCAAATTGTCTGTGATGTTCACACCAGGTGTGGTGTGAAATTTTGTCAATTCAGGAAATGAATCCAGTTCCTGAATTGAGAAATGGTCGTACAGTTCTATCAGTATTTTTCAATTAATGGGCTGAAATGGAAATTTCAATGAATTTCCCAAGGTGACAGCATTAAAACCGATCTCACTCTAAAACTCTGCAATGTCTGTTCTAGGGGGTACAAGGGGCAGATATTTCTGGAGGCAGGTACGCTACATGTCCAAAAGTATCTGGACACCCCTTGGTCTGGAGCTGGTTCAGGCTAGGCCCCTTAGTTCCAGTGAAGGCAAATCTTGAAGCAATAGCATACAATGACATTCTACACAAATCTGTGCTTCCAAATTTGTGGCAACAGTTTAGGGAAAGCCCTTTCCTGTTTCAGCATGACAATGCCCCCAAGCACAAATGGAGGTGCATACAGAAATGGTTTGTTGAGATCTGTGTGGAAGAACCTGACTGGCCTGACCTCAACCCCATCGAATACCTTTGGGATCAATTCGAAAGCCGGCTGCGAGCCAGGCCTAAACACCCACAATCAGTGCCCGACCCTAATGTTCTTATGTCTTGAATGGAAGCAATTCCCCACAGAAATGTTCCAACATCTAGTGGAAAGCCTTCCCAGAAGAGTGGAGGCTCTTATAGTAGCAAAGGGGGGACCAACTGCATATTAATGCCCATGATTTGAGATGAGATGTTGGACGAGCAGGTGTCCATATACTTTTGGCCATGTTGTGTATCTAATGGGTTTTGGCCTATCAGAATGCTGCATTTGTTTGGCTTAGATAAATATTACTAAGACAGATGACTCAACACTATTTCAGTTAAAAGAAGCCTTTGTGCTTTTCAGCATAGGTGGTGGGTGTTGGAAATAATTTTGATTATATTTCACAGATCAATCCTTAATGTTCTTTAATTGTATGTAATTATGTCCAGTAAAGGGTGCACCTTTGAAAAGATATGGTGTTATCAGTCTGGAAACTATTGAGTTATCTGAAGAATATTCCTTGCAAGAGCTGTTCCTGTATATTAACATTCTATTTTTAACAATGAGCGATTTCTCATTAATCTCTGGAGCTGGGTGAAACCTTTCACTCTCTGAGCTCATAACTATGAGTAGTAATTCATATGCTAACCAGAGGGTGGCAGAATTGCCTAAAGTGTAATCTGGCTGGGTGGTGGCGGGGTGAGTGGGTGATTGAGGGGGTGGGGGCATGGTATGGGGGTTGCTCTCTTCAATAATTCATGTGGCCCAGAAGACAGATGAGGTCATCTGTGAATCCTGTGCCTATTATATGCTGAGGGAGACAGATAATGGAACCTTTTGGGTCTCTGAGAACAGGGCCTGATCAGAGAGAAATGGACAGACAGACTGACAGAGCTTTATATTTATAAGGTCAAACAGTGGCAAATCAGAGCATTTGACTTACTCTATGTCAAAATAATCTCCCCTGGTGCAGTCATGTAGTGTGAGGGCCCGGTGTGTCTGGATGCATCAGAATCCTGTCTTCACCTGACGTTCAGGATTCCTGTCTTCACCTATGTTCCAGAATCACATCCCTTGCCTGATGTTCTTCAATCATGGCATCCCCTGATGTTCCAGAATCACATCCCTTGCCTGATGTTCTGGAATCATAGCATTGCCTGATGTTCCAGAATCACATCCCTTGCCTGATGTTCTTGAATCGTGCCATCGCCTGAGGTTCCAGAATCGCATCCCTTGCCTGATGTTCTGGAATAGTGGCATCGCCTGATGTTCCAGAATCATGCTGGTGTGACAGAACTGTGACATTGACCAATGTTCTGGAACGGTGCTCGTGATCACTGAGTAGGGTCTGGTGAGCCCGCACTCTGACTACAGAAACCCAGAGTGCTGGGAATGTATGGTCTAGGAGGGTTGATGGGTAAAGCGAGAAAAAGCAGGCCTTTCTGCTTCACACCATGAGCACAGGGATGCACAGAGGCACACGGATCATGCAGCACGACCACGGCCCCTAACCCCACTCACCCGCCGCGCTTTGCTCTGGTACTTTACCGCCTTCTTAGTGTCGGACACCGCCCTCTCCACGTAATCCACCGAGTGCTCCACATTGTACTCAATACGGTCTATCATCTCGCCCTGCCACCCATTGTCAGAGAGAGAAGGAGGGAAAGAGGGAAGGAGGAGAGAGAGGGGATATTTGAGAGAGTGCTCAGAGACTATCGATCCTGTGACTTACCCGGTGGCTGACCCTCCGTACACTGACGGCAGCCTTTGTCTCCTCTTTGGCCTTCTCCACGTACTCCTCAGCGCTCCGAACGTTCTTCTCGATGTTGTTCACTAGGGCCCCCTGCAGGTGTGAAGGGAAAAAGCTGAATAAATCTGCAGTTTTGGCATAAATTTACAAATTTACTACAATCTCAGAACGAATGTCCCAGAACTAAGGTATCCAGCCACATTGAGTATTCAACAACAGACCCACTTATCTAACCACTCATAGAGCAGCTAGTGTTTTCAGGCAAAAATAACCCCTAGACATCCTATAAATAACATGCAGATTACTTATACAATTTACTGGCATCAAAAGCATATTAAATACATAAATGACCCGGATCTGCAATCATCATTACACTGAAGCACAACGACCAGTTAGGAGGATACTGTCAGCTCCCCACTGAGCCGATGGCCGTCCTCAAAGACAGGGGGCGCTACTCACAGAGATTCCCGTCTGGTCTGAGGGAGGAGATCTTTCAGACATTACTAAAAATATCTGAGTACATTATATTTTTATCACTGTTGAAAGCTGGAGTAATATTTGTGAATAATCAATATATATGAGAGGCATGCACACACAGGTGGAAATGTGAGTGAATTACCTTGGGTAGTTAGTGTGGGTCCTAGACTGGCAGCACAGGGCTAAGAGCCTGTTAGAGTGAGAAAAAACAGACAAAGGAGAAGAGAAACAAGGGAAAAGGAAGATGGGAGAGAGAAAACGGAAAGAAAAGAGGAAAAGTGCAAGACAGAAAGACAGAAAGCAAGAACAAACAAGCACAGCACAGACAAGTACAGTCCAAACAAACTCAATACAAGTATGTTAGTCCATCAATTACTGAATCAAGCACATTTATGTTCATTGACTTTTACACTGAAAGCAGTTTTTCCGAATGAAGACATTTCAATAATTTACATGCAATATTCATGGCAAGAAGTGCATCGATCCATCCGAACAAGACCCACAGTGAAAATTAATACTGCACCCCAAGATTTACAGTCCCAAGTACAGAAATGGACTCACTCTGTCTCTGACTCACTCTACCCTATCCTTCCCTGCAGAGTCCAAATCGGACTGCCTCACCCTGACTCTGTCTATGTAAGAACAAATATTTGAGGGATTGGGGTTTAAAACATTCTGAACACAATAGGTGAAAAATAACTGCTGTGTAACTGCGATTGCTTTAGTAAATTATTCTTTTCGACCCACCCACAGAAAATGTATCTTGCTTGTTACATTTTCCAATGATCATCTTTCATCTTACACTTCCATAAATATGCACATAAACAAATTTAGATTCAGGAATATGGTAGACACTGTGTTTACAGCAGTGGCACCCAGGTCTGAGTTATCACACTTCTGCTAAATTGCTACGGGTTTGCTGCATTGCAGGGTGATGTTTTTGTAGTGATAGAGCCTTGCCGAACCCTGTTGCTACACAGACACCGTTACCTTTATCCAACATTGAGGTGAACAACCAGCTTTCATCTTTAGCTCTTTTATTGGACTATTGGCCGAGGTCCAGGCACTGAGATGTTTTCATTTATTTCAGAAGAATTTCAAATACTACAGAGACTCAAAGCTGTAGCATTATTTTTAGGTGCAATGTTCTTGTGCACTGATAGAAATTCTATATCAGTAGTTCATTTGATGTGAGGTTTTGATAATCGTGATGAATGCGACATGAATACCAAAAGGACTGAGAAGATCACTTATGGTAGAAATAACCGCTGTTACAGGTGGGATTGCCATTTCGTTTTTTTTGTATTTATAGTGCTTATTGATATTATTGCTATTAATATACTCTACACAATGCAATGTGAATAACATTCAGGCTGTAATGATGCGTTATGGTAAAAGGTATACAGTATTTCCTATATAGGAAGCTTGCCCTCAGCCTCTACATTTGATAAAGGCCAAAGTGCCAAAACCCCTTTTGTTTTAAAATATATGTGTATTCATTTATTTTGACCCATGTTTTGAACAAATGTTTCCTTTTCCACAAATTGGAATGGCAAATCAGATTCACAGGCTTGTCACATTGTCCCTGGCATGTGTTCTGTCAGCTTTGGAGAGTACCAACCAAGCAGACACTCTCCACTGGGACATCCTTTAGTGGTGTGAAGCCGCAGTCTGGGACCCTGACTGGGTCAGGTTCGGCCCGGAGGCCGGTTGGGGTTTGCGGAGGAGGGGGGTCTCACCTGGCTCTCCACCAGCATGGCCATGTCCATAAACATGTCGTGCAGCTCGCGAATGCTGGTCTCTAGCTTGATGATCTCGTTGTGCCGGGTCTCGATCTCATTCATGGCCTGCTCACTGATGTTGGAATCCATGATGATCTGTGAAGCATGGGGTTGGAGAAAGAGGTACGACGTGATACAGCTGAGAGAGGAGAGAGAGAAAAGAGAGAGAGGGAGAGAAAACTCACCCCAGAGGTAAAGATAGCTGGGTTGTCACTTTCCAGCATGCTCTCTAGCTCCTCATTGGTGGTGTTCCTGCCAGCTGAAAGGACACACACACACACACACACACACACACACACACACACACACACACACACACACACAAACACTGTGCTTCAGTTACTGAACACAAGCACAGAGAGTAACAGAGTAATGCAAGGCCCACATCAGCTCTGTTCTGTTTCTGTGGTGCATTTTACACTTTAGCACTTTGGTGACATGACTAATTACACCCACCCCCATTCTCCCTCCTCCTCCCTCACACACCCAATTCTACCTCCATCACCCCCCACCCCCATTCTCCCTCTCTCTCCCCAACACCCGACCATTCTACCTCCATGAGCCCCCCACACATCCCCACCCCCATTCATTGACATGACATGACTAATTAAACCCACCCCCATTCTCCCTCCCCTCCCTCACACACCCAATTCTACCTCCATCACCATCAACCCCCATTCTCCCTCCATCTCGCCCGCACCCCTCCCCTCATTCTACCTCCATCTCCCCTACACCCTCTCATTATCCCTACACTAACCCCACTCCACCACCCCCAGGGAGTCCGGCTGTCCAGTGAGAGAATACAAATGGCTACATTTTCATAAAGGCCCATGTGCACCTCTTAACTATCTGCCTGAGATCAAGGTCAATTAGCCCCCTCTCCCTCTTGAGATAATTAGAACTGGGAGTAATTTTGAATTTGTCATGGCATCCTGGCTCGCCAGCAGAACGCTGGCATTTTGCTTTAATTAAATTAAATTAATTAATTGCATTTTTATAATGTATTGATTTTACTCTTACCCAAAGCAAGAGGAGTGAGGAATATCAGGCTGCAGTGTGTATATTACACCTAATCAGCTCCACCCTCATTATCTCGCCCCAACAGGAGCCAATCACGAGGTTCAATCGCTGTGAACTATCTACCCACCCCCACAACCTCACCATCCTCACCCGCCCCCACCCCCACAATCCTACATTTCACTGGACAAGCAATTCAATTCCACCCATACTACTTACTCAGTTTGACTCTATTTTCACCTTTCTCTCTCACTCCTTCCCCCTTTCCTCTCCCTCTCTCCTCACTAACACAAATTCCCACAGATGTTCTGCTCTTTCCTGTAGGCTACAGGAGAAGTGCAGAAAATAAAGATACAGGACAGACAGCTTGCTCTCCTACCCCTCTGTATTACACCAGCTACACCCTCTGTAGTACACCAGCCACACCCTCTGTATTACACCAGCCACACCCTCTGTAGTACACCAGCCACACCCTCTGTAGTACACCAGCCACACCCCCTGTATTACACCAGCCACACCCTCTGTAGTACACCAGCCACACCCTCTGTAGTACACCAGCCACACCCTCTGTATTACACCAGCCACACCCTCTGTAGTACACCAGCCACACCCTCTGTAGTACACCAGCCACACCCCCTGTATTACACCAGCCACACCCTCTGTAGTACACCAGCCACACCCTCTGTATTACACCAGCCACACCCTCTGTAGTACACCAGCTACACCCTCTGTATTACACCAGCTACACCCTCTATAGCATACCAGCTACACCCTCTGAATTACACCAGCTACACCCTCTGTACTACACCAGCTACACCCTCTGTATTACACCAGCTACACCTTCTGTAGTACACCAGCTACATCCTCTGTAGCATACCAGCCACACCATCTGCAGCACACCAGCTACACCCTCTGTAGTATACCAGCTACACCCTCTGTACTACATCAGCTACACCCTCTATAACATACCAGCTACACCCTCTGTAGTACAGCAGCTACACCCTCTGTAGCATACCAGCCACACCTTCTGTAGTACACCAGCTACACCCTCTATAGTATACCAGCTACACCCTCTGTAATACACCAGCTATACCCTCTGTAGGGCACCAGCTACACCCTCTGTAATACATCAGCTACACCCTCTATAGCATACCAGCTACACCCTCTGTAGTACACCAGATACTACACCTTGATATATATTTTCAACAAGTTAAATGTTTTAAATGGCTAAACCTCCACTTCTATGAATGTCTGTCTGTAAGGAGTTACATGACTAACTTACACACTGAAAGTTAATTTTATAAACGTTCAGCTTGATTATATTTAATATTATAAGAATATTATAAGGAGGTGTATAATTGACATGTTAACAGTGTTTTCCTTCCAAAGTCGCATGAAGTCAAATGAAATAAACACAGGACAGAAGAGAATTAAAAATCAGCAGTTTGATTATTGCACGCGGCATAACACTAACCACTGAATTACTTCTAACGGTTGAATGAGGACTGAAAATGAAATTTTAAATGACTTTGGTGGCGAGACCTGAGATATGAAATTTGGAGACGGGTACAAATAAAATCTTTCGCTCACCTGTAGAAGTGATTTGAATTGTTTCAAGGCAGACTTATTTGTATTGTATAAATGTCTCTGTATTAAAACTTTTGGAAGATTTTGGAAGATTGGCGATCGTAATCTTTAAAAACTTCTCCAATGCACTGTATTTTCTGCACTCTGTTCACAGTCCTCCCCTGAGTCAAGTGCCTTTTGAATCCTCCTGTCTAATTGGATTAACTGGCTCTCCAGTTAATTTTCTCTCTCCTGCCTCTACTGCTGCTTCCCTAACACACTACACTTTAGCCAATAAGTATGGCACATAAATATTTCATTCATTTAACAATTAATTTAATCTGACTGCTTAACTCCTTCATGCAGATGGCAAATTTGATCAGTTCTCATCTATTTAGGGGGTGCTCTGTTTAAGCCTTTATAACTCCAGGTGTGAGCATGACATAAACTTGGTAAATGGCTTAAAGGGCCCACACAATGAAAATTTACCTCTTTTAATTTATGAAATGGTTAGCTATAGTTTAATTACTTCAAGGACATGATGGAGACCAAAAACAAATGTTTTTTTTAAATTTAAAGTTGATATTTGCGCAGCTAAATATTTCCCCCACTTCTTCCTGTAAACGCTGTGTGAAATTTTGGTGACGCGTACCTGCACTGGCAGGCAGTGGAAAAAAGTTTTTCCTCCAATTACATTGCTCGATTTTCCACTTGTCCTCACGTCAATGTGAGCGACAGCTAGCCACTTAGGTTGCTCACAGTAGCAAGTTGGCAACTGTCGTTATTTATTTTATATTTTATATACAAAATTAGAATGCAGGTAATGAACTTCGGATGAAGCTTGAACATGAGTTAATTGCTTCATTGCATAATCAAACGAAATTCGTTAAACAAGCAGGCTAATTTGACGTTTTCTAAAGTGAGACGGAAGCCATTGGTAGCTTATTCTCAGCTGTTGCAGGTGCCTTTAACGAAATTTAACCACATATATTTTGTAAAATAACAGCACTGTCGGAAATTACCGGGAACTCATAATGGTTTGTCCGAATAATATTTATCATAGGCTACTAGTGATCCATACAGCCTATTCCTTGATCGCACTAAACACGCACACGCATGTCTGTTTCGCCATCATATAAGCAATCCGCCGAGGTGGAAAAGCAGGCTTTTAAAGGGAATGGGATATGACATTTCATATGGGATATGCCATTTCAGTGGGTTCAGCCCACTTGCACGCTGCGCCGTGCTTAGCGCCCAAAAAACATGCCATTAAAATAGCAAAAGTGGACTTGGACACGCCCTAAATGGACTTTACGCCATGCGCTTAGACCAAGCGCCAAGATCGCCAAGATAGAGCCCAGTGTATGTAAACTTCTGACCCACTGGAATTGTGATATAATGAATTAAAAGTGAAATAATCTGTCTGTAAACAATTGTTGGAAAAATTACTTGTGTCATGCACAAAGTAGATGTCCTAATTGACTTGCCAACACTATAGTTTGCTAACATGAAATCTGTGGAGTGGTTAACCTCTTAATGCCAAACGCCCCCTAGCGGTAACGCGGGCGTGACGGAAATTATTAAATTATACATTTCATTAATTTAATAATATATAATAAACTGCTCACCTCAATATTTTGGTTAAATATCCTTATGATATATCCATTCCTTCTGGGAAAGTGGTTTTTAAGCCCAAAACGTCGAGATAAAACTTTGTAAATAACATTGGAAACTCTGACCTAATTCTCAAACATGTATTGCAGCTTGATGTCACACCATAAACAATGTGCTGGTAAACTGTTCTGCTTAATTGTATTTCACAAAACTTTGGTTTAAAAAATCATTATACCTTTAGGCTTCAAGAAAAAATACTTTAAAACTTTCATAAGGCTGTACATGATTTTTTTCCAATTTTAAACTGACTTGTGCTTTTTTGCACTTGATTACGACTCGTTCGGCTGTGTTCACTTTGGCGTTGTGAAACTCAGCCAGTTTCTGGAGTACCAATCCAACGGCTTAGTATATGTTAGCCAGAGTGGTTTTGAACTTGCTTGCAGAGAATTATGCAAAACTGTCGTCAATTGGGTGTATTTCTTTGACTGATAGCACAATAGGCCTATCTGAAGTGGGAAAAACTGTCTTCGACCTGCCTCCACTCCGAGTATTATTTGCTTTCCATTGGGTTTTAAAACTGTCTGTCAAATATTCCAGCCAATAGCCAAGACTCTTATCTTTCAAACGAGCCCTCATTCAACACTGTAGCCATCGTATATAAAGGAAATTCTGTCGTGCGTATAAGGAAGTAGCACCCACGCGTAATTATCGAACCAAGATGGCGCAGTGTTTTTACCTTGTAGCGTAGCTCGCTACATTCCGTTTAGCAAAGCACAATTAATTAGGTAAGGCCCGCAGTTACATTTTTTTACTTTAGAGTATTTTTGATACAGTTTTTGTGTAGTTATGTCGAGATTTTTGAGGCGTTTATCCGTGCACCAAGTGCTAGACGAACTGGATAAGCCAGAAGATGTTTTTGCAGAGGGAGACTCATCCTGTCTCAGTGACGCTGAATCCACTGATGACCGAGATGATGTTGCTGACATGTAAGTTGTTTTATCATACTAACAGTGTTATGCTATAAACGCATTGAATTTCGCCATGGCAGGTAACGTCGTTAGGGCTGGTGGTATTACCGATTTTTCGATATACCAGTGTGAATTCACGCAATGCCATGTGGGTTCGTAATTACATTGTCAACTGTATTTTATTGTTTTTCATACAATTAATATTACAAATTGCACATTCCAACGGTATGATACATAATTTATGAAGTAAACTTAGGGTGTATTGTCTGTGTTGACAAACTCGCACGTGTTACGTGGCGTTGCCAACAACACAGATGTTGTAAGTTTGGTGTAAGCATCAAAAGAAATGTGCAATTTAGCTGCAATGCGTGAATCCCTGTGTTTCTTCTGTGAAGCTAACTAACCTTATATACTTATGCATAAAATCGGTCCCTCTCAGCTAAATTAATATAGATAGTATTACCTTTACAGTGGCAAGCTAGCAAGCAAAATTACAGGTAACAAGCAGCTAGCTATCTATTTGTGTCTGAGATGAGCTACTAAATCGATTTTTTTGAGTGTGAAATGGCTTCTGGAAGTGTTTAGTAAAGTCATTGTTCCACATGAGTAAATTGTTCTGTATGCAGTACAGAAGGCTGTGCAGGTAAACAAAATGGCAATTCATGCATGGTATGAGGGAGAGAACATGATAACATCAGGGAGTACTTGTTTATTATTATTATTGTTGATTGTTGTTGTATAAGGGGGACTAATGGGTATATCAACATGGTGGACAATTCCATGGACAGTGTTAGTGGGGTTTGTAATGATGCAGATTGCTCTCCTGAGGGAATGTGTAGTCTAAATGGCTTCTGTATGAATGTTTAAATAATCTCTCCTCACCCTCCACCCCCATGTTTTGATCCTTTGCCTTTTTTTGTTTTTAGTTCATTTTTTTTAGCTTTTTGGACCCTGCCATTTTGTACTTTCTTTGTGTAAATACGGTAACTTCAGCAATTAGAGGGCAAGGATCTTTTTATTTGTTACAGCAGGGGTGTTTTTATTTTTTATCTAGGAAACTGGTGGACTTTTGATTTTTTATCCACTGCACTTTTAGTAGTACACCTTAGTGCACTTGTATATAGTTGATATATGTTTGTCATGTATAAAGTTTTGCCTCCTAAAACCCAACCCCAACGTCCCTGTCATAGGAGGTGGCAACAGAATAAAGGACAGGACTGGCTAGCAGTAATGTGTAGGGAAGTTTCATACTATTCCCAGTATTCATTTGAAAACCTGTTTGCACATTCCTGGACTCATTTCTGGCTAATGGGGCTCTGGTGAAATACACAAGATTCACTGTGCTGCTACATGGGTTTTGACAGCTTTTTGTGACCTCGGGTAGTTAGTTGTGTAATATGAAGAGCAACAAGAACACGTCTAAAAATGAACTTTTATTGCCAATATTGACAAATTATCTCATTTTTTTGTAAAAACCTAAAAAATAAATCATATTGAGACCTTTCTGGAACATTGCCATTTTTGGCACATTTGGCACCATTTGGCACCATTTGGATAACGAAAAAGGTTCACCTGAAAAAAACCCTGTAAAATTTGAATGGTTTGAGATATTGACACCAGATTGTTACCAGAGGTAGGCAGCATATTGATGAATCAGATAGAGGAGTCATTTCCTTGATTGCATTTGTAGCTCCCCAGGTAAAAATTCTTAAACTTGAATGTAGGTACCCGTTTTTTAGTTTTTTATATTTTCTGTACATAAATTGTTGTAGTTAAGTATCAAAAACTGGATTTCTATGAGTTCTCACTGCTTAGTCGTAATACTCCAGGTGTCTTCTTTAATAAAAGCCATGAACCATATTTGTACCATTTATAGTTTTTGAGATAACCACCTTTGTTTGTCACTAGTGAAAACAGGCGAAAATTGGCCTATTTTGCCCTCGGTAGGAAGAGGTTAAAGATGAGTTTTAATGACTTCAACCTAAGTGTATGTAAACTTCCGATTTCAACTGTATAAGGAGTTATAGCTAACTTTGCTATTTCTGATGGTGAATTAAATATAACGTTATACAGAAATGCTAATTAGTTACTTTCAAAGGGAGTGAGGGACCATTGTAGTGGATGATGGTGGGAATGGCCCACTCAGTGAGGGAGTAGAAGCTTCCAAATCCCATCTGGACAGCAATTGCATTCGTGAATAAATAATTCTCAAAATGCAAATTACAGATCCTTGAGCTTGAGCAGATTGCAGCCTGTGGCCAAATTCTAGCCCTTTTTTCCGTAGCCATGCGTTTGTGGGGAAACTAAATAGAGTGTGAGGACTCGCACACCCAAACAAACACTTTCGTCCCATTTGGTTCGCAGTTCGCAGTTCCCTGTACTCTACAGTATGTATACTTTTTACATGAATCTACCACATATCAGCGCACAGTAAATTGGAATGAGCATTTGCCATGCCATAAGTGACAAGTAGCTATATATACGCCATAGCCTATATTATGTACGATAACATGAAAATAAAATAGTATTCCACCATCTGCGAAATGCTGCCTAATGTTCTATCTTCAATGAAAATTGGTAGCCTACATAAAAAATAAAATTATCTGAAAGTATCTGAAATGCACTCAAAATGTGAAAATAACAATAGGCCTATCAAACATATTGGAAAGACAGTGCTCAAGTGTACATATGTAGCCAGCAAGACCAACGGAATTTTAGATTCAAAAACCTTTACATATCGGTAAAGGGGATACTCCCCTCCCTAATGCGTTTTCTATAGAGCTTGCGTAATACTAGACCATTAAAACGAAAACTTCTGTTAGGCTGGGCTGTAATAAATTGTTCAATTCAATGGGCTGGGCTGTAATAAATTGTCCAGAATGCAGCTGCCCGGCTTGTGTTCAACCTCCCGAAATTTTCCCATGTAACCCCCCTGCTGAGGTCTCTCCACTGGCTGCCAGTTGCAGCCAGGATCAGGTTCAAAGTTCTGACCCTGGCCTACACTGCAGCCAATAGGACAGGCCCCGCCTACCTGCAGGACTTAATCCAGAACTATGTTCCTGCTCGACCACTTCGCTCTTCTACAGCAGGGCGACTGGCACTTCCTCCCCTCCGTGTCAAAGGCTCTCGCTTGTCCCGACTGCGGAGTTTTTCCACATTAGCTCCTCAGTGGTGGAATGAACTTCCCATTCCCCTACGTTCTACTCCAACCCTGCCTGCATTCCGTCGAGGCCTGAAGACACACCTCTTCAGATTCCACCTTGACTGATATCCTCACCTAGGAATATCAGTTCCCTGTTCCCTGTGTTTTCCTGTCTGTTTATTATAGTTTATAATAGTATTTGGAATGGTAGTGTGGTGTTGCTGATTTGCCCACAGCTTACTGTGAACTACAGTCGACGTTCATTGCTAGGGATAGCTGCTACATTATGCGAAGGATGTGCTTTGCCTTGTCTGTTCTGTAATGATCTTGATGATGTCTCTGTACGCACTTACTGTACGTCGCTTTGGATAAAAGCGTCTGCTAAATAAATGTAATGTAATGTAATGTAATGTTCAAAGCACCCAAGAAGACATGGCTTTTCACGCATACGATCAGGCTATTGGGTTTATCTTGTTGCTTTGACGGAATTCAAATTTTATATGATGAATAAATATATTTATGAACTCAAACATAGACGCTATTGTCCACTATGTCATGCATGGGTAGGTATAGACTGGGTGGGGGGGTGCTTGTTAAATGGACTTACTACGGGAAAATAGTGACACTTAGAAACTCCGTATTGGGCAGAAATCGTCACAAATCGTCTACCAATAAAGTTAAAACACAGAGTTTGTGATTTCCACTAATAGTTTGGCAGCAGGAGCACCGATCATCTCAGTTG
Organism: Synaphobranchus kaupii; assembly: GCA_029718625.1. NCBI lineage: Eukaryota > Metazoa > Chordata > Actinopteri > Anguilliformes > Synaphobranchidae > Synaphobranchus > Synaphobranchus kaupii. The sequence goes on along the minus strand of CM056378.1, from coordinate 35,084,289 downwards.
AGCAAAATGATGGCGCCTGCGCCATTATCACTAGGTATCTGCGCAAAGGGGTTAAACCCCCTCCTCTCCAGCATTGAAGCACATTTAAACCGTCTCTGCGATACCCAATCAGATTGAGTTGTAAACAAACCATTGAGCGGCAAATAAGTGTGTGCGGCTGGACCAATAAAAAGTGTTTTTGAGGGGTACACGACGTCGTTCCCCAGTTCACTGTCGCTAGCGACAGCTCAAGACAGTCTGATTGAAATGAATCCATTCTAATATTTTTTTCTCGCTCGCTCGCGTCGCCGGCAGTGAGGAACCCCTGTATCCCATTCAGCGTTCCTCACGAGCCACTCACATTCCGTTGAACATTTTTTAAAAATCGGAAAAATCAGCGCCTTGTATGCTTGTTTGCATTTGACCACAATAGTGATGGAATGCCCACACACAAAAATGCGAACACACACACTCACACTTGTAGGCGACACTCGTTGTTAAAAGATAATGTCCCAGCTTAGTCCGGTATCCAGCTTTAATGTCTCGTAGTTTGCACAAAGCTCTTAATCCCCTGACAACTCCTGTATGTGGGCTGCTTGTGCTAGCGGCTGTCCTCTTTAACGGACCTTTCGGAACAGATCGGACATTTAAAGAAATCACACCAGCAGGGATTTGATGTGCCAAAAACTGAATGCGGTTAGAGGAATTATCAAGTTCAATAGCACATATTATATACATTCAAGATTTGTGTCTGTGTCAGACATTCTGCACCATGGTATGCCTAGCCTAGCACTGGAATGTTGAAACTCCTATGCAAGTGCCAACTGTGGCTGGTAGCTCCACCATGTACAATTGCCGCCTGCGCCCCAGGGTGTGGGAGGGTTCAGTTGGATAGGGATCCTCGTTCCATTGCTCTTGAGCGATCTCCACTGACCGAAAACGGCGCTCATAAGACTGCATGTCAAAACCACATATGAGGTCTTCCTCCGATGCTGCTCTGTGCGAGCTTACCTGCGGTCTGCGATGCGAAAAGCAGCAGCTGTTGGACACCACATGTTTCGGAGGAGAACCGTGGACGTCCCAGCTCTACCCAAATTGGCAGGGTGGTTTGCCATGGAACATGGCTGCGGTTGTGGTTGCACACAGTTGGACATTCCAGATTGGGTGGCAATTGGATATATACAGCCCCAGGTTGGGCGTTATTTTAAAAAAATACATGCGCCAAACATCTGCACTGTGCGGAATATGCCTTAAACCTGCAGATACAAAGCTACACACAGTCCTATAATGTTATTAACATTAGCCTAGATGAGCCCAAGCAGTACATAGCAACATTATTCAATTACATTGCAAAAGATGCTATATAATGTATTAATATATTATTATCTCTTCTCTCCTTTGGTTCCAAACATGAACAATGTCTGAGTAAAGAACATCTCTTCATTATTAGGGGTTTTTACAAGTGCCTGCTTCAGATCTCATTTATTTTGAAAACCTTGTTTGTCGTGATCTATGGTTGCTATCAGTTCATAGTGAAGTAGAGGAGGCACACTCAGAAAAAGGGATCATTATGGCAAACTGGGTAATACAAAAGAAGCCCTGTGTATAACCTTTGAATCGTCCAGTTATGGTTCACCCAAGCCTTCTCGCTGGCATGCTGCATGCACAGGTAGACAGGCTCAGGTGGGTCACAGTCCTGAGGTTTAGCAGGCCACTGGAAGGATGTTCGTCTACCCACTTAAGGTCATCAACCATGTATCCATCGAGTCATCAGCATTAGCCATATCATTCAAATCAACTCAACCGGTGACCTATGACAGGTCCAGACTCCAGGGCTCAATCTGGGGGGTGGGGTTGGGGGGGCAGATGAACTGTCACGAGCGGCACAATTAAGTTATTTCTATTAAGGTTGCATATCAAGCAAATTACTGAAAATTATCAGATAGATTTCTGGGGGGCACAGCATTCTGAGTGGGCTGGCCTGGCCCTATAAGGCCTGCCCATAGTGACGGGTCCAAAGAGAACGCTGGCTAAAACGCGCTAGTAGAAGATAGTAGGAAACCAATCTGAAAAAAAGGAAGTGGCCACCAGCCACCAAGAGTTACAAATTATCTGCTTCATTGCTGCTTTCTTTTACGGAGGAGCAAGTTGATTAATACCTGGGAGTGACTCATAAGCTTCAGAGTAGGACCATGTATGCATCGCGCTGGGCTGGGCTGGGCTGCCTGGTGACCCTGACGACCCCCACCCCCCCCACCCCATTAGACATGCAGATGGATGCGAACACACGTGCCTTTGAGATGCGGGGGGTCTCCATGATGAAAGGCAGCTAAAGCCTTAATGCTTTTGCGTCCTCTGTCAACTTTGAATTACGAGATCAGACGAAACGTACGCCTACCAGAAATGTACACATAATCTACAGAAATGTATTCAAATGCATGTATGCACACGCTCACCCGATATAGTTGATTGCCATTATTTTCATTATTTTCAGGGTTTCAATAAATCTCTCGGCCTGCGTCACACATGCACACACACATGCACACACACACATGCACACACACACATGCACACACACACATGCACACACACATATGTGTTATGGGGCCGCCGGGTCCAGCGCCACAGTTTTAGTTCAGCTTTGTTGCAAGGCTGATTCGGGCAGTATGGTCTAAACTGCACTGTACTCCCTGCACAGAAACCTTTGATGAAGAATCAATACGCCGCCTCAGACAGCGCCGATAGCATGCATGTCACTTTGCGTTATCTACGCGTCTGTTTTGACAGAAGTCGGAATGAGCTTCGGGAGGAACTGCCGCTCATTTCGTAATGACAGCATGATTTTCTCAAATAATTGCAAGAGACAGTGTGCCCTGAACCAAGCGCCAGTAAGCATACCCCTGTAATCACACAGTACAACGTTTCACTTATCCTTTCTATGCCAAGCCATATTTATGAATGTGTAGTTTTTGGCTTAATTAAATGTCATTGATTTGCTGAATTTGCTGTGTGCAATTTAATGTAGGCCTATCCACTGTCTAACTAATACTAACACCAGGATTCCTCTGTGATAGGCTTGCTTCGATTGACCATAGTATTAAAGGAAGAAAAAATAATAAATGCATTTTGATTAAACTGAGCAAATACTGTACGTACAGTGCAAATTTCTGCGTACATTAATAGAATTCTTGCATTTATGTACAAACCCCAATTCCAAAAAAGTTGGGACAGTATGTAAAATGCACATAAAAGCAAAAAGCAGTGATTTGTAAATTCTCTTTTGCATATATTTAACTGAAAACAGTACAAAAAAAAGATATTTAATGTTTTACCTTATCAACTTTATATTTATTTTTGTAAATATTCGTTTTCAATTACTGTTTTCAATTAAATATATGCAAAAGAGAATTTACAAATCACTGCTTTCTGCTTTTATGAGCATTTTACATACTGTTCCAACTTCTTTGGGATTGGGGTTAGTACGTATTTATTAGGTTTCAATCAAAGCATAATTTTACGATCTTCAGGGGTGTTAGATTTAGATAACTTTTCATGTGGCACAGTTAAACTATTATCATTTAATATCACCTCTATATTGAAGGTGAGGTTTAATAATAAAGGTTAGGGGTCTGGGCTTGTAACTTGGATGTTGCAAGTTCAGCTGGGGCGCTACCAGTGTACCCTTGAGCAAGCTACTTAGCCTGAAAAATCTCAAACTGTAAATGCATGCTGACTGTATGCATGGAAAATATAATTAAGTAATTAAATGTAAGCTTTGTGTAAAAGAGTGTTTCCTGTAATGCAATGTAATGCAAGTCATGTATTGGACATGATGTCTGACTCATCTTGCCCAGGAAAACAGCGTATAACCTCATCAATGGCTCTGAAGGTACCTGGGTTGACTGCAACAGGCTGCATTAGCCAGATAGTTAAAGGAGCCAATTACAGCAGTGTGGCTTTTTCTATTTAAACCTCTGCTCCTGCTACAGTTTAAGGGCATCTTTGTGACCCTGGATGAGCATCACTGTGATATGAGATAAGATCAGAGCATCCAGCAGAGAGAGACAGGAGTCCACTTCCCCACCATCACCTGTAATCAGAACCCCGCTCTCCTCTGGCTCTGCAGGGTTATGGAAGATGCACACCTCACCCTTGAATGCGTTTCCATGGCTCCCGATGGCCTGGGAGATGGTAGATGAACAGCCCTGTTTGGGTTGACTGTCTATAAAGAGTTGCCCGAACAGACACGAGTGAGAGACAGCAGGTAGGTGGTAAATCAACTTCACTTCCTGTCTGCGGAGCTCATATCCTGTCAGAACCATTTCACTGTGGTCCTGCTGGCACGGCGACAGGAGTTGCGGACACTGACGAAAGTAGCGAAACATCCCGTAGTCTTCATTTTTATTTTTGTAAATTCTTTTTTTAATATCTTTCTTTGTCACACTTTATTTTTAAATCCCTCCATAATACATTAACCTGATTTGCACTGCAACAGTCAGTGTTCACACGTTCCTCGTGGCAGATGTTTGGGTGTGGGTACTACGGCTTGGGCGTGTCTTTTTAAATATTTATTCACAGCAGCTCGGTGTTCTTCCTCCCATCAGATCAGCTGCTAACGACGTGAGGCTCTGTTGTGACGTCAGAGCCTCCCCACGACCTTGCCTGAAGGACAGGGAGTGAGACACTAGAAGGTGGAGTCCTGCCATTTCCTGTGGACTGTGTGTGTGTGTGCGTGTACCTGTGAGCAAGTGTGTACGTCTGTGTGCCTGCCTGTGTGTTTGTATGTATGTGTGTGCCTCGATGCATGTGTGTGAGAGAGAGAGAGAGCCAGAAAAATCACCCCCCCCCACCCCCCCCCTCAGGGACCTCAGGGACTTCACTGTTGCTAAACACAATGGACCTCATTTATCAACATGGTCATAAAAAAGTGTGTATATTTGACGGATCCAGCTTGCGTACGAAATTCTCATGTGTGATTCATCAAACTTGTGTAAATCACTGATCTGAGTGTAAATGTATATGTATGATAAATCAGACTTGTATATTAGGAAGCGCGTTCACATCATTACGAATTACCATACTCACACGTCCATTTTATTATCTATATTTGGCAATGCCACCTCCTTTAAAACGAACATGCCTACGTGGTTTTCTCCAGTATTATAGGCAACAGGAAAGCAAATGATTTGGCTGTGAGGGTAAACTTTAAAAGCTTATGAATGAACAAGAAAATAAACACGTGCTTAGTGGTGTGCAGCCTACCTCAAAAGTCACTATGTGGCAGGGGACAACCAGGGCTAAAATGCTTCCTCTGAATTGCGAACTACAGCTGAGATAAAAACTAAAAAAGAAAATAACCATTCACAAAAAAAGTTCTACCGGACGGCAGGCTACAGGACAGCGGCATCCCGGACCACTCGCCTGCAGAAGAGAGGGTGGGGGATATCATTGGGAAAGTGGCCGTGTAAGGAGTGATAGAAGAGGCGACTGTGACTTGATTCGTCAAGATTTCAAGATTCTATCACGCCGGTTGCAACGTTTGTTAGGTCTTGCGTCACGGACAATCATTAACCAATTTCACCAAAGGCCATCCTTAATGTTTCCAGCTTTTCGGTTCCCTCACAGACAGACAGACATTCAGACAGACAAGTGGACGAACAGACAGACCCCAGCCTCCATTATCAGCAGAGGGTGATAACAATGATGATGGCACACGCTGAGGGTTAAAAACTAAGGAGAGAGGGAACCATATGGCAGATTCAGATAATTAACCACCGGTATGTCAGAACTCAGCGGCATATATCAGTGTCCCGTCTCCTGATCATTACAAAGAACTGACAAGCTGCCAGCTCACATGGCAAAGAGACAAAACCACACTGCATCACCCCTGCGATTCCCGCTGACCGTCTGGTCTGGTCTGCTCTGGTGACCGGAATTAACCCCGCGCAATGGGCCAGAGACTGACTGGCTGCTGGTCTGTGGGCGGATCTGGGTGAAGTGTTTGTTGTGGTGTGGGGTTATGGGAGAAGATGGGAGGGTGTGGCATCCAGGCTGAGGCGGGGCAGGGGGGGAGCTGGTAGAGGGGTCCCCTGGCAGACTGGGCTCAAACAGGCGACTGGTGCCACTGAGAGGCAGATGGACTGGAGGAAATAAACCCTGTTCTCTACCCCCAGGCTGCTAGTGCTGAGAAGCGTAATAAACCCTGGTCTCTACCCCCAGGCTGCTAGTGCTGAGAAGCGTAATAAACCCTGTTCTCTACCCCCAGGCTGCCAGTGCTCAGAAGCGTAATAAACCCTGTTCTCTACCCCCAGGCTGCCAGTGCTCAGAAGCGTAATAAACCCTGTTCCCTACCCCCAGGCTGCCAGTGCTCAGAAACCTGGCAGTTGGCACAGAGGAGGGCCCCGCCCAGTCCGCCACCGTGACACACTCCCCATCAGCAACCAACCAGGAGAAATAACAACTGACATTGATAGCACTGATTTAACAGGAGCTAATCAAGCTGGTCAGAACGCCGTTACAGCTCACCACCGAGCGCTACAGTCCTTTCAGTCCAACAAGAAGGATGCCAGCGATCTCACAGTCACGGTGTTGGAGTGACCGGTGATCTCACAGTCACGGTGTTGGAGTGACCGGAGATCTCACAGTCACGGTGTTGGAGTGACCGGTGATCTCACACTCACGGTGTTGGAGTGACCGGAGATCTCACACGCACACTATCGCTGTATCTGCTCTTGGTCTATATAGTGAGAAGTTAAAATGTATATGTCAATCATAATTGCATTTCTCTGCCATAACCACACAGACTGGTCACCAGTAGGGGGCGTCATCACCTATAGCATGCAAATAAAGGTGCCTGCACTGCAACCTGAAGTCGGAGGATAAAGATCTCTGTGAGGAAAACAGGACTTTGCTGGGACGCGCTGAGAACCACACAATTAAATGAAATACTTTAACCCTTTAGATCCCGACAACATTCCTTCATATTATTGGTTTAAACCACCCTTCTAAAAAAATATTCTTTCATATAATTGTATAGTTATTTATGTTTTGATCCATGATCCACCAAGATATTTAGTTTCCATGCACGTAGTTTTTGTCAATTAGCAACCGGAATTACTGGGTGGGCCTTTAGATACTGTATGCACTTCATCCAGGTTCATTCAAAACATTCTCCAGCATTCTGAGGTGCAATCTTGTTTCCCACTAAGGCTTGCTGCAAAGACATCTCCAGAACAGCTAAACCACCATGCACAGCGTCAGCGCTACGCTCTTTCCAAATCGTTGAGCTGCATCATCGCTGCCCCAGTGTGGCATTACTTCTAACACCAAGCGTCAGGTACTACAGTCTAGGGGTGTGCAGTGATGCCACTATCTGTATCTGTTCGACCATCAACATTATCTGTATTTGTATCTGTATTCGGAGTAAAACCCAGAAGTGGGCGGGCTTCAACAGGAAGTTGTGTTGCATATAGGAAATGTGATATTTTCTAGTCTAAAATTAACTGTTATTGCAATTTATGAGTATTCACCCCTCACTGCCTTTTTTTTCTTTTCAGAGCTTTTTATAAGAACTATATTCTGTGCTTTATATACAGTACTTTATATATGTGTTTTGTTTTGTTAAAGGTTGTTTTTGTTAACCTATTTGAACCCCCCACTCCCTAACTGGGGGACATTGAGCAATCATTTTGGTTAAGTACTGGAAAAAATCTGAGGTACAATATATAATCAACTCAGAATGAAAAGGCAGTTTTATAAAAACATCAAACCATTCCATTATACATTTCAATGGAAACTACACTGCCTGGCCAAAAAAAAAGTCGCTGTTGCACCCAGTCATGCATAGTGCCCACTGTACAAGCCTCTGGAGGCAGTGTTATGATCTGGGGTTGCTTCAATTGGTCAGGTCTAGGCTCAGCAATGTTATGCAGCAATAAAATGAAGTCAGCTGAGTACCTGAATATACTGAATGACCAGGTTATCAATGGGCATATTCCAGGACGACAATGCCAAGATTCATCGGGCTCAAATTGTGAAGGAGTGGTTCAGGGAACATGAGGAATCATTTTCACACATGAATTGGCCACCAGAGTCCTGACCTTAACCCCATTGAAAGTCTTTGGGATGTGCTGGAGAAGACTTTACAGAGTGGTTCGACTCTCCCTTCGTCAATACAAGATCTCGGCCAAAAATGTATGCAACTCTGGATGAAAATAAATGTTGTGACGTTGCATAAAAACAATGCCACGTTGCCGAAACAATGCCACGACGTAATCAAAGCTAAAGGCGGTCCAACGAAATATTAGAGTGTGCGACTTTTTTTTTGGCCAGGCAGTGTATTTCCACAACAACAGCCCTTTCTGCCTGTTGTGATTTCATATTGTATATTATTATTATTCTTTTTTTGTTAGTTTTTTATTTTACTATATAAATGATTATGTATAGTAATATTATTATCATTGCTATTATTATTATTATTATTATTATTATGTTTTATAAAATGCAAGGGGAAGACTTAAGGATTATGGCCTTTATTATCTTCTTTACCTTATTATAGATACAGTAAATAATAATTTATTCAGAAAACCAAAAGTAAAATGAACAGTCCAACAAGATGCATTTCTGAGCTAGCAGTAACAACAAAGCCTGAAAAGCTTTTAATTCAAGAAAGAAAGTCAAATGAAAAAAGTCTGGATGTGGCTGCATGCATTTCAACAGCTTTTACTATGCTTTTAGTATGCCACTGGTTAAAGCAATCACCGCGACAAGCCTAGTTTAAAAACAATTTCTGCGGTGTAAAACATATTTTCGTTTTATTAATTGCATTGCAAGTTTGGGCTCATGGAATGGCGAGATTGACGGAATTGATTATGCAGCAATACGGAGGCAGAACAGACCGTCGGTCTATCTATTGGCTACAGTTTAAAAATGCAAACAACACAACTATCATAAATACAATAATGATTTTGATAGCCAGTAAGTGACATTTCAAAACAGGACATAGGCTACAATGATTCTAGCTGTTCCTTTGCTTTCTTTTAAAAGGTGTTTTTACATTCTGAAAAAGTGGCGATATTATGGGATATTACAAAACCCAGAGACCCACGTAAAGCACAAGACAAACTACAAACCCCAGTGACCCACATAAAACACAACACTAAACCAGAGATTGTATAGTACAGAGATATGCCAACTGCATGAACATCATGTTTCACCTCTAGGGGCAACTATTAGCACTAAAACTGGGCTAAAGAGAGGAGAATGAATGGGGGTCAATGGAAGTTTTTTCCAGAAACCCAAATCTGTAAGAGATAATAATTTTTAATTGTACGTTGGAGAAAGTTCGCAGACAGCGGATTAGAAAATATGCTTTTCTACGCACTTAGATTAATGAAATCTTGAACCATTTAGAAAAAAAATGACAGCACAAGAATGACAACTATGTGGACGAACAAAGTACTAGCTAGTACCGGTGGTACATCACCTTATATCTTATAGACAATCTGGTTTTAACAAGAATCTTCTAGAAGCTTCTAGAGAATATGGTTTTACTGAGCAAGCGAGAGCTACTGGCTAGTTGGCTACCGTTGACTGAGGAGCCACCGGTAATTAATATTCATGAACCGGCGAACTTATCAACATTGCGTGGCATCAATGCAGTGGAAATTTTTGTGAGTGAGATCATAACACAACCATCTATTCCATGTCACATAATTATAAGCATTAGGCCGTGTAACATTGGCAGTAATAATCCCGTTCCGTGAAAATATTTGAAATCGACTGTGATGATAATTTTATAGCATTTAGCTCCATTCACCTCCATGTATTTTTCCAGATTCTACTCTGTTTAGCAGTGCCTCAGTACTGCCCCCTGATGCTCAAAGAATGCCATTGCACTTTTTCCCATTACATTCCAGTCATTGGAGTTGGCAAGGCTTTCTCTATGGGCTTTGACTAAACTATACATCCCATGGGGGTATACTACGAAGCCGGATGACTGAGTTAGCTATAACTGAGCAAACTCTGTTGGAACCCTCCAAAATTTGGAACATGGACTGAAGTAAAAATAGCTCTTAATCAGTTCTGTTATCCAGCTAACTCAGTAATCCTGCTTCGTAGTATACCCCCCAGAGACCCACATAAAACACAACACAAACTACAAACCCCAGCGATCCATCAGCAGGGGGCAGTACTCACTGATCTCGAGCTGCCGCTGGATCCTGCCCTTACACCGCTCCCTGTAGTCTGATTGGGTGGAGTTATACTCTGACATCACTTCCACAAATTTCCGGGATAATGTGGAATGCTGAGAGGGCGAGAGAGAGAGAGTTGTGTTCATTCTATGACAATGTCTATATTAATGATGCAACGGTAGAAGCCAAACATGTTTGCTTTTTCATAATGCTAATTAAAATTAGGTACTGAGAGCCGCCTCTGTCAATTTACATCTAATGAACAACAATTAACTCCAGATTTTCAACAATCAATGATCGTCTTGAGCACACAGTATGGCTCCCATGCACTGTATGAGTAACATTTTAGCTTCAGGGTCTTTTGCAGGTGAGCTTTGGTCCCAGGTAGAGCCCTCCCCTCCTCCTTACCTGTGTCTTGCGTATTCTCAGGTCGGCTGATGACCTGTTCTGGCCCTCCTCCTGCTCAATGGAATGCTGTATGCCTGCAAGGGGAGGGCAGCACTGTCAGGCCTGTATGGCACCCTGTCCACCGCCGTGTGTGTGTGTGCTTGTGTCTGTGTGTGTGTGTGTGTGTGTGTGTGTGCGCGCGAGAGAGAGTATGTGTGTGACACAGAGAGTGTCAGTGTGCATGTGTGAACAGAGAGTGTATGTGAGTGTCTGTGTGTGTGCATGTAGTGTGTGTGTCTGTGTGTGCGAGGGAGAGAGTGTGTGTGTGTCACAGAGAGTGTGAGTGTCAGTGTGTGAACAGACAGTGTATGTGAGTGTGAGTGTGCATGTAGTGTGTTGTGCGTGAGTGTGTGTGTGTGTGTGTAGTGTGTGTGGGTGAGAGAGAGAGTGTGTGTGTGTGTTTGTGTTTATACAGTCAACTCCAGAATTACTGGTACCCTTGAAATAAACAATACACATAATGAATAGAATTTTCTGCAAAACCATTTGGGGAAACTACTTACTTTCACTCTAATAAAAATTATTCTTATAAAAAACTTTTTGTGTGTATCTGATGGGATTTGCAGAGGTAGTCCACCTCCTAAAGGATGCCAGCATTTCAGTGGACTTCAGTGACTGTTGAATTGAATTTAAAATCGAGGAATAATGGAATAAAAACAAATTAAACAAAAAGCCAAGTCAATACTTCATCAAAATATCAAAGTTGATAAAACCAATCTCAGCAACTCCATCCAGTTTTCCTCCATTTTAACCTTCAAGAGTAACTCCTGTGTTCTTTCAGAAGTCCTTCTAAATACACCCGTTTTCTCGATCATCCACACGACAGAGCTTTGCTCCAAACTGCCTTTCACATGTGGATGGATTTTTATCACTGTCAATTGATCTGTGACATAAACTGTGTACCAAACCAGTTTTATGAATTTCAGGCCATTTCCTTTCCAACCCAAATGACATTTCAGGAGGCAGTAGTTTGAAATGTAGGCAGAAACGTCCAAAGATGCGCAGTGAGATGTGAAGGCAGCTGTGCACGGCAGTTATGAAATAAACAAGGCCGCTAAAGCTGTGCAGAACCTCATCTCAAGGTTAATGAAGGGGCCAGATGACCACCCCCCCAGTCAGTCTGCGGTCAAACGTGTTAAGAGCGGTGCATCAGTCAGGGTTGATGAAATGACTTCAGCGGTTGTTAGGGAAACGGGTGAGGGGGGTTGGGCATGAGGTGGCGGAGGTGTGGTGTTCACTGCCTCCATAATTCACTCAGAGAAATAGCCCACAACAGGCCGCTGAGTGATGCTGGGAGCTCTCATGCTCTGGCGGTCAGACGGCACACTGTACATTACATTACATTACATTCATTTAGCAGCCGCTTTTATCCAAAGCGATGTACAATAAGTGCATACAGAGACATCATCAAGATCACTACAGAACAGACAAGACAAAGCACATCCTTCCCATAATGTAGCAGCTATCCCTAGTAATGAACGTTGACTGTAGTTCACAGTAAGCTGTGGGTAAAACAGCTATACTACACTTCTATTCTAAATACTATTATAAATTATAACAAACAGACAGGAAAACACAGGGAACTGGTACTATGAGGTCCTAGTTAGAATATCAGTCAAGGTGGAGTCTGAAGACGTGAGTCTTCAGGCCTCGACGGAATGCAGGCAGGGTTGGAGTAGAACGTAGGGGAATGGGAAGTTAATTCCACCACTGAGGAGCTAAGGTGGAAAAACTCCGCAGTCGGGAAGAGCGAGAGCCTTTGACACGGAGGGGGGGAAGTACGAGTCGCCCTGCTACTGTAGGCTGAACTGGCCTTTCTAAGCTCTTCCCTGTTTCCCCTGGCAGGGAGTCAGTACGCAGCTGCATCCCCTGACTAGCCAGAGATGGGTCACCCCTCACCAATACCCAAGCTGGCTAAGGTTGCCCCAACAAGAGTCACCTCTTGTTACTGCCTAGATGCTACCTCCATGTCAACACAGCAAGGGCTGTCACAACGAATCACTCATTGGCTCATTAGATATGTGAATACCATACCAGTAGCAGTGGATTCCCACTGTACTGTACAGCAGGAGCAGTGGATTCCCACTGTACTGTACAGCAGGAGCAGTGGATTCCTTCTGTACTGTACAGCAGGAGCAGTGGATTCCCACTGTACTGTACAGCAGGAGCAGTGGATTCCCACTGTACTGTACAGCAGGAGCAGTGGATTCCCACTGTACTGTACAGCAGGAGCAATGGATTCCCACTGTACTGTACAGCAGGAGCAGTGGATTCCCACTGTACTGTACAGCAGGAGCAGTGGATTCCCACTGTACTGTACAGCAGGAGCAGTGGATTCCTTCTGTACTGTACAGCAGGAGCAGTAGAGATACACTGTACTGTTTTTAGTGCTTTGTGTGTTGCCTTATTGAGGTCTGAGCTTACAGTTGAATCTCAAAATGCATGTCCAATGTAAGAAAGTCTATCTGGCTCTTAAATACATAAATGTTATTTTATAAAACACGCCTAAAATAAAGGCGCCAGCAACCAGCAAACACCAGCAACTGGTACTGGCTCCCTGTTTGAAATTTCCTTTCCTTTCTTTCCCAAGACCACACTGAAATTCCTTGCATTACAACACTGCAGGGAGCTTAAAAAATGGATCAGTCAGCCAGCACCAGCATATTAATATACAAAACACTAATGTTAACCCGGCAGTTAAATCAAAGCTACTTGAACCTGAAAAGCAAATCACTGTAAACAATGAAATAATGTTGACTACCCCAGGTTTCGATTAGACACTGACCCCTTAGACTTTAAATGTAGGCATTAGGCAACAAGCAAACCCAGTGCAGGGCACTTAAAAAGACACAAAGGTAGTGGAGGAGATATCAGCACAGGGAAAGAAGGGGGTGTCATTTATTAATGACCTGTGACAGTGCTGCATTTCATCCCTCCGCCTAAATCAATGCTGTCACATCATTACCAAGCTCCACTGCAGGGCTTGCAATGACCTTGGAATGACCTTGCCAAGATCTTTGATGTCTGTTTGTGTGTGTTTATACCGTTAACACTAGAATTATTCGCACCCTTCATGAAACTGAGCAAAAACGATTGTATAAAATAAGCAATACATATAATGATTCAAATTTGTCATCAAAACCAATTGGGAAAACTACTTACCTTCACTCTAATGAAAACACTTGTTTTTTTGAGTAATAGTATTTTCATGAAAAACACAGGGGCCAAAACTATTGCTACTCCTAAAGAATATTTAAAATAAAATTAATTAATTATTTGTATAAAGTGGCATCTGTGATTATATTTTAAAAAATTGTTCTGTCTCCAGAAACTGTATTGCTTTCACCTGTTTCACTGAGGTATAAATATGAGGTTGTACACATGTACAATCCCTTTGTCATCCATTACCATGAGGAAAACCAAAGTGCTTTTAACTCAGAAGAGACAGACGGTTATTGACAAACACAAATCAGGTAATGATATATAAAAAATACATAAACAGTTGAAAATACCACTAAGCACAGCCAGAGTAATAATCAAAAAGTTTCAGAAGTCTGCAACAGTTGCAAATTTGCTAAGAAGAGGACTCCCCCCCACACACTGAGGGAGGCAAAGAAAAAGCATCAAGGTTTCAGCACTGCACAGTTTAGTGGAATCTTGGGGTTATCAAGTTTCAAAATCAACTGTTAGATGCTACCTCCATGTCAACAGGCTCTTTGGAAGGGTCGCACAAAAGAAGCCCTTACTGAGAGTAACCCATAGTCTGAAGCACCTGAACTGCCAAAAATCATTGGAACTACAATTGGAATTGTGTGTTGCCGTCAGATGGGACCAAAATGTAACTTTTTGGCCATGCACACCATTGGCATGTTTGGCGACAAAACACGACTGCATACAAGGAAAAGCACCTGATACCCACATTAAAACATGGTGGTGGGTCATTGATGCTTTGGGGCTGTTTTTCTGCTAGTGGTCCAGGGGCTCATCAAACATTCCGTTATTCTGCATTCTGTTATGATTGGTGGCATAATGAATTCCACTAAATACTAAGTACTAAAATTCCACTAAATACTAAAATACTCAAAGTATATTTTAGCCCAAAACCTGCCTCTGCCAGACAGTTGAGCCTTGGCCTTAGATGAACCTTTCAACAAGATAATGGCCCAAACATACATCAAAATCAACACAGAAATGGTTGCTGGAACACAAAATCGATGTTCTGCAATGGCCATCTCAGGCTCTGTACTTGTACCTTTTTGAAAACCAGTGGTCTGAAATGAAGAGGGCAGTCTACAAGCGCAAACCTAAGAATATCAAGGATCTTAAAATCTTCTGCATGTACGAGTGGTCCAAGATTCCTCCAAAAGTGTCAGACATTACAGGCTCGGTTTTCTTATCCTCTCCTGGAGATAATATTACTATTATCCAAATATTAATTGTAGGGGTGCCAACAATTGGGAACCCCATGTTTTACAGAAGAAAATGTATTGTATTTATTAATCAAAAAAATTTATCAAAAAAAATTTATTTATCAATAAATCCTTTTGTGTTTGAAAAATTCTTGTGTTAAAATAAAAGTAAACGGCTCTCCCATATGTTTGAGCCCAAAGTAAGACTAATTGTACGTGTTGTTCATTTTTAGAGCCTTTTTTTCTCATGTGCATTAAGGGTGCCAGTAATTCTGGAGTTGACTGCATATGCATTTTTAATAGTGGCTACTATTGTGCAGCTGTATCCTACACCCATACCTGGGGCACATAGTTGTTATGTTAAAGTAAAAAAGAGGAGGCTGGTGGCCAGTGTGCTTTTAGTGACAGAGGTTGGGATGTAGCCACAGGAAATGATGGGAAGAGCCCAGCCGTGAGTTGACCTGAGATGCAAGCACACGCGGAGTGGGCGGTCTGGGGAGGGGGCGGGCTCAGAATGGCGACAGCTGAGGTGATGCAAACTGAAGAGACAGCACAAGCTCAGTGTGGAATGAATAGATTAGAGAGAGGAGGGGAGAGTGGGGAAGAGCGAGAGAGAGAGGGGGGGAGAGAGAGAGAGAGAGAGAGAGAGGGGGGGAGAGAGAGAGAGAGAGAGAGAGAGAGAGAGAGAAAGGCAACGAGGGGGGGCTCTTGTTGTAGGGCCTGGGAGCAACACTTAAGCGGGGAGTTGATGTGCAGCAGGAGCTCGGCAGTCACTTCACTAAGACGTTAGTATGTTGTGCACACACAACATACTCCCAACATGTTGCGCACACACAACATACTGTTGTGCACACACAACATACTCCCAACATGTTGCGCACACACAACATACTGTTGTGCACACGCAACATACTCCCAACATGTTGCGCACACACAACATACTGTTGTGCACACACAACATACTCCCACAATGCACTGCAGCGAGGGCGAGCTGTCTCGCAGCATAATCATCGGATGTCCAGAGCATGTAAGAGTCAACTGACATGTATCGAGGATGGCAGTGAGCTGTGTCCAAGACAGTTGTCTGTTCAGACAATCTCCCTGTACCACACACACCCAAACTCCCTGTACCGCACACACCCAAACTCCCTGTACCACACACCCAAACTGCCTGTACGACACAGACGCAAACTCCCTGTACCGCACACACCCAAACTCCCTGTACCACACACCCAAACTGCCTGTACGACACAGACGCAAACTCCCTGTACCGCACACACCCAAACTCCCTGTACCACACACACCCAAACTGCCTGTACCGCACACACCCAAACTCCCTGTACCACACACACCCAAACTCCCTGCACCGCACACACCCAAACTCCCTGTACCACACACACCCAAACTCCCTGTACCACACACACCCAAACTCCCTGTACCACACACACCCAAACTCCCTGTACCGCACACACCCAAACTCCCTGTACCGCACACACCCAAACTGCCTGTACGACACAGACCCAAACTACTTGTACGACAGAAACCAAACTCCCTGTACCGCACACACCCAAACTCCCTGTACCGCACACACCCAAACTCCCTGTACCACACACACCCAAACTCCCTGTACCGCACACACCCAAACTCCCTGTACCACACACACACCCAAACTCCCTGTACCACACACACCCAAACTCCCTGTACCACACACCCAAACTCCCTGTACCGCACACACCCAAACTCCCTGTACCGCACACACACCCAAACTGACAGGGTTCCACGTCCAAACTGACAGAGTAACATCTGTTCATATAGAATGAGTCATCAACCGGTGATATTAACAATTAATGAGGTGATTGAGTTGAGGTTTGATAAAAGGTTGGGAAAACAGAAACAGATGAGAAAGAGGACAGATATTAAACTTACTCTTTAACTTGGAGCGCACTTTATTTGCCAGCTGCTTAATATCAGTCATCAGGTCCTCCAGCTCCACCTTTGTCTCTAAGGAACAGAAAAGACAACGGAGTGAGTCGCCATTTACTGCAGCAACTTTACAGCATCTCTCACAAACCTTTCTGCCCAAGCTGTCAGGAATAAACATTTCAGTTAAACTGCAATTTCAGCTCCTTCCTTTTATTTAGCAAATTAATTAAACACATAATAAGAACTCCTCAACACGTTCATAGCTTCAAATATCATTACAGAATCTTATAGAGGTGTCATTTACTCAGAAGAACCACTTGTATGAAGGCAGGCTGTGATTGTATTCATTGTTTCTAAATTTGGAATTTGACATTTTGAATACTCTCATAAAACAAGCAAACATGAATATGAGCACATACACATTTGGTACACATACACAGTCATATATACATGCACACACACACACACACACACACACACACACACACACACACACACACACACACACACACACACACACACACACACACACACACACACACACACACACACACACACACACACACACACACATACACACACACGCACACATACACACTCCCATACACACAAGCACAGACAAACACACACTGACACATATCCCCCCCCCCCCCCCCCACACACACACACACACACAATGCAGGGAGCAAAGAACATTTTGACCAACTAAATATATGTACAGTAAATCCAAAGCCTGCAGCAGCACACATGAACCGAACGCACATAAACATCCCGCTGACCATTAGTTTCACTACTGCAGGTTAGATCTGCAGTGATTGACTAAGGAAGGAGTGTTTGATGAGCAGACCCTTACTGAGTGAGAAGTGCTGTGGTCTTTAATTGCCATCTGGAAGATCGCAAACCACCGGGGAGCTCCATGGACAGATCTGGCATTCTTTTAACACACCTTCACTGGGATAACAATGTGTTCTAACAGCAGTGGGATTTATGCAGTCAAACCAAGGGTGTTTCATAGACCTAATGACTGGGGACAGCTAATGAAATCACAACGCAGGACTCCACTAGACCAGGGCCAAACATGTGATCTTTAGATGCTGATAAAATTAGCAGATTCCTGAGAAAAATTTCACGAACCAGAATGTGTAATTGTACAAAAGAAAAAATTTGCAATCACAAAATTCAAAGAACATGCAATCACAGGGAAAAAGATGCTTATTTTAAGATTGTCAGTAATTTCTGGGAATCTTACTGGTGTCTAAAGGGTTATAGTATTTTGGATAAAGCATCTAAACCCAGGGCTTGACTTGACTTGGCAAGTCGGGTATGAGATTAAGGCATCTCCTTAGTTTACACAGATTGGCCTGTTTACTATGGGTGTATAGGCTTTTCCAGAGGTCCTGTCCTCATTTGAACAGGCCTTTTTGTATACAGCAGCACAATTGCTTGGACAATTTTATTTACATAAAAATCCCACACTGCTTTGCAACAAGGTCGGACAGTGGCCTGGAGGAAGCCATTACTTAAACCAATCAAACCCACTGGGAACTTGGAGCGAGAGGGAGGTGGGCCAGTGCCAGAACAACATTAATTAGGAAGGAAAATACCACAGAACAAGAAGGACCCCAGAACAGAAACAAAGCAAATCAGAGTTCTGTGCGCTCGGGTAGGCTGTTCTGGATAAGAGTTTCTGCTACGGCAAATCACATTTCTCAACCATTCCCACAAATGTAAGAAAATATTCAAATGTGAATGGACCACTTTTTGGACCATAGATATTCTCTCTCTCTCTCTCTCTCTCTCTCTCTCTCTCTCTCTCGCTCTCTCTCGCTCTCTCGCTCTCTCGCTCTCTCGCTCTCTCGCTCTCTCGCTCTCTCTCTCTCTCTCTCTCTCTCTCTCTCTCTCTCACACACACACACACACACACACACACACACTATTATGTTTGGATGAGTCTCTCCCTATTGTTTTTGTCTATCTCTCTCTTTCTCAGTCTTGGCATGGATTAATACCAATAACCACTAATAAGAGTGTTTCACTCCCACCAGTGCTGTACAAAGAATAGCAGAACAAAGTCATGAAGGCTATTTTATCCCAGTGATATTAGAAGGAACAAATTTTATAGTTACATCTGCATTCTACTGAAGAATTGCCTGTACGATAAACAAGTATTAATGTAAGATGTGTATTTCTTTGTAGCTATATTGCTTATTTTATGAATTCAATAATTATGCACTATTATTTTTCATTTGGTTAGGCAAGTAATGAACTCCGCCTTTGCACTAATTTGTTAATTACAAAGATTAATTACCGAGCAGGAAACTAAATACTATATTAGGAATGCACATATTTTGTACATTGCTGGATTTAAAATGTCTATGACCTGCTGAGGGGACGAAAACACAACATGACCGAGCAGCACAATCCCTAAGATACACCTGTGAACAGTGAACAGTGATCACAGACTGTTGCATGTTTTGGGTGGGGGTATTATTTTGAATGTTTTACGAGGTTGTGTGTCAACATGTGTCTATGTGCGTGTGCATGTGCGTGTGGATGTGTCTATGTGCGTGCATGTGTGTATGTGTCTGCGTGTGTGTGTCTGTGTGTGCATGCCTATGCGTGTGTGTGTGTGTGTGTGTGTGTGTATTTGTGTGTGTGGTAGAGATCAGGTGTGAGAGGGTGAGAGTGGCTTCTCTAATTTAT
Organism: Synaphobranchus kaupii; assembly: GCA_029718625.1. Classification (NCBI taxonomy): domain Eukaryota; kingdom Metazoa; phylum Chordata; class Actinopteri; order Anguilliformes; family Synaphobranchidae; genus Synaphobranchus; species Synaphobranchus kaupii. The sequence continues at coordinate 35,064,635 of CM056378.1, read as the reverse complement.
ATGCCAGTAGCATCCTCTGTCCTGAGAAGTGTTTCTAAAAACCCTGAAACACTCGATAAACTAGTCTGTTCTTGTGGTGAGTGACAGGAGCAGCATGGCAGGTTTTTATTTTCACCTTAAAATGAACAACCCATTCAGTCCCAGCTAAGCAAGAGAGGCGAGTTCCCTCTAAAATCCGCTGATCAATTAAATGCTGAATAACAATGGCCCTGCTGTGCCCGCATTTTCTTTGCTAATAAACCAATGGTGAGGAAACATGGTGATGGAACGGAACCTGCAACCCCCTCAGGATCAAACCTATAGGACCAGCTCTGTGCTTTGCGTGTTCTCAGGCCACCAAACCATCTCTGCCCTGAATCCTGTGTCTCTAAATTGGACCTGATACAATGGCATCTCAATCCCTTCTGCGCACCTCACGAATCTGCCACAGCTTTCCTGCAGAAGAATGTATGATAAAAAAAAAAAAGATCTTCTATTTATTCAAGAAGTCCAACAGGGCCCCAGAGGATTAATTTCCCTCTCATCTAAAGCTAGCTCCACTGATTCAAACTCTCCACTGCCACCCCCTGCTCCTCGACCCCGTCCCCTCCACCCCTCAACTGAACAGTGTCAGAGTGATGTCACTCTGTGAGGAGCAGCACAATACCCAGATTACTTCACCACCCAGCCACAGCTGGCCCCCATGTCTAACAGATCAATGCCCGACAGCTTCGAGCTGACCCTTCTCCAAATTTCCAAAATAAATAAATTAATCTTTTCTCCCACAACACTGCTAGGGCATGTCACAGCTTTCTGCTGATCCAAATAAGGAAATAACTAGGAATTTGTCATCTTAATGTCAAGGCTGAATTACATTTGCATATGTTAACAAGCTTGACAAATTTGGAAATTATATGGTCAGACAGGTCGCAAAGTGATTCAGCGGTAAAATGCTTCTCATTCAAAAGGCACTGGAGTAGTTTCAGCACATAGAATCATTTTATATGGTTAAAAAACTGAAAATACACTGGACATGTAAAAATAAAATGATTCTTTTGTTAGGGATATATATTTAGATAAACCTAATAATCCAAGATCAAATATATACATTTCTTAGTCTTAAAAAAGTCTTAGTCTTTTCTGTGCTCATTTTCTTCTGCATATTACGTTTCAGTGTTCATTAAGTTTCAGGCAGGAAAATTAATAACACCCATTAATTATTTCTTATTTTATGCAGGGTTCTTTGACTCTTCATGAATATTGATGATACTTTTTTCTCATTTCTTTTTTTGTTAATTAACAGAAAAGAAAATCCTTATCCAAGTAATCAATTAACAACATCATGGCTGAATATTTGAACAGTTAAATATCATCAGCATTGTCTAGGATCGTCAAAGAGAACTGAAATTGTTGGAAAGGGGTCTTGTCTGTGGTAGGAGCAGATCATTCTAGAATACCAGGTTTATTTTAATGTGAAAGCCACGAGATCAGCTTTTAATTGATTATCACATTTAGCACCTTTATTTAACCAAACTGCAAACAAGCTTATCATTTTGAACTTTGTCATTTTCTTTCCTCACAAGGGAAGCAAAAATAGCCAATGTATAAGAATGTAATTTACAGACGCCCCAAACCACCAACTGTGGAAATAATTCTCTCCTCTATAGAGATTGACGGTCTCGACACCGTGTTCCTGAGGTTTGACAGCCTTCCTGAGGCTAAGCCTTGGGACTGCATATGGAGGACGATCACGATCGTTCAGCGTACGGGACTGATGGGAAAAACCCTGCGGATGAAAGGTGATGGAGGAGCACGCTTGCGGGAGACGGAGCAGCAGGTGTCTGCCGAAGCCCAGATGCTCATAAGTCTGACCTGCAGTCGATCACTTCAAAAAAGTGCGACATGACGGAACCAAATGTGCTCGACTCATCCCGCTTTTAGAGACTCAAAATCGGCAGTAAAGATGAAGTTACTGGGTGTCCCTGCATAATGTACCTTCTGCGAGCCCCATTCCTGCTGAGCGCAGTTCCCAGCTGCCCACGCAACTGCTACATTACCTACAGTACAGACCAGCTGCAAGGAGATGGACCCCACAGAGAAGCTAAATCACTGAAACCAGGGAGTGGCTCTCAGCTCTTACCATGGGCGTTTTTCACCTTAAAACAAAAACAATTCATGTCCAAGAAACCACATGAATTTAACATGAGTTAGCTAATCAATTGCTTTAACTTATCAGAGCAAACATCTGAACACTCTGTGGGTCTGCAGGTTCATTGCATATGAATACTTGGTGAGGGCCTGAGGGCTAAAGATATTTATCATATTTACCAACCTACCACATACCTCAGTTTAAAGAGGGAACAGGGGAAAGGGGGGCGGAGGAGACAGCCAAACTCCAACACCACCCTGAAGATGATCATCTTTTTTTTGGTGCAATTTGCAAATTAGAGCTAACTCTATCTTTGCACCAGCTTTCATTTCAGTGATGAGGTCATCCTCAAAAATTTTAAGAGCCTGCTAGAGCCGTGAGAAATGAGCTTTCCAAACCGTCAAAGCGAGTGTGCAAGCGTACGAGCGTGTGCAAGCACATCCATCGTAATGAAGCTGTTTAGAAAGCCACTCCAGGCTCCGCTCTCATCGCACAGCTTCAAATAATAAAGAATAAAATGGAAGTAATAAGAATTACCACAGCATGGCACCTGAGCGTACCGTGTATATGACGGCTGTGTGAGACTGCAGTGGCAAATGCTTGTGGGCGTGGGTTATAAATCACACGTTTGTCACAATGAGGTGATGGGGAGACTGTGATGTACGAGGTGATGGGGACACTGTGAGGTAAGAGGTGATGGGGACACTGATGTAAGAGGTGATGATGATGCTGTGATGTAAGAGGTGATGGGGACACTGTGATGTAAGAGGTAATGGGGAAGCTGTGATGTATGAGGTGATGATGATTCTGTGATGTAAGAGGTGATGGGGAAGCGGTGATGATGATGCTGTGATGTAAGAGGTGATGGGGACACTGTGATGTAAGAGGTGATGGGGCCACTGTGATGTGAGAGGTGATGGGGAAGCTGTGGTGTATGAGGTGATGATGATGCTGTGATGTAAGAAGTGATGGGGACACTGTGATGTAAGAGGTGATGGGGACACTGTGATGTAAGAGGTAATGGGGACGCTGTGATGTATGAGGTATGAGATCTCAGTGAGGATGAAGACCAGAATGCACTGGGGTCCTTAGGATCAGGACAGGGAAACGGGACACTGGATTGGACAGCAGGGTCACATGACCGCAGTGTCACATGACCACGAGCCATAAAAGCAGCACCTGTCCTGACCCCAACCCTGCCACTGCAGTCGCCGGGACACCGGGACGCATCCTACTCTACTGAAGAGCAGAACACAGACGATGATAATCCAGCAGAGATTACCTCACTGAAGCAACCAGCCTCTCACACTGCCACACTTTCTGGTCTGGGCAGGGCAAGCCTGTGCTATAGCTGTGCCATGTGAGGGGGGATGGGCTCTGACTGATAAGCTCCCCTTGATAATCACCTGCAGCGAAAGGCTTGACAGGGATTGGTCAATCAGCATCCAATCAGCATTCTGACAGAGGGATGTGCTGATAAGACACAGAGATGCCTGAGTTCTGAGAGGAGCTATCAGATTGTCAGTGTGTGACACATCCTGATACCAGGCCCTGATAGAGTCCATTCATTGTACCTTCAAAAATACACTTCTGTTCATGAATGCAGCAAAAAACATTGATTACACCGTTTGTTTGCTTGGCATATCGATCTGCTGAGGTCCAGATATCAAATATTTTGGATGTACTGGTGCACTGAACTCAACAAAGGGGCAGTGTTTGGACTTCCAAAGAATGGCAAACACAGCATGCTGGACACACACACACATGCATGTACGTACACACACACACACACACACACACACAATATGGTAGGGAGTGTGGTTGATCAGCTTCTGCCCTTCATTTCATCCCTGTGATTTTACTGGCCCTCCCAATGTTTCACAGTGGAGGGTGGGGTGGGGGGGTTAAAAAGGCAATAGAAAAATAAACAGTCATAAAACAGGATGGGACATCATTGAATTTTGACCTATAGGACATGTGAAACATGCTCCTCATCTGATATAGCAGAGCAGGGTCAATCCAATCCCCCAGTACCCCCAGGGAACCATGGGAGTTTGCTGTACTGTCCTGCTCCCTCTGTCTGCCTGCAACTGCGCCCGCGTGTGACGGCCAGTCAAGTCACCATGTATTTACGGGGCTCCCTTACTGACAGGCACCTATAAATCTGTGCGCTTTAGCTCTGGAGGAGTGTAAACACATTTCTTATAGGCTGGTTTTCATGAACCACTGAAGTGCACACTGCGGCATCACATCTATTGTAAAAGCTAATCGATTAATTGATGATAATTGACTGGACATCCTGTGCAAAAGTGACACCTGATGTGGGCACAGACAGCACTGCAGCGGCGTACTGAACCATCCATTGCTGCTGTTAAACGGAGTGGTGGGGCCTGGGGGGCAGCTGCGTACTGAACCATCCATTGCTGCTGTTAAACGGAGTGCTGGGGCCTGGGGGGCAGCTGCGTACTGAACCATCCATTGCTGCTGTTAAACGGAGTGGTGGGGCCTGGGGGGCAGCTGCGTACTGAACCATCCATTGCTGCTGTTAAACGGAGTGCTGGGGCCTGGGGGGCAGCTGCGTACTGAACCATCCATTGCTGCTGTTAAACGGAGTGGTGGGGCCTGGGGGGCAGCTGCGTACTGAACCATCCATTGCTGCTGTTAAACGGAGTGGTGGGGCCTGGGGGGCAGTTGCGTACTGAACCATCCATTGCTGCTGTTAAACGGAGTGCTGGGGCCTGGGGGGCAGCTGCGTACTGAACCATCCATTGCTGCTGTTAAACGGAGTGCTGGGGCCTGGGGGGCAGCTGCGTACTGAACCATCCATTGCTGCTGTTAAACGGCGTGGTGGGGCCTGGGGGGCAGCTGCGTACTGAACCATCCATTGCTGCTGTTAAACGGAGTGGTGGGGCCTGGGGGGCAGCTGTGAACGGGGGCGGCAGTGCAGAGTAGCGGTTAGAAAACAAGGTTTGATTCCCAGATTAGGGCGGGGCGCTGCAAGTTGAACCTTGAGCAGAGATACTCAAGCTGAACTGCGTCAGTATAACATGCAGCAGTATAGGAAGGATGAACGATGTGTCACTCTGGACACGAGCGTCTGCTACGTACTGTAAATGCCTACATGTAAATGCATGCGGCATGGCCACAGCTCCACCTGTGTGGAGGATATGAGCCACCCACTGAGGCAGATACACGCATGTGTTTGGCAGCACATAGCAACACAGCCACTCTAAACAGGAAAATAAAATAATAATGTTTGAGCTCTACTGTTCTTCAAGACAGAATGAATGATGCGTTTCTCTCAGACGGAGGAGTCCCATCCCTTAGGGAGATTGAACATACTGTAATATACTGCAAATGTATGGATTTTCTGGAAATACGACAATAACTTCACAGCCATGCGTTTAAAAAAAAGATATACCGTAATATCTGAAAGCAGCGATAACTTGCATCTATGCCCATATATGAAAGTGCTGCAATATCTTGATAATTTATTTTATTTTGACATATTTTCAGTTAATTCCATTTCTGTAAGGGATAAGAGGGTATCTGCTGTGTCCCCTCTTCCTCCCCTCCTCTTCCTCTCCTGATATCTCAGTAATATTTACTCCCTTTTTTAAAAATAAAAGTACTACCAGCTTGGCACCAGCTGGCTTTGCAAGCAGCTGTGACTGGAGAATTGACAGGCAGTAAAACAGGACGGTGTAAGCATGTTTTCCTCTAAAGGAACGATGAAGCCACTGAATACGTCCCCGCTCTCAAGCCAAACTAAGCAGGTTGGGGGTCAGTTCCATTTCCATGACCTCTGTGAATTTTCAGGAGACTCATGTAACTAGAACATTTCGGAGATATTTTCAACAGCCAGGAGAATTTTTATGTATACAAAGCTGGAGAGTCTAGGTCTACAGAACCTGTGACATTACTTGCTCCTTGGGTGAAATGCGTACAGAACCAAACGCCTTCATATGGTCATCTCCACTGACCTGCAGCAGACCGGACTGCCTTTTTCCACAAACAGGAGCTGAGCTGCCATTTTAAAAGCAGACCTTTGGTGGAGAAAACCCAGGAAGGGTCTCCAAATAAACAGGAATTGATTTATTTTCATCACAGTGGGGCAGTTTAAACAAACTACAGATTAGCACTATTATTGGGTTTGTTTGACACAAATCACTGCACGGCATGATGGGATATCAGCAGCATCAGACACAAAGGATCTTATCGGTCTTTGAATCCGTCTTTGGATACAGACTTGCAAAATGGACCAATTACTCAGTTAATTAATATTCCTAAGGACCTTTTAACATGGTTTGGGTTGTGCGGGTCAGTCAAACCCTGTACCATGCAAAAGATATGAAGCCTTACAAAGGGATGTCAAATTCATCCGTTTGGTCGATCTGAAGAACCAAGTTCGGATATCTTGGGATCTGCTTTACAGTCCTGGAGCTATAGAGACCCCAGAGATATACCAGTTTAGATACTGGTCACAGGATTCTTACAGGATAGCTTGCGCAAGTGCGATGTATTTGACACATGAATTCTGTCGCTACTCAGTCATTTCCCCGTCTCACAGAATTTGATGTTTGAATCGCGGGTTTTAGTTCCGACCTTCACCTTAGATCTGCCTTCACTGATGTGACTGCTTAGAAAACCCTGCTGATGTCAGTGGCTGGGGCTGTCACTCTGAGTTGCACTGCTTTAGCTAGAGCTAAACCTACAGGCACAGTGGCCCTCTAGGACTGGAGTCAAACCTGCAAACGCTGTGGCCTTCCAGGACTCAAGTTAAACCTGCAGGCCTCCAGGACTAGATTTAGGAAACAATCTTTATTTCCCAAGTTACCCATGAGGGCCCCTTGGGAAAGAAAAGTTTGCACTGGCCATTAAGTAAACTGTTGGCTTTAATTAGGAAGAATTTGGTCCCTCTTGTGTTCAAGTTTTATCAGCGTTTGTTTAATCCTCCTGGGAATATGGTGTTGAGTTTTCCAATCCAGTGTCTTTCTGTCCTACGTCTGTCCTCCAGGGTCGTTAATGTTTGAATGTAGGCCCGATATTTCTACTGCCTGAAGTCCATGATGTAGGAAATGAGCCACTAGGTGTGTGTCTGTTTTTCAATGATTTTTTATGTTCTATATGTGTTGTGCCAATCTGGTTTTAATTGTATTTCCTGTTGCTCCTACATATTTTATGTCACAGTGTTTGCACTTTATGACATATATGCAGTTATATGTGTTAACTGTGAGTGTTTGTTTAATAAGGTATGTTGTGTTTGTAGTGTTGTTTTTCACTGTAGTGGCCTGTAAGAAGAATTCTTTATTGAATTCAAATTCATTTTTGGTGAGGCTTATCTCCAGTAATTGCAGGAGGATCATATCCGGTCGTTTGTTGTCAGGGTACTTTTCCATCCATGTTTTTACCGCTGTTAATCCCGCTGCTGTGTTTATGTTGGTGCATAGACTATCTATGTCTATGGTGAACAGGATGGCTTCTTCAGGTATTTTGGTGTTTTTTAATTTGTTTATGAAATACACTGCCCGGCCAAAAAAAAAGTCGCCATTGCACCCGTCATGCATAGTGTCTTTGATGTAGCTTTTGCGTTTTGTCGACAGTGGATTGAGAAAAAAAGGATTCCTATAGCATTCGCTGTTGCAGTCTGAAATAATAGGCCTACCTGCCGGGACCTCATACGGTATGCTCAGGGCTAGAGTTAAACCTGCACACACTGTGGCCCTCCAGGACTAGAGTTAAACCTGCAGACACTGCGGCCCTCCAGAACCTACAGGGGCCACATGTATAAACAGTGCCGAGCAGAAAAATGCCCTCAGAAAGCAGCGTAAGCAAGTTTCCACGCAGAAATTCAGATGTATAATATAACACGTGCTGTGAGAATCTGTGTACCTCTGCACATGATGGACACCATATGTACGCAATGTTTGGAGTCTGTGTGATATGACGACACCGTAACAGAAAGGCAGAGGTAGAAAATGCAAAACATTTTTTAAGCAGATTTCCGACTTTCACCCTGAGCGTTCTTTTACGCATTCTTTTACTCAGAGTTTTATACATGTGGTCCCAGGACTGGAGTTAAACCTGCACACACTGTGGCCCTCCAGGACTGCCGTTTGAGGTCCCTGACTTACAGTGCACCCGGAAAGTATTCACAGCGCTTTTCCACATTTTGTTCTGTTACAGCCTTATTCCAAAATTGATTAAATTCATTTTTTCCCTCAAAATTCTACACACAACACCCCATAATGACAATGTGAAAAAAGTTTTTTTTAGATTTTTGCAAATTTGTTAAAAATAAAAAACTAAAATTTCTCATTTACATAAGTATTCATACCCTTTGCTTTAACGTATTTTTAAAGTATCATATTTCATATTTGGTCGCATATCCTTTACATGCTGTTACTTCCTGAAGTCTGTGACCATCAACATCAAAAAACTGTCGATATCTTATTTTCAGGTACTGTTACAAGCGATACTATAACCTCTCTGCATTTGAATGGATCTCTATGGAAATTGGGGGGTGAGACTAGATTCAGCTGTAAATTACACTGGTACAGTATGGAACACATGGCTGGCTAAATGGCTGTAAGTTATCAAGGGTCTGAGCTATCAAACGAGCCCCAAACCATCACTCTGTTGCCAGATATGGAGTAGATGTGGATGGATAACTGCAAGGGTTATTTCTCCGGACTCATTTTCCTATAGAACTCTATGGGGAAAAAAGTCAGGAGAAACAACCCTTAAAGTGATCCATCCACATCTACTCCATATCTGGCAACAGAGTGATGGTTTGGGGCTCGTTTGATAGCTCAGACCCTTGATAACTTACAGCCATTTAGCCAGCCGTGTGTTCCATACTGTACCAGTGTAATTTACAGCTGAATCTAGTCTCACCCCCCAATTTCCATAGAGATCCATTCAAATGCAGAGAGGTTATAGTATCGCTTGTAACAGTACCTGAAAATAAGATATCGACAGTTTTTTGATGTTGATGGTCACAGACTTCAGGAAGTAACAGCATGTAAAGGATATGTGACCAAATATGAAATATGATACTTTAAAAATACGTTAAAGCAAAGGGTATGAATACTTATGTAAATGAGAAATTTTATTTTTTTATTTTTAATAAATTTGCAAAAATCTCAAAAAAACTTTTTTCACATTGTCATTATCGGGTGTTGTGTGTAGAATTTTGAGGGAAAAAATGAATTTAATCAATTTTGGAATAAGGCTGTAACAGAACAAAATGTGGAAAAAGTGAAGCGCTGTGAATACTTTCCGGATGCACTGTAAATAATCAAACCAGTGTAAATACAAGCCTTCCCTTCCTCGAGAATGATGGCCTTTGTTGATAAGATTGTTGAATATGGGCCTTGACTTAAAGTCATTCAAATTCAGAGCAAACATCTCCCTGTGAATGCCACGCTAAGAGGACAGAAGTAAAAAAGCCCCTTCTGCTTTAAAGACTTGCTCCAAAGGAGCTCCAATAATTTCCACAGCAATGTGGCTTCTGCCAGTCTACATGAAATAATGCGTATTACATGTCAAACGATTGAATGGCTTTTTAAACAATGCATTACCTTAGAGTTCTTTAGAGCCTTAATACATTGTGGAGGGAAAAGTGAAACACAAATGAATAGTGGGCTGCAACCCCTCGAACGTGATATTTATAATATCACTACAGTGGCCTGTGGTGAGTCAGAATAAGGCCCATTCTCATGAGCTTCGTATGCTGAGGTTGGATCTGGCTTACTGAAAACCCCACTCATCAACGATAGGGAAGTGATATCAGTAGGGAGAGAGGTAGGGAGAGAGGGACGGAGGTAGGGAGAGAGGGACGGAGGTAGGGAGAGAGGGAGAGAGGTAGGGAGTGAGGGATGGAGGTATGGCGGGATGGATGGGGTGTAAAAAAGGCAAGTATAGAAAATATCTCCATCACACGGTGCGTGGACAAGAGAGGAGAACCCCCCCCCCCCAACTCTCACCCCTCTCACCTTAAGCTTACCCCACTCCCATCCCCCCTGCCCCCTCCAATTCCCAGGTTTTCCAATCATGCCCCTGTGTCTGACAGAGGTCCAAACATGCCATGATTTATGACAGGACTGCAATAAAGCCACATGCCTGGGGTGTGGGGAGGTGGCAGAGAGACATGAAAGGAATTCTCTTCAGGAGAAAGCATTTGCATTTGGGAAAAAAAGATTAATTAAATATTTAGATTCTGTATGTTAACTCACTGAAAGACAGGAACAGAGAGAGATAGAGAGGGGAGAGAGAGAAAGAGAAAGAGAGACTTCATATCTCTTCACCACCATATCAGAACAACCTGGCTGCTCAGACCAGTCCATCCCATTTCAATTCACTTAGTGCAGTTTAAATTTGATTTAAACATTCTCCATAATGTTCGATTGAGTATTTTTTTTCAAAGAATTAAATTCATTTTTTCAGTTAATTTCCTGAGTTGAATGAATTGATGTGGAATTGACCCCCCCTGCAGTCTGGGAAACAGTGAGATTTTCCGAACACTCCTATAGTAAGGAATCAGGTCTCTTACCCTGAAAGAGACCCCCCCTCCGCCCCCCGCCCCACTCCCCCGGATGTGCAGAGCAGACCCAAATCTGTCCATTTACATTCTGATAGCTGCAAGGCCACAAACACCTGGGAGTGGATCAAACCATCATTCTAAAAACAAATTAATTAACATTTTCCCAGATTACCCAGCATACACTGCGATAAACCACATCAGAGAGCAAAATTTACACATGGGGAGGTGGGGGGGGGGCATTATGGAGATGATTCTAGGCACGTAAAGGATGTTGCTTTTGTCTGAAAATGTGTGTGTGCATGAATGTGTGTGTGTTTGTCTGAGAGTGTGTGTTTGCGTTGGGGGGGGGGGGGGGGGGTAGCCTTCTATCGATTTTTCCTCATGTCTAAATGGCAAAACGCAGTTTTCCGTACTGTTTGCTTTTGGCATTAGTTTCTTGGTCATCTCTGCGTTTGTAATATTATAATATTATTGGAGTCTGTGTGAAATAAGCAGTGCCTAAGGGAAAACCCTTCAGAAGCATGAAGTCAAAAATCAAGGTTGTTAAGACACAAAATATTATTTAAATATATAAATATTTGATGGGTTTTTTGTACACGGTTCAGTTAAGGTTATGAAACCAGAAGACACAGAGCTACAGACCGAGGTTGTAAAAATGAACCCACCCACCCTTTTCTACCTTTATCTCACGGATCTTGAGGCAGTGCCTTGATGGTGGCACATATGACTGTACCTGTACACCTGTACCTATCTCTAGCTCTACTGGTGTTTGCTTACCTTGTGAACTGTGCATTTGGAAGTCACTTCAGCTAAAAGCATCTGCTAAATGGCTATATTGTAAACTGTGCCAGCTGCTTTGAATGAGGGATACATAACATCACCCACAACTGTAGTAGAGCTCTCAGTGGCACAGATTTCTGATGTAAACAGCTGTTGTCCCTTTCAGTGAGTCCTCTGATTAGCACTCACAAATTAGGCACCCATGTCACTGAGCTTGTTCTAATCCACACACACACACACACACACACACACACACACACACACACACGCACGCACACAAGAATGTATGCATGACAGAGGCATGCACTTTAAAGGTTGTATCAGCGATTTTGGGTGGAAACATAAATGATCACATTCATCTGATTTTTCCTCACGATCCGCTAGCTGCCCGCCCCATAAGCAGGCCGTCAAAAAACCGCGTCTCTGTAGGCAGCCTATGCTCCGAGATCGTACACAAAAACAATGGTACTACCAACTACTCAAAACCAAAATAAACAGTATTCCAACCAATCACAATGATCTGCACAAACGCTAATACTCTTATCTCGCTGAAATCTTGACGGATTTACAAACGGTTTGGTTTCTTACAAACGTTATTAACGTGGTTATAATTCTGGATGCTTGAACACTATTTTTTAAAACATAACATAATTATTCATAAGTATGTTTGTTTGGGATTTCGCTTCAGAAGTGACGTCACGTTTGTGCAGATCATTGTGATTGGTTGGAATACTGTTTATTTTGGTTTTGAGTAGTTGGTAGTACCATTGTTTTTGTGTACGATCTCGGAGCATAGGCTGCCTACAGAGACGCGGTTTGAAAAATATTTGAAAAATAAATGTATCCCCTTCAAGAAAAATGACTACTTTTAAAATCCACTGCCCCGTTTACCATGCCAACCATTTGGTTGGCCCCTCCCCGTCCCTTTCCCAACGGATAAGCGGTACAGATGATAGAAATAGCAGCGGCATACTTTCGTCTGGGTTGGGCGCAGCCAGGATGGCGCTATGTTTCCTCTTCACCTCCTCCACCTTTTCAGCGAGGACGTCGATGAACCCCCGGATCTCCTCCACCTGCCAAGGGTAGAGATCATGGGTAATTCACCACAGTGCATGCAGGAAAGGTCCTCTGCAAGTCCCTTTACTTTTCCCTTAAAGAGTATGTGCAATCACTGTCTCAGGCTGTCTCCGCCTACGACAAAAAAAAACAAAAAAACATTGTGGGGTGAGGAGGGAGAGGGGGTCGCGGAGGAGGTGTGTCCATCTTAATTGGCATAAATTATTTTGTACAACTCGGATCAAACTGTCAAACTTGACGTTGCAGATAAAATATGAATCAAGATTCAGCAACTGCATGGCCTATTTATCACCTACAATATTTTCATAAACGTATTTTAGTGGATTGTTTAGTCGGAATAAGAGGGTTTATGAACAGGCCGCCACGTTGTTCTGGTTTAAAAACGTGGAGCAAAAAAAAAAGGACAGTGTGCGTCTAACCAATCCGGTGCTGGCCATTTCCGTTGTGGGCGGCATCAATTATCCATATAACGTAGAAGTACATCCAGTTGTGTGGGTACATCCAGAGAGGTACTCTGACATCACGATTAGGGCAGGTGGAGAGTGGGGAGCAGAAAGAAAATTCAAACTGCATTTTACTCAGATCAAGAAAGTAGCTCCCTACAAACTGTGCCAGTTAAATCAAAGTTGGAGAGTCGCGAGGGAGACCGCTGACAGCTTAACCCTTGTGTGGTGTTCGTCGGTGTAGTTGTAGTCCGAGGATCGGGGTTTGCACCCCGGTGCGGCCAGATCCGAGCATGGCCGGTGCCCTGTGGGAGCGGCAATTGGCAGCTGCTCCCCGGGTGGGGGGAGGGGCTCGGAGAGAATCGCTGCGCATATAGCGGCCCTGGGCGAGTTGGAATCACAGTCAGGCTTGGAGGAGTCGTGCCCTGAATAAGGACGTGGCGACCTCCGGCCTCCACCGGCCGATGGGGCTGCGCAGAGGTGATTCCCTAGCAGTTGCTACACAGGGGGAATTGAATTACAATAGGGGTTCAATTGGCTACCAAATTGGGAGAAAAACGGGAAAAATCTGAATTTTAAAGAAGAAAAAAGCCTTTGGCAAAACAAGTGAAAATCTGAAACCCCCAAGGAGGATAAAGAAGCCAGATATGCCACTGTCTCATCAGCTGTGCCCATCTTCTCCCCGGCAATACGCCTCCTTCTCCTTCAGGCATGTATTTCAGAGGAGAGTGTGTGTGCATTTCAGAGGAGAGTATGTGCATTTCAGAGGAGAGTGTGCATTTCAGAGAATGTGTACATTGCAGAGGAGAGTGTGTGTATTTCAGAGAGTGTGTGCATTTCAGAGGAGTGTGTGTGTATTTCAGAGAGTGTGTGCATTTCAGAGGAGTGTGTGTGTATTTCAGAGGAGAGTGTATGTATTTCAGAGATTGTGTGTATTTCAGAGGAAAGTGTGTGCATTTCAGAGGAGAGTGTATGTATTTCAGAGAGTGTGTGTGTATTTCAGAGAGTGTGTGTATTACTGTCAGGGGTGTGTAAGGGACATAAAAAATAAAACCAAAGTTTATTTTGGCTCGAAACCCAGGGATGAGGGGAAGGCCTGGCGAGTAAACAGGCAGAGATCAAAAACCAGGAAGTCATGGCAAAAGCACAAAAACACAATCCAAAAGACGAAGTCAAGAAACAGAATCAAAAAGTCAGGAGAACAGGGCAGGTGAAACACATCGGTAATCAGGAACTGAGACGGAAGGTGGGGCTGACACAACGGGGAAATGAAAACACAAGCACATGGATGGGAGACGGAGAATGAAAACAAAAACACAAGAAGAACACCGAACCTTAAACGAAGTAACAGAAAATACAACAGACTCACTGACAATTTCAGAGTGTGTGTATTTCAGAGGAGAGTGTATGTATTTCAGAGGAGAGTGTGTGCCTGTCTGCACAAACTGACAGTGGGGTTGCAGTGATGAACATACAAACTCCACTCCTCACTCCCCACCGCAGTGGCACACCTCGCAAAATCTCTAAAATCGTCAGGGCAACGGTTCTCGACACTACGGGACGCCCTTTAAAAGCCCCTTGGTCAGATGGGCTCGTTCCCCTGCTCTGGTGAGGCAGAGCGACAGAGTGCCCAGACACCCGCGCTGTTTGACACATTTTACTTTCACAGTCATTTAGCAGCCGCTCTTATCCAGAGCGGCTTACCATGTCCGAGAACATAAACGCATTGGCCCGAGCTAGAGGAGCAACAGAGGCAGACCTTGCCAGCAGCATTCCCAATTCAGCGAGTGTGTACAGGCAACATCGCCAAAGCACGGAATACAAGTTATTAACTATGCAACCTGCAATCGTAAACAAAATGGAAAGCAAAGGAGTGGGGTTCAGACCCGCTCTACAGTGTGTCATAACCCCCAACAACCCCCATAGACAGCGACAGGATTTTCTCCTCACCATCAGAGCCAAGTAAAACAGGGTTATATATTAAAAGTGGAAAAAACCTGTACGATTCTGAATCTCTTCTGATTCATTCTACCTTTAATGCACCTGCTCTTTCACATTCAGAAGCAGATTTCTTTCTCCTAGTGCTTCCACCACATGAATTTGAATGGAACAAAAAGAAGGCATTGTGTCCGAGTAAAAAAAACAAACAAAAAAACAAAATAAATAAAAAGCAGCTCTCACGTTGCTCACGGTTAAGTACAAAGTGCAATGCAGTTTGCCTAAATGCACAGAGCTAACACACGCAGGGAACACACACTCAGATAATAATGACCTTCGGTGAACAGCACAGTGTACACAGAGCTGAACAGGAAGCTCTAAGCTCTACTGCACCACGACAGGATGGCCTGGGGAGAAACACACATTCTCCAGCCATTTCATCACTGACAGGATTTTTTGATGCACAGATGCGTGAGAAATAACGACCGTGTCCAGATCTATCTAAAGGTCTCAGCCTCCCACCCTCGAGTGACTGAATAATAAGCCATGGCTGGGCATGCTTTAAAAAGCCACTGACTTTGTTTACATACATGTACAATACATGTTATTCATACTCTCTTTATTAATAGTGGGCGAAGTGGAATAGATTTGGCATGTGTGCAGTTTTTTAAAATGGCCTCTGGGGAGAGGTGGTAACTGTGGTCCTCATCCTTGCCCGTGTGCAGGCTCCGGGATTCCACACTGAGCCCCTCGTCTGTAGCCCAACCGGGCACGGCACCGCACTGGAGGACTAAATATCCCAGCGGGCGAAGGTCCTGCCAGTGTAAACACGGGCAGGTCCAGAGCAAACAGTGCCGCTCTGAGCTGCAGCTGCAGCTGACTGAAGCAGCAGGTGCAATGAGTGGGGCACCACCACAGGACAATGCACAGATTTTACACAACAGCCACAGCATACGCAAACAAACACACACGCACGCACACGAGCACGTCTGCACATGCACACGCACGGCTGTTAAATCCTACAAATCGCAGGGAGCTACAAACACGTTACTGATCTCAGAGGTCCTCATTTTAATTTTCATGATTTTTATGCAAGTCTGTGTATTGCCTATGAAGCCTTGTGGAGTTAAAGAGGGGGAACCTGTCGGAGAAACGGAACCACTTTGAAAAACAGGGGTGGTGAGGTGGTGAGATCTCACCTGCTCAAAGAACTCGTCCATGAAACGGTCTTTGTCCATGCTGACTGCTACCTCCTCGTCTTCATCGCTGTCCTTGCCCTGGAAACACACGGACAAAAAACATCCAATCAGAGTAGCAATGCGGTTCACACACATTCAGAGCACGGGTTGCAAAGGAGACCGACACTTTAGAAAGAAATACCAACCGTAAGAGAGTAGTCTGAAAAACACACAAGAAGGACACAAGAAGTGAACACAGCTTGGCATTTTTAGAGTGCTGCTCATACATTAAGGACTTATTCACACTAACGCATTATAGCGCTCACCCACTGAAAATACAGGCATAGATCTACTTTCCCTGATCGCCATTGGGACTGATGTTGATCATTTTTAGAAGCAAATGGGTCGAGTGATTGCTAAGCTTTTATTTAATCAGACCCCTGGGAAAATTAGTTCAAGTTAAAAGGGGAAAATTGTATGACTTCCAGCTGAACAACTGAGCACTTACAAATAATATTCCTCTCTTGTGTGCTTTCTTTCTGTCTTGCAAAAACTGGCTAAACATTTAGAAAGAGTTTGGATTGCAGTACGGTTCATACATTAATGTTCAGGTTTCCAAAATCTAATTTATTTTACAGAAAAACTGTTATTTTCCCTCTTTAAAAAGTTAACCATATTTTTAAATGTCCAACATGCTACAAAAATGAAATGTTATGAAACTTATTCATGCTGTCTACTAAAGTACATATTAATGAGGAACTACTGTCAAAATATTCACATATTTTCCCTTTGAGCTGACAATATATTAACTGAATGTATCTTTACACTGACAGCATTGGGTGTTTCATGCCAAAAGCACAACAAAAGCATTTCTCTTCTAAGAATAAGGGGCAATATTCTTGATAACCCATGTCAGTGTTTTAGAGTTTAGCATCTTTTTATCAAAAAGAGGGATGGGATGTAGTCAGGATAGAATGCGTTTGGCAGGATTAATAAGGAGCTTATGGCAGCTCACATACCAGCAGAGATGAAGCTGGGGGGGGGGGGGCAGACGTCAAATGAAAGCACGGCCGACAGTGATCTCACAGAGTGAAACTCATCTACAGGCCCCACCTGCTGCTGCCAGAGAAAAGGAACTGCAGGGGCTCCCTGAGGCAAGAGATCTAATGGCAAGCTTTATCTGTATCTGTGTGTGTGTGTGTGTGTATACTCATGCATGTGCATGTATGCATACGTGTGCATATGTGAGTATAAATGTATATGTGTGGGTGAGTGCAGTAGATGTGGATGGATCACTTTAAGGGTTGTTTCTCCTGACTTTTTTCCCCATAGAGTTCTATAGGAAAATGAGTCCGGAGAAATAACCCTTGCAGTGATCCATCCACATCTACTCCATATCTGGCAACAGAATGATGGTTTGGGGCTCGTTTGATAGGTCAGACCCTTGATAACTTACAGCCATTTAGCCAGCCATGTGTTCCATACTGTTACTGTACCAGTGTAATTTACAGCTGAATCTAGTCTCACCCCCCAATTTCCATAGAGATCCATTCAAATGCAGAGAGGTTATAGTATCGCTTGTAACAGTACCTGAAAATAAGATAGTTTTTTTGATGTTGATGGTCACAGACTTCAGGAAGTAACAGCATGTAAAGGATATGCGACCAAATATGAAATATGATACTTTAAAAATACGTTAAAGCAAAGGGTATGAATACTTACGTAAATGAGAAATTTTTGTTTTTTATTTTTAATAAATTTGCAAAAATCTCAAAAAAACTTTTTTCACATTGTCATTATGGGGTGTTGTGTGTAGAATTTTGAGGGGAAAAAATGAATTTAATCAATTTTGGAATAAGGCTGTAACAGAACAAAATGTGGAAAAAGTGAAGCGCTGTGAATACTTTCCGGATGCACTGTATATATATGTGCATATGCATAGCTATATATGTATATATATATATATATATGCATAGCTGTGTGTGTATATGTGTGTGTGTGTGTGTGTGTGTTGAGAGGATGCATACAAGGTTTCATATAAATATCCCCAAGCCAGGGATGCACTGAGCCTGCAAGGCCCACACAGGTCAGAAGAGCCTGGGACCACGGTGAAGGGACCCCTGACCACAGTGCCCTCCCACTTGGGGTCCTGAGCTTAGCATTCCTGCTCCTGCCCCATTTATCATCGGCAGCAAGCTTCCAGGTGGAAATAAAACATTTAAGAACCCTTAATCATCCAAGAATACAGAGTTTGACTGATCTACAAAGGAAAAAATAAGTCATTTCATCTCTTTTTTTCTGCTGTGTATGGGAAATGATTAGGGATTTATATATAGATACTGGAAACTTTTCAGTTCCACGAATGTTCCATTTCTAACGTAGAAATCTCGGACCAAAACGGCTCCAGAAGTGGGACACTTGGGTCAAAGATCACTGCATCTGACCCCGGCCAGTCCCAGAGCTCTCCGGTTCATTGATCTCTAGAAATCAACGATCCATATGGTTTCCCCTCCCATATCAGTATGACAGTGCAACACCACTGCAAATGGGCCTACTTTAAAATTACATCACAAGCCATAAAAAAAACAACCATACACAAACGCATACACATTTTCTTCAGTCATTATGGCAGCAGTAAACAGAAGCTAAATACCCAGGATGTTAACATGCTCGGGGTCATCGACAGACCCATTTATCTTTCTAATATGCCTGCCCTCCTCCCCTTTTTTAGCCTAGTGAAAAATCGCTTCTTGTAAAAACACACCTTGGTCTGTTCAGATCAGAAAAGATACAAGGCAAAAAGACGTCCCCCCTGCTTCTCTCCTCCCTCCTATCTCCCTCCTAAGCTCCTCCCACCAAATGATGCTCCAGACATGCACTGGTGAATGTATGCGCTCCAAACATGTACTCTACTGAACTTTTTGTATGGAGCAGAAGCAGGCACCGCTGTGCTGCTAGCCAATGGAGTCCGTTCTAGCTAGCTTGCTAGTCAGTCATGTCTGATTCACAGAAACAACACTGACCATAATAAGCATGACCATTGAACATACGAATGTGAATGAATAGCACAATATAAAACCGGTGTAAGATTTTTCGATAGCCTACAGAGCCCCGGAGACTCACAGTAACAGGATTTTTTGATAGTTGCTGGAATGTAATGAATAAATTTAATAATTTAGTCGAAATTATAGCAAAATAATCTTGCCTACTGCAGCTTTAATGTTATGTAAATGAAAGTAGTCATATTTATCACTTTGTTGCATATCCTTTGCATGCAATGACAGCTTGAAGTCAGTGACCCATAGACATCACCAGGTGCTGAGTGTCTTCTTTGGTGATGCTCTGCCAGGCCTGTACCGCAGCCATTTTCAGCTCCTGCTTGTTTCGGGGGCTAGTTGCCTTGGTTCTCTTCAGCATATGAAATGCATGTTCAATTGGCCATCAAGAACTTTCTAGTTTTTGGCTTTGAAAAACTCCTTTGTTGCTTTAGTAGTCTATTTGCGATCATTGTCTTGCTGTAGGATGAAGTGCCATCCAATGAGTTTGGAGACATTTGCTTGAACTTGAGCAGATAAGATGTTTCTGTACACTTCAGAATTAATTTTGTATCAAAATTACTCGTTGTAATTTTATATCATCAATAAAGACAAATGAGCCAGTACCTGTGGCGGTCATACATGCCCAAACCATAACACCCCACCACCATGTTTCACAGATGAGGTGGTATGCTTTGGATCTTGGGCAGTTCCTTTTGGCCTCCACACTTAGCACTTGCCATCACTCTGAAACAAGTGAATCTTGGTCTCATTTGTCCACAAGACCTTATTTATATTATGGCAACAGACCAAAAAACTGTACTGAGGGAAAATGCAGGGATGGACATGAGAGATGGTTATATCTCCCACCCCAGGAGCAGCATGTGATGAGCTGGTGGGCCGGCCTGCTGACGTCACCCACCCACTCAATCACTCAAAAAACAAAAGCACAAAAACCTTTTTATCTGCCTGAGTGGGTGAGAAGGGGCTGGCCGAGTACAAGAGAGGAGAGGGGGATGGCAGGAGAGAATGCCTGAGAGGAGGAGAACTGAATCCCAGGAGTCACACACTGGGAGTCACAGGCCCGGAGTCACAGGCCGTGAGTCTCAGACGAGGAGCAGCGAGGTTGAGTAGGGGGTGAAAGCGCCACCTAGATGGATTTTAGGGTAAGTAGTGTTCTGGATTTTCATTCATTTAAGTACTTACTGTATGCTTTTGTAATCTACAAAATGTAAAACCCAGTTTAATTTAATAATTAATTTAAGGCACAATTAATTGTTTAGTTCTGCAACTTTATCCACACCCAAAACAATAAACCAAAACCTAGAAGGACAAAACATAAAAAGAACATAAAAACAGAACAGTAAAAACAAAAGCAAACAAAAAACTTTGAAACCAATTTTCCTTCCTCTATGGGAAGAGAGGGGGGAGGGGGGGGAGAGAGAGAAAGAGAGAGAGCTTTACAAATCTCATTAGAGCAGGCAACCAACACATGGCCTTAATTACCTGTGCTGTGCCTCTCACCTTCCTCCCACTTTCAGAGATGCCTCTGGGGCTTCACCCATACCACACAGCCAATATATTAACATATTCCACCCCCTGCTCCTAGTTTGATGCTCCACAAGCTACCTGCTGCCATCTGTAAGGGCTCAAATCCAACAGAACACAGCCGCTCCACAGACAACTGTGTGCGTAGTACTGGAGGGCCGCAGTGTCTGCAGGTTTATCTCCAGTCCTGAAAGGGCCACAGTGTCTACAGGTTTAAATCCAGTCCTGGAGGGCCACAGTGTCTACAGGTTTAAATCCAGTCCTGGAGGGCCACAGTGTCTGCAGGTTTAACGGGCTCTATCTTGACGAACTTAGCGCATGGTCTAAAACGCATGGCGCAAGTGCATTTAGGGCGTGTCCAACTCCCAAGTTAGATGGTGCATATTTTGAGCGCAAAGTAAGGTTCAAATGGGCTGAACTTAGCCTCTTCATTAATTATAGATGTGTCTTGGGCGTAACATGCAATAAACCAGTTGTTATATCCCATTCCCTTTAAAAGCCATCTGCGTTTGCACCGTGGTGGATTGCTAATATAATGGCGGATTTAATAAGACTGCAAAAAGAGCGATTTACAGGAAACAGACCTGAAATATATATTATTCGGACTAACCATTATGACGTGTTTTTATATACACAGTAATAATCTTAAACATTAGGGTTTAACGCAGGGGTGGGCAATTCCAGTCCTGGAGGGCCGGTGTGTATGCAGGTTTTTGTTCCCACCAATTACCCCAGCTAAATGAGCGAATTGGCTGTTTACACCAACACTGGTAGATTAGAGCACATTAAAATGTTTCATATAGGGACATAAGAAGTCTTCGGCTGTCATTCATGCGCTTATTAAGACTTATAGCTAAAATGTCAGATGGCATAAATATTAGGGCTAATTAGGTAATTAAGGCCAGAAATTGGCATGAAAACCAGAAACGGATACGGCCCTCGTTGCCCACCTCTGGTTTAACACCACAACTATTTCCCGTTACCCAGACATATAATAATGGGAAAACAGGAAATATTTTCCATTAGCTTACACCAGTGCTGTTATTTTAGAAAATGCAGTTTAATTTCGTAAAGCACCTGCAACAGCATAAGAGAATAAGCTGCCGGAATATGGCTGCTGTCTCACCTAAGAAAACAACAAACTGTTCTCACAGCAGTCAGATCACAGGTAATGCATTTCGGCCTGCGAAATTCAAGCTTCATCCGAAGTTCATATTATGTGCATTCTAATATTGATTAATAAGTTATTTTGATTAATGATGACACTAAAGCTGTCAGGTTGGGAACCCATAGGTTTAAGCATATTTTCCCTTGTTTTATGATGTCCTGCTTATGGAAATATGACCAACGCGTTTTACTGGTAGCTTAATGCTTTAAAACAAGCCCACTTTCCTGGGATACCAGGGACAACGTTGTAGTAGACGCACTTATATCGTGCCATTAAAATAACATTGAAACAATTGTGACATGACTTAAGACCAGGTTTGTGGTGGTTTTAGTGCAAATTCTTTTTGCTGCCTGAAAATAGCAACACAATTATCCTGGCCACACCTCATCTTAAGACTTGCTATGGGCGCAAGTTCACTTATATATTTAAACAACGTGAGCGCTGGTCTGAAACTAGCAAAGACACTTGCTTTTGGGTTACCGCCGCTTAGCACCGGGTGTAATAGGGCCCATTCCAGGAGTGCCGCAGTGTCAACAGTTTAACTCCAGTCCAGGAAGGCTGCAGTGTCTACAGGCTTAAAGGCCCGTCCACACCAAGAACGATCGTTCTAAAAACTCAAGTGGATGGTGGAGTCCACCTGGAGAGATGCAGTGTCTGCAGGTTTAACTCCAGTCCTGGAGTGCCGCAGTGTCTGACTCTGCAGGTTTAACTCCAGTCCTGGACGGCTGCAGTGTCTGACTCTGCAGGTTTAACTCCAGTCCTGGAAGGCTGCAGTGTCTGACTCTGCAGGTTTAACTCCAGTCCTGGATGGCCGCAGTGTCTACAGGTTTTTGTGGCTTCCTTTCAATCAACAGGCTATTTAGACCTTGGAAATTAAGTTCAATTCAGCATGCAAGTGCTAAATACACTGAAAACCGGCTAACGCTGCAGCCCACCAGGACTGCAGTCAGGACTGCACTCAGCCCCTGTCCTAGTTAGCATGCACTCAGCCCCTGTCCTAGTTAGCATGCACTCAGCCCCTGTCCTAGTTAGCATGCAGGAATCCAGCAGGAGGGATACCATCCGAGTAACCAAGTAATGATTGACACTGACCTTTCCTACGGGTTCCTAAGGGTACGAGTGAAACCGAACTATGCCAGGACAATGAGCCCCACACCATGACGGAACCACTGTTGGAGCCTACATTTTTGTGATTCCATTTTTTTTATGTGCAAATGAGCTTCTGCTGTGGGTTACTTTACACCCTGGGTGCGTCCCAATATTCTTCACTGCCCACCTCCACTCCTCCACTCCCCCACTACCACTCCTCTCCGCCCAGAAGTATGCAAAACTGCCTGAACGTTTTGAGTACAAGTATTTGCATGTACAATATACAATGTACCTGACATTGCGGATTGCGTCGAGACATTTATTAATATGTAACCATTTATACGTAATTAAGATGTAATCAGTAACTTTAGATTAAAACACAAAGATCTGTTTGCAGAGGAGAGGAGGTGGTAGTGGAGGAAAGGAGAGTGCATTTTTCGAGTATTGGGACGCACCCACAGTAAACAGCACACCGCACATACACTTGGACCCCTGCAGGGCCCTTATGGAACAGCGATATGACTCATCGAGAGAACAAGCCCGTTTCACTGCTGTCAAGGTGCTGGTTGACAGTGATTGACAGGTGGCTGACAGGAGGAAGAGAAGAGCTGAAATGTTTCAAAGATGATGTGGAGATGTCAAGGGAAAAAAAACATTACAGTAATAACTAGAAACCAAAAGACAGTGAAAACCTGGACTTCACATACAGTGCAGTCCAAATATATTTGGACAGTGAGACAATTTTTAGTTTTGGCTCTGTACTCCAGAACATTGTATTTAAAATGGAACAGTGACTATGAGGTTAAAGTGCAGACTTTCAGCTTTAATTTGTGGGTTTTTACATCTGTATCGGGGGAACCGTGAAGCAATTGTAGCCATTTTTACACATAGCCCCCCCATTTTAGGGGACCAAAAGTAATTGGACAAATTAAGATAAACTTAAATAAAGTCATCATATTTAATATTTGGTTGCATATCCTTTGCATGCCATGACTTCTAGATGTCTGTAACCCAACAATATCAAAGACTCTTGATATCTTATTTTCAGGAACTCTTAAGCGATACTATAACCTCTCTGCATTTGAATGGATCTCTATGGGAATTGGGGGGTGGGACTAGATTAAGCTGTAAATTACACTGGAACAGTATGGAACACATGGTTTGCTAAATGGCTCCAAGTCACCAAGGGTCTGATGTATAAAACAAGCATGAAACCATCACTCTGCTGCCAGAGATACAGTAGATATGGATGATAAACTTTTTCCATAGAGTTCAATAGGAAAATTTGTCAGGAGAAACAACCCTTAAAGTGATCCATCCATATCTACTGTACTTCTGGCAGCAGAGTGATGGTTTGAGGCTCGTTTGATATCTCAGACCCTTGATGACTTAAAGATCCATTCAATTGCAGAGACGTTATAGTATTGCTTGTAAGAGTACCAGAAAATAAGATATTGATAATCTTTTGATGTTGTTGGGTCACAGACTGGAAGTCATGGCATGCAAAGGATATGCAACCAAATATTAAATATGTTGACTTTATTTTAGTTTATGTTAAAGGTTGTATCAGCGATTTTGGGTGGAAACATAAATGATCACATTCATCTGATTTTTCCTCACGATCCGCTAGCTGCCCGCCCCATAAGCAGGCCGTCAAAAAACCGCGTCTCTGTAGGCAGCCTATGCTCCGAGATCGTACACAAAAACAATGGTACTACCAACTACTCAAAACCAAAATAAACAGTATTCCAACCAATCACAATGATCTGCACAAACGTGACGTCACTTCTGAACCGAAATCCCAAACAAACATACTTATGAATAATTATGTTATGTTTTAAAAAATAGTGTTCAAGCATCCAGAATTATAACCACGTTAATAACGTTTGTAAGAAACCAAACCGTTTGTAAATCCGTCAAGATTTCAGCGAGATAAGAGTATTAGCGTTTGTGCAGATCATTGTGATTGGTTGGAATACTGTTTATTTTGGTTTTGAGTGGTTGGTAGTACCATTTGTTTTTGTGTACGATCTCGGAGCATAGGCTGCCTACAGAGACGCGGTTTTTTGACGGCCTGCTTATGGGGCGGGCAGCTAGCGGATCGTGAGGAAAAATCAGATGAATGTGATCATTTATGTTTCCACCCAAAATCGCTGATACAACCTTTAATTTGTCCAATTACTTTTCGTCCCCTAAAATGGGGGGGGGGGGGGGGGGGGGGGCTTTGTGTAAAAATGGCTACAATTGCTTCACGGTTCCCCCAATACGGATGTAAAAACCCACAAATTAAAGAAAGTCTGCACTTTAACCTCATAGTCACAATTCCATTTCAAAGCCAATGTGCTGGAATACAGCGCTAAAACCGACTTATTTGGATTTTAATAATTGGTTTGTTTTACTTTAGCGTATTTTTTTCTTTCTCGATCAGTTTCTCTATAAAGAAAATTCAGCTATGCTGTTGTGATACTAAAGAATCTGTTTTAATCAAATGTATAATATGAACATTTAAAATTGTGAGGGAATTGGGGCGGGACTTGATAAGCAGTCTGCTTTTTCCCCGTATCCCTTTTCGGCAGGTACTGTATTTGTTCAAGGCATATTTCAGAAATGTGATGAAATGTGATTATATACATGCCGAAATAAATAAATAAATAAATAAATACATAAATAAACAACAAAAATTGTGCCACTGTCCAAATACTTACAGACTGCACTGTAAGTTCACAACAACCCTGTTTCTCCTTCCATGATGCAGAAGCATGTACATTTCACAAACATAAAAATGCATATTTAAACCTTTGGAGATTTTGCAAAACTTTGGATACAAAATAAAATCACTATTACTAAAATTAACAAAAAATATATAATCAACACAAATTACCAACCAACTTCAGACAATATGCACCAGACAGGCTTGAAAATATAAAGACAAAATTTTTTTACAATTTATAGTCAACTCAACAATTATAGGCACCCTTCATGAAAATAAACAAAGTTGCTGTAAAAATTAACAGCACGTACAATGAGTCATATTTTGGCCACAGTATACCTTTATTTTAACATTCCTCCACGCAGAAAATGTCAAGATCCTTGATATTCTTAGGTTTGCACTTGTGGGCTGCCCTCTTCAATTCAGACCACAGGTTTTCAATTGGGTTCAAGTCCAGACACTGAGATAGCCATTGCAAAACATTGATTTTGTGTTCCGGCAACCATTTCTGTGCTGATTTTGAAATATGTTTGGAGTCATTGGACCTCATACAAGAACTTTCTCTTTTATTCGTTCTTGAGAGATGTTCATACGTGAACTTCATGTCAGACTCACCAAATCCCATTAACCACCAGAAATATTCTTACAAACCAGTGTAAATTCACCTGTTCTTAAATGAATGCACGTTCACGTGAATTCTCAATTAGCATAATTAACGCCCCCAAAATGCCATATAGGGCCAGCTGCCCTGCCCCCTGTACCCAGAAGATGCATTCATAAAACTGGCATCTTGCCTAAAAAGGGGGTAAAGAAAAAAGGGAAAGAAGATAAGTCTTTATGAATCATGAGCACATAGTTCAAGAGTGATTATGGTAAGACCAAAACATTGGTCTTAACTTTGTTTCACCTTGTACTTTTTGAACCATTCCCTCTGACAATTTGCACACTGATTAAGCCTATTTTTTTATCTCTTGGGGTGGGGACATGCGGCGTAAAAAAATATATATTTAGAGAGTCCGGGTCACCTTTTCAGAAATCCTTGTTGAGAAGCAGTGTGGTTAGAAATGTGTCATACAACCTAACGTACCGTCACCTTCTATTCAGTCTCCTACATTCCCTCTGGAACATATTTATGGCGCATTGACCTAGAAATTGTGTCAAGAAATATGGCCATACTACATATTGGTTTAAATTCAATTATGGAATAATAAAAAAAGAGCTGACAAGTTGACTCTGAAATATACCACACACAGGGTGTTCTTTTAATTGAAAAAAGCCATTTGACGGAATGCCTTTTTTTTTTTTTTAAAGACAGTATTTGTGTATTGATTATTTATTTTCCAGGGAAAGCAACACTATGGACCTCAAACACTCCTTTTTATCGAGGCATATCACACAGACACACACATGCACACACTTTCATCTCATGTGCAGTACTGAATGAATGATGAAATAATTCATATTTCATGAATGTCTCCTACATCATGTGACGTCAAGCCCATTTGTCCTGTAAGACACGTCATTCCCATATATGCAAATCAGTAGAATATACAGTATGTATAGCTTTAACCAACAGATAAGTATGTATAGCTGTTACACACAGACAATTACGTAAGAAACCTGTAAACCACAAACCAAACAAGGAACATAATTCATATATTTTTTTTCATTTTATTCAAATCACTGGCACCTTTTCTAGTCCTCTTGTAAAAATGACTGGGCTGTTTGCTTGACATTTCAATAAAAACAAACTAAATTTTATACCTCATTAAACAACCTTCATCCCGCTGATGTCGCTTTGTTTGTTGATCAATTACAAAGCTCTGTCATACACAGAATGATTTCTGACCTCTGGCCAGACTGAAGATGACCTTGCACAAACAAGAAATATGATTGGGCGGTCTTAGTCTTGCAAGAACAAATTTACAGTTGTGATCTGTTCCACTTCCACTTACCAGGCAGTCGATATTAGCTTGCTAGCGGTATGGCTAAGGGTTTGGCTGCTAGGCTAATGCACTTCTGTAATCAGTCATATCTAAGATCCTACAGTACTGCAGTGTCATGAGGCACATGTATAGCTGGGGACAAGTAGCATCTCCAAGACGATTGGCCTATTTCTCATTTTTCCAGCTGATCGCTTTCCTGTTGCTTCTGCCGGTGTAGCCATACTGCTAACAACTTTCATGAGCTCAGACCAAAGCCCAGGTATTCATAGGTCCCTGTATTTTCAAATTACCTAAGCTCTTCCCGTCACCCAATTTTTTGTCTTTAGATTTTTTGTAATTCTCCGTTTTAAGTGCATGCCATTCAGCACTTCCTGGAGAATACCTTCATTCTCAGAGATCTGAATGACATCATCAGCATAAAGAAGAGAGCTTCAGGTCATTTAACTCAACGAGAGTAGCTAGATCTGCATTTAATTTGTTGAGCTGGATCAATTTTTCATAATGCTGATAGGGTTGGTGAAAGTTTTACTGTATATGTAGCTGGAAACCATCCTGTGTGAAACCAGCAATTGTTCCTCAACAGAGGACTTTTATTGCATCAAAATTTCCCATCAGCTCCCATCAACCAGAGCATCTGGAGACTGCCACTCGCACATACACACATATTGGTGATGTCACAGAACAGTGAAAAACAGCCGCTGCACTGCAAACAGCCTGGTCTCAATGGTGACAAAACATTATGTCGTGAATGAGTGGCCCAACCCTTTACCACCTTCTTCTTGTAAAATATTTCTGATACTAATTGACTATTTAAAGTGTGTCCACTTTAAATAGTCAATGTCCAATTTAGCACATGTCCCAAGTGACTTAATGAGCAAATTTATTATTCGAGACCCACGGCCATATTCAAATGTACGCAAATGTATATTCAAACATGGAAATTGTAGTTATTAAATACTCAATGATACAAATAAAATACTATTTTATGTGGCCATTGCTCGTTTAGATTTTAAGATATGCTGTTTTACGCCGATAGTACACATCATCCCTGATGGTCTCAATCTCTTAAGTGTTAAGTTAACACTGTGCATTTTACTGTTTGGCAAACCTTTTGGCATCTCTGACATGTCCAACCTATAATGACTTACCAAAGGAAAAGACACAGCCAATGACGTGATCTTCAGGGAGAAAAGTTTACTCTGTGTCAGGTCAGCTGGGTTCAAAAAGAGTGAGTAATGTGTGGATCCCAGTTAAACATTTATCAGCATTCTGGTGAAATGACGACGCTGTCAGTCAAAAACCCAAAGCACTGGCCCTAACCTTCACTCCCAGATTAGATGAAATAATGGAGGGAGCAGAGCAGACATCCCTGCCCATGGCAGGTCACAGGATGTGTGTTTGTTAATCATGTTAGTTAAGTTAATGTGTCACTCTCACTCTGCACTGTGTCCAGACTGGCTGTGATTGACACCCCCATCCAGTCATTACCTGGGTGGGCAGTCTCACCAACTGAAGATTTTATTATTTATCGTTATGTTTTCCTAAAAGAAATCCACAAATATATCGACAGGTATATTCCGTGTGCATGCATACGTAAATGTACAGTCAAGCCGGAAAGTCTGCACACTCCTTTCACCTTCTCCACGTTTTATTACGTTACGTATTCTACAATAGATTGAGTTCATTTTTTGTCTCAAAATTCTACACAAAATAGCCCATAATGACAAAGTGAAAACAGGTTTTTAGACATTTGTGCTAATTTATTAAAAATCAAAATGTAAAATATCATATGTACACAAGTGTGCACACCCTTTGATATGACACCCAAAAGTGAGCTGAAGTGCATTTTGTTTCCACTGATACTGCTTGAGATGTTTCTACAACTTAATTGGAGTCCACCTGTGATAAATTCAATTGATTGGACATGATTGGGGATTGCCAACACCTGCCTATATAAGGTCCCACAGTTGACAGTGCATGTCAGAGCAAACTCCAAGCCATGGGGTCAAAGGAATTATCTGCAGACCTCAGAAACAGGATTGTGTCAAGGCATATATCTGGAGAAGGGTACGGAAAAATCTCTGCAGCTTTACAGGTCCCAAAGAGCACAGTGGCCACCATCATTCGTAAATGGAAGAAGTTTGGAACCACCAAGAATCTTCCTAGACCTGGCCGCCTGGCCAAACTGAGCAATCGGGGAAGATGGGCCTTGGCCAGGGAGGTGAGGGTCACTCTGACAGAGCTCCAGCGTATCCTTGTGGAGATGGGAGAACCTTTCAGAAGATCAACCATCCAGGCAACACTCCACCAATCAGGCCTTTATGGTAGAGTGGCCAGACGGAAGCCCCTCCTTAGTAAAAGGCACATCACAGCCCGCTTGGAGTTTGCCAAAAGGCACCTAGAGGACTCTCAAACCATGAGAATCAAGATTCTCTGGTCTGATGAAACCAAAATTCAACTTTTTGGCCTGAATACCAAGCGTCACGTCTGGAGGAAACCAGGCACCGCTCATCACCTGGCTAATACCATCCCTACAGTGAAGCATGGCGGTGGCAGCATCATGATGTGGGGATGTTTTTCAGCAGCGGGAACATGGCGACTAGTCCTGATAGAGGGAAAGATGAATGCAGCTAAGTACACACCGAGATCCTTGAAGAAAACCTGCTCCAGAGCGCTCTGGACCTCAGACTGGGGCGAAGGTTTACCTTCCAACATGACAACGACCCGAAGCACACAGCCAAGAGAACAAAGGAGTGGCTTCGGAGAAAGTCTGTGCATGTCCTTGTGTGGCCCAGCCAGAACCCAGACCTGAATCCAATTGAACCTGTGGAAAGAGCTGAAAATGGCTGTGTACCGACGCTCCCCATCCAACCTGACAGAGCTTGCAAGGATATGCCAAGAGGAATGGGCAAAAATGTCCAGAAACAAGTGTGCCAAGCTCGTAGCTTCTTTCCCAAGATGCCTTGAAGCTGTAATCGCTGCCAAAGGTGCAGCAACCAAGTATTAGGCTAAGGGTGTGTACAGATATGTAACTCCTAAATAACCTATTTTTGTCAGTAAAATAAAATTGCATATTTTCTAAACCTGTTTTCACTTTGTCATTATTGGCTATTGTGTGTAGATGTTTGAGGCAAAAAATGAACTCAATCTATTGTAGTATAAGTCTAACGTAATAAAACGTGGAGAAGGTGAAAGGAGTGTGCAGACTTTCCGGCTTGACTGTGTGTGTGTCTGCGTGTGCATGTGAGCGTGCGTGTGCGTGTGTGCGTATGCGTGTAAAGAGCTGAACAGGATAATGCATTCCCATCAGCTGCTCCCCAGGTACTGTAACACGTCAGACTTGTTGCTATTGGCGGACCTGCCCACTCAGAATGCTGTGCCTCCTCTAGAAATATATCTGATCATATTCCTTGATCAGATATTTTGCAATTCCTCCCTGTCTGATTGCACAAATTATACAAATGTCTTGATGGTGCCCACCCATGACAGTTCACACTTTCTCAGAGCTGCCACTAGTGCCGCGAGAGATGAGAGTCCTGCCTAGTGAAGCACGGAGACGTAAATAACTATGAGAAAGTGTGAGACACACACCTCCCAAATAAAATGCCTGAATTTACTGCCAGAGCAAACTCAGTTTTTAAAGGCTTTAATAGCATGCCTATACCGCACACTAAAATGGCTGAAAACCAGCGATAAAGACCACAGTTTATCGAAAACCCAAGCGGTCTCTATGGACCACCAGGACCACAATTAACCCATCTAAACTCACATTCACTCTTCCCCTCCGCCCGACAACACCACAGTAGCCTATGTCATCCTTTCGACGTCGCTCGTGCCAGCTGCGGAATTAGAACGCATTTCACTTTTATAGGAAAAATCCCTCGTGCGCACGTTACCCTGCTTTCCCGAGACAGAGACACTTTCGACTGTGACCATTCGGAACCGACAAAATGTGTACTATCACCAAGAACAATCAAAATGTATAAAATTTAAACGGGTTTTTGCAACTAAATAGGCTTATATGTTCCCAAATACACAAATTGCCGAGTGGTTAAGGGGAATACGAGCCTTCACAGTCAATGCAACTACAAGACTACAGTGAGATTAATTTAAACGCCAGCAGACTACCTCCAATGGGAAAATGATACTGGGACAGAGTGTAGGCCATTAAATATTGGGGGGGGGGGAAGGAGTTAATATTCAGATAGGCCTACCGCTTCGTTATCTTAATTGGGGTATTCACTGTGTCATGCTAACTGCTCAAAGACAAAAAGTGAAAAGAGTGGAATCCATTAATTTATTTATTACGAAAGCTATTGTTGCACATTTGAATGGTAACCAAATGGTGTTTTGAACAGAGCCTCTGAAAGTTCCTCTCACAGCCCTGTCCATACTGAACACCTGGGAGCACGCTGTAGGCTACTCTAATCACTCGACAGGCAGAATACGAGCAGCGAATGAATAGTCAACCCATTATCAGTCATCATTCTGTCATACTATAAAGCAGAAACGACCTGTGGGAAAATCCGGTTTCGAAATGTTGCTGTAGACTACTCGAGCAGGTCGTCTCCAGCTCTGACATAAGCGAGCGCCGGGACTGCCAATAACTTGATTCAATATATTCTGGAGTAGGCTAATAGATAAGGTAGCCTCCACCTCCAACAACGCAATTTATTTTTCCGAGGGACCGTTTACATTTGTAACAAAAACAAATGCCATAGAACAATTAAATCGTTTTAACTCAAGTCAACAATTATAAAATATCTGAAGTGTGTCCATTTTGAAAACATAATTATTGTATGGTTTTAAGTATTTCTGATTTTTCTACAATGGTGTGCACAAGTGGCATATCTAATTGTTACAAACGTGTAGTTCCCATTAATCGACCATGCAGCGCACGTTGTATTCCACGCAATATATTTTTTTCCCCACACTGCGACCACCGCTTGCTTCTGTCGTCACCAACTTATTTAAATCAAATAAGTAAAGTTACTGACCGTTCTCAGTTCATGCGTGCGGTCCTTCATGGTGTTCACCCAATGGACTTGGTAAGCCGTTTCCAAGGAACCTTGTCTAAGATGCTCCTATAATGTGTCCAACTCGATTTCTAACGATTATTTCCTCCTTTTTCAAAGAGCAGCGGTAAGGGGCGGGGGCGCGCAAGGGGGTGTAGTGATGTCGAGAGCGCGCATCGTACAGCTTGAGAGATTCTCATTCTTTCGTTTTTTCATCTGCGTGAGATGGTGGCACACCGAGAAGGTGCGGCGAAGTTACGCGGCCATGCAACTCTTCAATTGGCGCTCACATTCGCATCAAGCAATATTACATTTTCACTTTTTACATTTCTCATCACAGCAAAACAAATGTTCTTTACAACAGCACGTCCACGTAACGCACTGCATCATAGAGTGATAATGGCATAAACGTTAAAATATCAGTAGCCTAGGCCAATATACGTTTTGGAATAATAATTTTAATTGGCTGTCGGCTAAAACAGGCTGTAAAGATATAACGTCCGGTTGCGCTTTGTGATGTACTTGTGAAACCTGAATGTTTCGCTTGTGCAAGAGCGACCTCTCTCGGCAATAACAATCCAGGTGACGGTGTAGTGAGCTTTTCCAATGTCTTGTATACATCCTTAGCTGAAGGTGTTATTTGAAAACACTGTCTGAATTTAAACACAAGCTGGTGCGTTCATGTTGGCTGAGGTAGGGGCATAACGCAAAAATGAGGATTGTGGGTATGCATAAATTATGTGTAATAGAGAAAACAGCAACAGCAGTAAGTCTATTTGAAACTGACTGAGTTGCAAGCGTAAACACAGGAAGCAGAGAAGGAGAGAGGCACAGGCCAGCACCATGTTGGAGAAAGAGGACTTGGTTATTTTAATATCTTTTCTGGTCAATGTCTCCTGTCGTACAAAAGCATCTTTGCCTTTCAAGAGGGAAAACTTTGATTGACAGGCAGAATAAAAAGTTCCTAGTCCTCTCGAAGTTTCCTTCTTCCACAGAGCAGGTTTTGGTTGTGTGCCAGGTGAATTTCAGCAGAGGGGGGGTCACGCACGGAGCCTGTGGAAATGCGCTCTGCCGCTCTGCGTGAAGTCCCTATGGAGGTGCGGTTGGTGAACCCAGCAGAGAGAGCAGCGGAGGTTAAAAACGAGGCTTCCGTTGCCGTCCCGTGTACTTCGTGTCAGCTCGGACTTCCCTGAAGAGTAAGAGAAATAACCTTATGTTACCAAATAAAGGCCTAGTTCACAGCTCCTATACAAAAGCAGGATGGTCAAAAACGCTTGCTCAATATCCCGCTGAGTGCAAGTAGCTACAGCTATCGTTTGTTGGCCATCTGTAAAGTGCAGGGGGGCACAACTCTAGTCCTGGAGGGTAGGTCTGCGTGCTGGTTTTTGAATCGGCGTAGTTTAGAGAGCCGTCAGAAAACTAAAACTTGGTTGCAATTATCTTAGTTTCAGTTTTCTGAAAGCTCTCTAAACCACGCCGATTCATTCTTTCTGTAGTTGAGCACAGTAAAATCTTTAGGCTACACTTGCAGTCTGCAGCCGGTGCTTATACAAATGTCATATCAAGATATGATTGTGATAATTAAATAATTCAGAGCAAATTTTGGTACAAATCCTGAAATGGATCAGCCCATGTGCAACCCCGGTCCAGAGAAACTGCTCTCGTCTAAACACAAGGTCTCGCTTTTCCGTTTGGTGCAAAGAAAATAAACAAGTAATAATACCGGCCCTGTCGTCTTCTCCTCTCCTTCTTCTCGAGGATCCAGTCCTTACTCTTTTCAACGACTTCCCCTTCATGTTTTTGAAGCGGCACCTTCGGGGACAGAAGAAAAACGTCGCCGTTTAAATCAGGAGACACTCGACTTGAACGCTCTCGCCCACACCAGGCCCACAGGTGTATTTGGGCTGGAGTTTGTCAGAGGGAGGAAAAACTGCAGGGCTGTAGCTGCAGCCAGGCGGCACGAGGGCCCTCTGGGTTGCTCTGGGTCTCTGGGTCCTCCAAAAGCAAGGGGGTACAACCCTGCTCTAGAGGTAAAAAAGACCACCCCCACACCCCCCCCCCCCCCCCCCCCAAACAGTGAGATACCCCACACATCAGTCCAGAGAAGGGGTGTCCAACTCCAGTCCTGGACACCTGCAGTTTTCCTGTGGTTTCCTTTCAATCAGCAGCCAATCAAGGCGGGTGTGTGTACTCCAGCCAGTTGGTGACATAAATTAAACACTTACGTGACACACACCCAAAACCAGACTTCTGATGGCTTTTGTTACGTTCCACCTCCTATCCTCCAAGTCCTGCAGGGCATCTTTTTTTAACAAATTACTTAAGAGATAGGAGTCGTCAGACCGTCTGCACTGTCTTACCGTGAACTATTTATGGCATGTACTGAATATATGTGGATGTATAATGCCATTTGTGTGTTTTTTTTATGTCTGGCATTGCTTATAGTGTTATCTGTGTATAAATCAGACAAATGTCTTCCTTTTAACATGACTAATAAAGAAATTTAAATTTGAACAATTTTAGGAAGGTCATAACACATGGACTGTGGTCCAGCTCTGAGTGATTAAGCTCGCTTTACCTCTGCCCAGTGAACTGGACTTGATTGGCAACACCCCTGTCAACAGTCTCTGAGCCCAGCCCCTGTAAGAGAAGAGAGTCACGATTACAGACTAACAAGGCCACACGCTTCCCCCACCTGTACTCAGCTAGAATGTGAATTACCCTGCTCAGTTTTCCAATGCCTGCGATCTGTACCCCACATCAAACATTTTAGTTTTAGTAAAGTTAATTAAAGTATTTATATAGCACCCTTGGTTACAGTAATGTGGTTGTGGGTGAAAGGCAGTACCTTAGGTATCACTCCAGACACCCCCGCAAACAGGCAGAGGAAGAACCTGGACCAGACAAAAACAGACATCACAAAACTGGCAGAAACTTAGTTACAATCCAGCTACTGGAACTCTCTCTCTCTCTCTCTCTCTCTCTCTCGCTCGAGGAAAGAAGGTAAGGGCTCACTTCTTGGCCTTCGTGCTGTTTGGGTAGTCCACCACCATGCCCCCGGTGAAGCCTGCCCTCATGGCCTGAGCTGTGATCAGCTCCAGCTGGAGGAGACAGTAAAGAGGAGCCCAAACCGTGTCTGAATGACTAAGCAATTTTACCCATAAATGAGCAAAAAATAACTGCAATTATTCACTGTACACACATGTGGAAAAATTACACTTTAGAAAAATAATGACAAGCAATGTATTCAGATGTAAAATACACATATTCTGGACTAGGCCAAGGACCAAAACTTTCTGAAATAATGAAAAAGGAGCAAATTATTGATTGCTGTATAAAACTACATATAATATAGAACTAATGATTTAAAAAATAAATTAAATTGCCTTTATTAACGCCGAAACATTACATGTGATTACTGCTACTTCCTAATAAGAAGGCACCAGCAGACATTCTCCAGTCAGATGGTGGTGGTGATTTCCTCTAAACCAAGATCCAGAGAATCAGTCTAATAAGGTCTCTCTGTATATGTGCTTCCAGTAAATCTCTTCAATACAAGCATTTCAACAGAGAAACAGTGTTTTTGAACAAAGAAAATGCTTGAAAATGTCATATTCCTTTGTCACTGTACGTCGATCTGGCCTCACCTGTTCAGAGTTCTCAGGGTAGATCTGAAACACTGCACGGGCTCCGCGAACCTTATCATACCAACATGCACAGGCACAAGAACAGAAGATCTCACAATCAAAACTCTATGTAATCACTGCTCCCTGTGCATAGGGTTTTCACTAAATCAAATGAATAAAAAATACATAGCCTTAGAAAAGGTTTTTTTTATTTTATTTTTTTTTTAAAGTCAACACAATGGCTCCTGTACAAACGGAGGTATTTTCGCAAAGCTGATTGAGCAAATTCAGGCTTATTTAATTTTCCCAGAGAATATTGGTGCTATTCAGTGGTTGGTACAGTGTCGCTTTAATCCCACAGACAGCAGTTAGCCGAGTACAATATATAGCATGTTAAAGCCAATAGGCGTATTGCACGCTTACCAGTGAGGAGTACAGGGTGCTAAAGAAGGTGTAGAGTCTCTTAGGAGGGCTGTGTGACTTTTTGTCAGCATTGCACAGCCACTGCAGAGCAGAAATACTGGGTAAAACACAGAAAGACATCCATTACCATCAGTTACAGTCACAGAGGACATCCATTATCATCAGTTACAGTCAGAGGACATCCATTAATATGAAATTACAGTCACAGAGCACATCTAATACCATCAGTTACAATCAGAGAGGACAGCCACTAACATGAAATTACAGTCACAGAGGACATCCAATACCATAAGTTACAATCAGAGAGGACATCAGTTAAAGTCACAGAGGACATCCCTTACCATCAGTTACAGTCAGAGAGGACATCAGTTAAAGTCACAGAGGACATCCCTTACCATCAGTTACAATCAGTGGGCATCCATTAATATCAATTACTGTCATAGAGGACACCCATTACTAACAATTACAGTCAGAGGACATAAATTACCATAAATTACAGTCAGAGGCGTGATTGGTTTCAGGGTACAAATAATGGTAGTCTTTACCACCAATTACACTCAGGAGGAGGCTCATGTTCAGCAGGGTTACACAATGATACAATTATTACTACTTTATTACCATGAAACACAGTACAGTCATGAAGTGGATAGATCAATGACACAGTGCTGACCTGATGCAGCCATCGAAGGTCCCGGGCCTGAAAGGCATCCCCTCACCCATGTCACCCACAATCAGGTCTCCTTCAACCTCCCTTTCTAAAGCCACATCTGAGCGAGAAAACAAAAACACTCACATTTCATCTTCAGACGTCTTCTGCTAATGCACACATAACGGACAACACATTCAATACATTTTGAAGTACATCATATCCAAAAAGCACACGTCTCTCTTCCCTCAGTGTCTGAGCTTAGAGCATATTCTTAAAGGAGCATGACAAGCCTGTGTCCCAAACCTAATCCCGATCCAGGGTTTCCCTCATTAGCTCTTTAACCACACACATCTGGGCTGAATAAATTCAGGACCTATATGATGAAACTTAATGAAAATGCAGATATGGGAATTTGTTGAGATCGTGTAAGCTGAGCTCCGCCTCCTTCCATTCCGTCCAATATGCACCCAGCAGGAGCTGAGCTCCGCCTCCTTCAATGCACATTTAAATATTGTAATAGTTTAGTGTCATGTGAGAAGTGTTTTTCTTTAATGGACTTTTCTCTCATTTACTGGAGGTTCAGTTCTACTCACCCAACATGGCGGTGCTGATATCCACTCCCACCCATAAGTGTCCTTCTTCCGACAGGTAATCCCCACTCAGTCCTGACCCACACCTACGTGCACAACCAAAACCTTCAGGCAAGAGCATGCAAAAGGCACTCTTTACACATTACCTAACTTTGACACTATCACTAAAGACAACTGCACAACTCCAACCTGTAGTTAAGTACTGAGATTAGCGTAAAATAAACGTCAACTGCTCAGTGACAGATGAGTACAAACACTCTGGAACAACACACAGACGACTGTTTATTCAGTGTGTTTGTATCGGGCCATAAATTACATACATCATAAATAAATGCACTATTCTGTACTTTCTGTGCCTTGAGTGTTGAATAGAAATTCAATATGATTCGAAACCTGGCTCAATTCATATGCCATCCTGCGGTTTTCTGTTGGCTGCTCATAACCATCCCTCTCCAGTGTGTCTGGGTTTTACCCATAGACTGTAGAAAAGTAAGTTTTACCCCACGTCTAGTAGGAAACAGGACTGATCCTCCAGCAGGTTCAGCAGCTCCACGGCTCTTTCTGACATCTGACTCTGGATCTCAATCATTCGCGAGCTGTGAACCGCAACGGACACAAAATTACTATTAGGAAAACGTAACAACTCCACATTCCACGAACACGATCGCGTAAACACGCTTTTAAAAAAGCAAACGCACTGAAAACTGAACACTTTCAAGAACTCACGCAACCAGACTGTATTTTATCGACATTTAAATTCACGCTTGAGTATACAGGACTTAACAGAAATCATATTAACAGAAACGTAAAGTGAAGACGCATACGCACTTCTGAGAGTACTTTCTGGCTTCCACTTCGTTGTAAAACTGCGGGAAGAAGCAAAACCGTGGGTTTCATTGATCTTAACGCAACTCCAATGCACCACAATGTTTGTTTAATAATAATAATAATGTGTAGGTGGGTGGCTAGGCATCTAACTAGCTAACGTTACACTGCAAGCACGGGGTATTGTGCTCTAGATAGGTAACTAACGTTATAGCCTGTAACATGTTTGTTTGGAACGCTAAATTAGCTACAACTTACCATCTCTGGCGGTGCCATATGTTCGGGTCTTCGACAACTTGAAGACATTTTTGTTTTTTCAGATAGTTCGCTCTGCGAGAATGTTAAATGTCACTGTAAATCAATCCCCGCTAATGTTTGCTAATGTTACTTTTCTGTAAAATTCAACAGAGCACCACATGTCTGAATGTGACGTCATATCAACGCGACAATGAAACGTGAGCATTTAAAGAAACAGTCCGCTCATTCGTGTGAGTGAATGAATGAATATACTTAGACCAAAATCTGTGGCTGAGATCCACAGATCTTTACCAAGGTGGTTTAAAAGTCTTGTGATCATATATAGCTAGTCCTATTTCTCAGGATCTCCCGTCATATGTGTACAGTTTGTGACTTATTGAAAGATTAGGAAATATTTACCTGCTGACTTATTATCAAAGTTAGGTGGAAAATCCAGCAGCATCTTATTCTTCTGAAGCTGTAAACATTTGATAATTATGTTGGTATAAAGTGTGTTCAAAAAAATAGCAAGCAAAAAACATGATAACGTCAGTCGAAAAAAAAAAACCCTGTCAGTCAGTTTCGGGACATTTGTGGCCTGAACGCTCATCGCACGGGATTGGATCGTAGTGCAGTGACATCATCTCTATTTACTCCCCATCTTGCTTGTGATTGGCCGTTTTTATTGACATACCGGATGTTGATTGTAGTTCGTTCTGTTCCTATTCCTAAACTGCAAGAATGGCGGAGGTCAGCAGAAGAGTTAGCAGAGAAACTGGTAGATTCGTAGGTCTGACAAAGCGATCTAATCCGGAATTATCCTGGATTGACGGTAAACGGACAATAGGAGCGCTTGTATATGGTGCCTTGCTTAATGGAGCGAAGAAATCACGTGCCGTTAATACAACCCATACTCGACGACAACGAATGACTCGAGGCGAGTGCTGCAAATGTCAACTGCCCCAGCCTGACAGGGTCACTCGCGAAAGTTTGAGGGAGAGTAGAAACTGTACAGGAGATTTGAAACGGAACATTTTGGTAGAGGAAAAATGCACCTGTTTGTCAGAGAACAACACTGTTTTGTTAAACGGAGGATTTTCTCACGTTTCAGGGTTGGACATGATGGAGGTTAGCGTTAAGAACCTGAGACAATTTACGCACAATATTCAGGACGTGTCCGGCTGTCAGGCTGCAGCCGTGAATTGTAAAATTATTTATATGCCTGGTTTGGCACTCAGGATCTATCAATGACTGAATCACAATACCCTAAAAGCAAACACCCAGACTTATGTCGCCTGCTGAGCGACATTTGCTCACAGAAACAGGTTCGTGTTCACAAGATCTCATGCCAAAAGAAAAACGCATTTCTAGCATCAGTCACTCACTTGGCGAATCGCCAGCAGCAGAGAGGGTTATGTACTCTACTAAACATGTCTGAAATGCAGTGGAATTACTTTGTGCAACCTGGATGTTCCGGAGCAATGTCCTTTGCCAGGGCTTACAGCTGGCACGGCCAGAATGGAAGTTCTACGGCACCTCCACTCTATAGAAGCAGGACGGCGTATTACGACCTCCTGCAGGTTTCCCCGAACGCCACGCAAGCCCAGATTAAAACGGCGTACTACAAACAGTCATTTATATATCACCCGGACAAGAACTCTGGGAGCGAGGAGGCAACGCAGCGCTTCTCCGAAATCAGCGAGGCTTACACGGTCTTGGGTAGCATTGCTCTGAAGAGGAAATATGACCGCGGCATATTGAGTCAAGCTGATGTCCAAGGGGCCGGTAAACCCTCGGGCAGAGAAGCACGGAGCTCCAGCCGCACGGCGCAACAAGAAAAGAGACCTCGGTACACCCACGCCAATGTTATGGGTGACAAGAAGATATTTGATTTTGATACCTTTTACCGCGCGCACTACGGCGAACAGCTCCAGCGTGAAAGAGAGCTTCGCTTGCGGAGGGAGAAACTACGGGAGCAACAGCAGAAGGTGAAAAAGAAGGAGAAATTAGACAAAATGACAGGGCTTTCTGTGCTAATGATGATGGCATTGGCATTATGTATGTTTGCCAGTATGTAGTCTGGAGATGACTTTACCATAAACCAAAGTGCTGTGTTTTAGGTATGCTATACTGAGATATGACTGTGGAAAGTGTGGTTTGATCCAGGGGTACCACGATACAAACTCACATTATGGGCGTTGGCACAGGCAATGATAGTTATTACGAATATTCAGCTCCTCGCCAATAGTAGCCGTCATGTAGCTCCTGTATGTAGATAGACAGTGCCTCTGAGGAGACACATGAACTGTAACTTTACAGTACTTCTATCGTGGAGTCTCCCTGGTAATTTTACATGGTAAAATTGGGAAACATTTGTATTGTGTCTTTAAACTGCTGTTGAGCAAGTTACCTCAGAAGGAAAACACAATGTTTGGATCCCCTGGGAACAAGAGTAATGTTAGATCAGTAAACTTTGTAATGCCACAAAGTTATATCAGGTTTTTAGTGCTTGGATGGGTTGCTTTGTTCAAATTTTTTGAAATATTTTAAAATGTTCAAAAATATCTGCATATTGTTTCTCAGAAGCTAAGAGTCTTTGACTCTTGGTTAGTATGGCAATTCTGTGTCTGTTTTTATGTGAGAAGTCTTCCTAACATTTTCACTGATGAATGGCTAGAGAGGACATTGGCATTGTGCATTAAACACAGGTATTTCAGATGATATACTCAGTCTAGTTTTCTACAGAAACGTCCAAAAATCTCTCATGCAGTGCCGGCCCTAGCCTTTGAGGGTCCCTAAGCAGGATTTGATTTGCCCAACCCCAAACACAACATCATAGATAATATATTATATATATATTTTTTTTTTTTAATGATTAGGGGCCCCCTGGTAGTCGTGGGTCCCTAATCAGCTGCTTATGTCCCTTATATGAATCATACTTCACCTGACATTGCAACACATCTTGTGTATTTTTTTTTCCATTAAAAATGTAGGAGTTCAGATGTAACATTACACTTTAACAGCTAAAACTGAGCTGTTCCATCAGTGACAGTAATATATAGCACCGGATAGATTGAGCCTCTAAGCACTGATCTAAGAGCCATTTATGGATGAAGGCTGAAATCGATCCCAGGTCAGGGTTTGTGGACGCTGTTTTTCAGCACATAATAAGCCAAAGAGTGGCAGAATCTACTGAGGAAATGACTCTTTCAGGAGGACTTGAAGCAAGCGATATTTAATAAATATACATTTAGTTAATTTTAGTTTAAGTTTGTACAGAACATTGAGCTTTCTCATCAGTAGGTGAATGAATATTCATTTTAATGACGCAAAGAATGTCCATTCATGGACCAGGTTTACCTCAGGTGAATAGTGTGTACTCAGTACTGTATATTTACTTAAAGGTATTTTTCTCATATCTCTCACCTGTACCAATCCTAATAAAGGCATTTAGATATGTTTGTTCAGAACAGTTACACAGTTGGGGTGAGCTCTAGCTAGTGTGTCTCATTAGAGATCTGGCTGTGTTCTTTAGGTAATGTTAATCAATCTTTTTCCTATTTCTTTGTTTTTAGCCAGCCTTCACAATATCAAGTATTAATATTAATGAAAATGTGCCGATTGACAATTGACATCGTAACTAATGGAATTAATTTTTTTTAGTTCCTCTGACACAAGGATGATGTCCTTCATGATCTCACTTCCCTGTTTTGCGTATTTTCAACAACGGTCAGAGTTTAACTGCATACACCAAAAAATCACTCAGTATTAACCTCTACAGCATGCAGTTTAGACTTAAACCTCATCTATATGGATCTGCAGTATCTAAACTAAAGTTACGAATGACCTTGATGAATGATTTGACAAACATGCACTTTATTAGGCAGCCTACATATTATAACAACATGTATTTGTTCAAGTACCATAAGCAACTGTTCACTCTGTGCCATAA
This sequence comes from Synaphobranchus kaupii, assembly GCA_029718625.1. Classification (NCBI taxonomy): domain Eukaryota; kingdom Metazoa; phylum Chordata; class Actinopteri; order Anguilliformes; family Synaphobranchidae; genus Synaphobranchus; species Synaphobranchus kaupii. The sequence continues at coordinate 35,021,733 of CM056378.1, read as the reverse complement.
TACAATTTGTGTCTGGTTATACAAGTAAAAATGCAAAATACTATGGTCTCTTGCCATTTTATGAACATATAAACATTTTGGCCTGTATTCAATCAAAATTTGTTACTCATTTCAACCTACAATGTAAACACAAGCACCTTTTACAGTTTTTATTCACAAACTGTTAAACAAGTCTTCAGTTTTTCTGGACTTTCCAAACAGTGTTTTAGTTATGCTATACTGAGACATGACTGTGGAAAGTGTGGTTTGATCCAGGGGTACCATGATAAAAACTCACATTATGGGCGTTGGCACAGGCAATGATAGTTATTACGAATATTCAGCTCCTCGCCAATAGTAGCCGTCATGTAGCTCCTGTATGTATAGATAGACAGTGCCTCTGAGGAGACAAATGAACTGTAACTTTACAGTACTTCTATCGTGGAGTCTCCCTGGTAATTTTACATGGTAAAATTGGGAAACATTTGCATTGTGTCTTTAAACTGCTGTTGAGCAACTTACCTCAGAAGGAAAACACAATGTTTGGATCCCCAGGGAACAAGAGTAATGTTAGATCAGTAAACTTTGTAATGCCACAAAGGTATATCAGGTTTTTAGTGTTTGGATGGGTTGCTTTGGTCAAATTTTCAGAAATATTTAAAAATGTTAAAAAATATGCATATTGTTTCTCAGAAGCTAAGAGTCTTTGACTCTTGGTTAGTATGGCAATTCTCATTTCAACCTACAAAGTAAACACAAGCACTTTTTACAGTTTTTATTCACAAACTGGAAACAAGTCTTCAGTTTTTCTGAACTTTCCAAACAGTGTTTATTTTTTTTAATACTTGCTTTTAATTTTTAATCAAAGTTGAGTACAAAATATTGATTGATCCTGCTCCTGACAATAGTTTACTTATAGGTGTGTTTTTCCCCAACAAACCAAAAGAACTCTAACATGCGTTCTAATAGATTGTTGTTCTCTTGTAAAAGTTAGTGTTGAATTATTTAAAATGAAAGGTTCCATTTTGTTTCCCCATTATGTTGATATAATTAAGATTTATGCAACAAGGACAGTGATTAACTTTAAAAGTTAGGTCCAAATAGTTTTATTAAAACGTATCAACAGAAAAATTGACTTATCGACTTAGTTGTTCAACTCGCCACCTTCCCCAGCCATTTGCGTTTGCAACTGACTTACTGTTAGCTTATGTTAGTAAACATTCATGGTGAACCAAAAGAGATTTTATATGTTAGCTAATCTTGGCCTTCTTGAACACACAACTAGTGTGTTATACAAAGGTGTAAGTACCTGTAAGCAAAGTACTGAACAATTCTCCTCAGAATTGGGTTCAGTTACAGTTGAACTCGGAAGTTTACATACACTTAGGTTGAAGTCATTAAAACTAATTTTTAACCACTCTACAGATTTCATGTTAGTGAACTATAGTGTTGGTAAGAGTACCAGAAAATAAGATATCAAGAGTCTTTTGATGTTGTTGGGTCACAGACATCAGGAAGTCATGGCATGCAAAGGATATGCGACCAAATATGAAAAATTTAAAGACACAGTCAACTTAGTGTATGTAAACTTCTGGCCCACTGGAATTGTGATATAGTGAATTAAAAGTGAAATAATCTGTCTGTAAACAATTGTTGGAAAAATTACTTGTGTCATGCACAAAGTAGATGTCCTAACTGACTTGCCAGCACTATAGTTTGCTAACATGAAATCTGTGGAGTGGTTAAAAATGAGTTTTAATGACTTCAACCTAAGTGTATGTAAACTTCCGACTTCAACTGTACGTCTCAGTTCTGCAAATTAACTGAAATTCAATTAGTTAATTTTAAAAATAATTTTCCTGAATTGAGAAGTCACCCCGACCTTGATTCTGAAATAACAATTCTACATTTGTGAGTAGTGTGCCTTTATTGAAGAGTGCAAAAATCCTTGAAACACATGGTAAGAGTATGAAAACCCTGTACTATATTTATTATGGAATATTGTATGTGTAGGTATTTGTGAAAAATAAAGATTTGAATAATATAACATTTTCTGTATATTTGTGTAAATCTTTTTTCAGCTGTCCTAAACAAAACCTTTTTTGATAACCATGCTATGAGAAAGCCTTAATGTTAAGTGGATAAACCATGTCTCATTTCATATTATATAACATCCAGAGCCAGGGTGATTCTCTGGATTTGTAAAAGAAAAATTTATTTCCGCACAATAATGATTTTTATGTGGCCTCCTTTTCAGCCACTCGGTCTCGGTGAAAGACATTTTTCGGTCCTTTAAGATTTATTTGTGTCTGCTCTGCTTCTTTGAGCTGTTGTGAGGCAGTGTGGAACGGGAACTGAAACCCTAATAAAGCACACCTCATTCAACAGATAGATCTAGTTGAGCTGCTAATTGGTAGAATCAGATGTGCCAAATTAGGGCTGAAATGAAAACCTACAGGATGGTAGATCTCCAGGAACAGGGTTGGGGACCGCTGGTGTGAAACATTGATTTTTATTCACACAACTGTTTTTGTATTTCATTTTGTGCATTTGTTTATTATTATATACATGTATGTAACATCCTTTCTGTGCTTGAGTGTATTAGCAGAAGGAACCAATATTTTCCTTCTTCATTCAGACCTGAGTAGGGCCCCAGGTGGTAAAGAAATGAAAATTAGATCATATCTTCTCCTAAATTTCACACAGAGGAGGACAGTCATCTAAACACGAGTGCTTTTTTTGATGTTAAACGTCCTACTCACAGTTTAAAAAGCATCCAATGTTCAGAACAAATTCTTATTTCATATGATTGTATGTTTTGGTTCGTAACATGTTTCATTGAAAATTTCTCAGAGATCTGTAGGACTATTTTCTAATTTTACCACAATCTTAAGTTTGAAATATTTGTCCCAGTTCTGTTTCCATATATGATCAGTTGATCAACCAAAAGGAGAGATTACCTGCCACACATTCCATGGTAAAAATGTTTCTGTGTTGAGCTGTGTTGCTTATAACAGTGATAAATCTCTGTTTACATTCAGTTTTCTCTGCGCTTAATGAGGCCAAAATTGGGATTAAAGCTCGAATATGTAAACAAATTGTGTTTATCCAAACATTTCCCTTGAACATGCTGTAGCTTCACTGTAATTAATGGACACCCAGCTGTTTTTAAACAGATTGTTCACCGGTTTTATTCACAGAAATATAAAGTAGTACATCAAGTACATCACTTTGTACAAAAGTGCACGGACTCTTGAAAACGTAGCCGGACAACTAAATTCAGCCTTAAAAAATAGTTTCTCAAAAAAATGAACACCAGAACAAACACAAGGAGGCAGCTTTAAATGGTTAAAAAAGAAAGAAAAACTATACTTTTCCTCTGAGGGTCAGGGTATCTCTTCTTTGTGTTAACAGATCATATTTACGATGGACTGGAGGGGATGGTTCACACAAAAAAAGAAAAAAAAGAAGAAAAAAAAACGTACATAAAATAAAACCAAGAAGGATTATGTAATTTACAATGGCTGATAAATAAATATGTTCTAAAAATGTCTCAAATTGGCACAAGTACAGTAACAAACTTTCTCTCACTTGCTGATCACCACCTCAGTACAGCCTGCCTCTCTGGCGCCTTCTGCTGGCCATATACAGTTTCACAGATTACAATATGCCCCAAGGATATTGACAGAGAAGGCCAAAGAACGGGACTCACATTAGTTTGAGCTTCTAGTCTGAATTTGGGGAGGGGGGAGGGGGGTTTGAACAGATTAGCATGGAACCACTGATGGAAAAAAAACCCAGAAGCTTCATCTAACACAAAAAATCAAACGAGACATGCATCCTGCTTGCTTGCTGTTAGTCTCTCATAAATTCTGTAGAAATGAGATTGGGAGAATGCACAAGGTTTTGGTGTAACCCTTTGAGAGAGAGAGTGATTCTTTTTGGGAGAGGGGGGCAGGATTTAGGGACCCTAGGCATGTGGAAGGTGTTGCCCAGAAGACTGTCGACAAGACCTGCATTTCCACGGTCAGGCCAGTCAGGTCCAGGTTGTCCACACACTAGCGCACTCAGTGTTAGAGATGCAGGATGCATTGGTACGCACTCGGTGGAGATGCAGGATGCATTGGTACGCAATAGCGCGCTCAGCGTTAGCACAGCGGTGGAGATGCAGGATGCATTGGTACGCAATAGCGCGCTCAGCGTTAGCACAGCGGTGGAGATGCAGGATGCATTGGTACGCAATAGCGCGCTCAGCGTTAGCACAGCGGTGGAGATGCAGGATGCATTGGTACGCAATAGCGCGCTCAGCGTTAGCACAGCGGTGGAGATGCAGGATGCATTGGTACGCAATAGCGCGCTCAGCGTTAGCACAGCGGTGGAGATGCAGGATGCATTGGTACGCAATAGCGCGCTCAGCGTTAGCACAGCGGTGGAGATGCAGGATGCATTGGTACGCAATAGCGCGCTCAGCGTTAGCACAGCGGTGGAGATGCAGGATGCATTGGTACGCAATAGCGCGCTCAGCGTTAGCACAGCGGTGGAGATGCAGGATGCATTGGTACGCAATAGCGCGCTCAGTGTTAGCACAGCGGTGGAGATGCAGCTACTGTGGATCTCTTGCAATCCCTGATTGCTACGTCAAAGACCTGAGAGCAATTCCTGCAAATAGATTGGGGAGGGGGGAGCATACTACAGAGGAGCAAAATGACATCCATAGGGGGGGAAAAGCAAAAGCAAAAGCAAAATCCCTTTATAGACGCGTTTTCTTTTGAGGATAAATGATTCGACCACGGATTCGAAGGTACAGCGATTTCTGTGTCTGCGGAGGTTGGTTTTCAGAGCAGGTGAGTTTTGCCACCTCTTTGTTCTACTTGACAGTTGTGCTTAACTCTGATCTTATAAACCAGCAGCCACATCCTTGAGTCTGTCCTAATTCCTGCTGATTTCCTTGCTATTAACAGAAGTACTTGTGAAATAAATTAAAGGATTCAGCTTCCTTGTGAAATGTTCAGGCCCAGATCTCTGTAAAGCTGCTCTGTGACAATGCTATTTGTAGAACACTACACAAATAAAACTGAACTGAACTGGATTGAATTAAATGCATGTCCACCCCATTCAGACATGACCATTAGGAGTACTGTGCATTGTTATGATAGTGCAAGTGAGCACCAGTGAAGTGTTAATTCACTCAATGTACCGTAGTTGGGTTGCAGCAACTCTGATGGCCCTGATACAAATGCCTGGCACACAGCAGGCAGCTCCAAGATTCGAGTAAACAGTAACGCGTGTTTGTAAATGTTTTCAGTTTTGACTTGATGCATTACTGTTTCAAGGTTTTAAAAATAAAAAGTATGGCCCTTTCTCTATAGACCACTTCAGCAGAGACTTATGGGGCCTGGGGGCGGGGGTAGGGGGGGTATTTCCAGAGTCGACTGGAAAAAGCTTTCACAAACAAGAAAATACACAAGAGAGTTGGAGAGCGAAAACAACGGGTCATTTGAACTCTTGATAAGCGAGGGCGATGGGGAAGTTTTTTCATTTGCAGAGGTTTGAAAAGGTTCAGAGAGGAAGTGGTCTGTAGAATGAATGCCATATGTCTCCTCTGGACTCTGTCCTTGATCCCTGCTCAGCCAGACCCCGCCCCTCTTCACCAAAGCCATCTGCACTACAATGAGCGGCAGCTCACCAACACCCAACTTCAGTCACATTTACATGGAGAAAACTGGTTTCAGGTTATGAATTTACATGGTTACTAAACTCCCTGATTAAAAATTATTTTACTGGCTCTGTCCCTCCCCCTCAGCTCAAAATGGCTGCCGTGGATCACCCAGTGGGGTTGGAAGTGAGTTCCCTTCACTGAAAAGCACGTTGAGATCATGAAAAGAGCTTTATAAATGCAATCAATTATTATTATTATTATTAGTAGTCGTCGTTTTGGACAATGCGGATTTGCAGCATTTCCTTGCCATCCGTTACCTGGAAGGAAAAAATATTCTGGTGTTTCCCGTGGCTCAGTCGGGAAGAGGAAGCCATACCCGGGAATTCCGGGCCTTAGTAGAAGGAATACTGGTTTTCTACAGCTCTCGTCCTGCGGGTGCTGTCGCTCTCGTGGTAGTCCTCCGCTGCTCCACTAGGTGGCTCTAACAGGCGCTCCGAGCTGTTACTGCGACTCTGCAGCCCCCCTCCGCCAGTGGCCGGCTCACCCCTGGAGAAGGGGAGCGGGCCAGTGGGGGAGGAGGAGGAGGAGCTAGATTGTGGGGGCGGGGCCTCAGTGGGCGTGCCCCCAGTTGGCGGCACAGCTCCGGGGAAGTAGTGCGCGGGCTGGTGCTGTTCGCTCCGACAGGCCGGCTCTCTGGAGGCGGGAGGGAGTGGCGATACACCTGGGGGCGGAGACACTGCTGCATCTGCGGGGAGGAGGGGACAGGGTGAGTCACAGAGCGTGCTCGGCAACACGGGGAGGAGGGGACAGGGTGAGTCACAGAGCGTGCTCGGCAACACGGGAGGAGGGGACAGGGTGAGTCACAGAGCGTGCTCGGCAACACGGGGAGGAGGGGACAGGGTGAGTCACAGAGCGTGCTCGGCAACACGGGAGGAGGGGACAGTGGGAGTCACAGAGCAGACATGCTGAGCATCAAACCATTCCATCACCCAAGAAAGTCAGCCAGGATCCAAATCCAACCCGAAGGGCCAGATCTGTTAAGGCTGTAGCTATGTGTTGTTAAAAGCTTCTAGGACATGCAGTCAGAATCCTATAATTGCATAGTCCATTTAACTGGATATTTGTGCAGCTGGTCCCACTTTAAACTCCTCAGAGTTACTCTGTTTAAGTGCATAACATCACTACAGACACGAGTGTGTGCATTTTCTCAGGAGAACGCTGTAAAACTGCATCGAGACGGGTCTGTAGCCCTTACATAATTTATGAAAGGCCTTGCAAATATCTCCATTGTACGGCTTAAAATGCGGCGGGCTAAACAAGCAGATGTTTGGTTATGTTTAATCGTTTCCCTATCATTTCCTATGTGTAAATAAACACGCGCATAACCAGGAGCATCGGGTAGCGAAGTAGGCTCCTGTTTCGTAAGCGCATTCAAATGCTTACGCCGTGCTTTTGTTTCCCCGTAACCGAACGAGGAAATCCGTCCGCTTTTTAATCAGAACGAGCGAGACGGGGGATGAACGAGTCCGTGAGTGGGAGAGAATGCGCACGCGAGCGGGACAAGGACTCCGGAGAGTTAGCGAGAGGTCGTGGTTAGAGGAGGACGCAGTGTGACGGCTCCGCAGGCGCGCATAAAACGGAACACCGGAGACGATGAAAATAGACAAGCGGTCAGAACACGAAAAGCCAAGTGCACTTCTTTTGAGAAAAGGCGAAGGTAGCCTGCGCTCGGAGGAAGCTATTCTCGCATTAATGTTGGGTAAGATGGGATTTTTTTAAACATTTTCACTCTGGCACTAATGCAGGGATAGCCTACCCCATAGGCCCATACACTAGCTGTCCTGTTCTCTCCGCCTGGCCGGATCTCCCAGAGGTGGATGGTTACTCCGACGCCCAAATTTCACTCCGGAAAGGCTTCTGCCCCTCCCTGACTCAGGAGCAAACATTTATTTTATGGACCGCACGAGGGGAGAGTGCATCTTAAGCTGACAATAAAAAACAAGAGAGAGTTTCCCCCGGTTTTAATAGATCACATCAGTGCAAGTCAATAAAAAGCCGTAGCCTATTTATTTATTTATTCCAACAACAATCTCCAGCTAGCAGGAAAGGGCCTACGGGGGGGGGGGGGGGCATGCCAAAGCCAAGCCAGTAGTAAAAACAGTGGCGACCTCTGTGCGAGCTGGCCTGAGCGGGAGCTAGCGCTGCATGCTAAAGCACAGCGGCACAAGCAAGCCTGTTCTCCGCCAATGGAGAGCATTCAGCTCCTGCCAGGACGCGTGGGGGACGTGGGGCGGGGAGATGGTGGCAGGTTTACTGCGTTCCGCCGTTTGCTTCCCTTCGGAGACAAACCTACAATCCATCAACACTAACCCCGCCTGGCTAAAGCCCAGAGCCTCCTGGAGACCTCGCTTCTGTGCTGCTTTAGCTCCTGAATGATTTTTAAGCAAAGGACTTTTGAAGCGTCTGAATTTATATCACCGGCATAGACCTATTCCTTAGGAATGGGGACCGTTTAATATTTTGTGTCATGGTTATAGAGTTCTTTACAAATCCATCAAGAACAATAAAATAATCAAACACAGCTGTAGGATGTCACACACCACACAATGTTGCTTAAATCAGATCATAATACATTTTGAAAATAGCCATTTGATTTATGTTGAATATTTGGTTAGTCTCCCCTGAAGACAAGCTCATAAGACTTGCCAACTTAAAAGTTTAAATCATTTAGACCTGCCTGTTGAAATGACAGGATTTCAGGGGGCCCCAGAAAATAGACGTACTGAGTGAAGTTGGTTATATTATGCAACACCCCTCCCCAGACGCTGATATATTAAAGCACACTCATTTAGCTGTCAAAGCTCAGGTCTAACCGTTGGTACACAAAGATCCTCAGTGGTATTTCACCTTTGGGTTGTGTAATAGTGTGTGTGGTTGTACAAGAACATTGACTCGTGGGGGGGGGAGGGGGGGGGGGGGGGGCAGGGATTTTATGGTTTGGTCATGAATACTGATTGTGTTTGTGTGTTTATGTGAGAGTGTGGGTCAATAATGGATGTGTAAATGTGTATGTGTGTAAATGTGTGTACGTATGTCTGTGTGTGTGTGTGTGTGTGTGTGTATATAGGTGTATGAGTGTACAGGTGTATGTGTGTGTATAGGTGTGTGCACCTGCAGGTACTCGCGGGGTCTGTACATAGCAACGCAGGGTGATGTCAGCAGATCCCCCAGACTCCAGCGGGATGGGGTGGACGTGGAAATGGCGCAGCATGTCTGACACCGTCTGGAACCACAGGTGATGCACGTGGCACTGCCCGTTATCATTCACCGACAGCCGCAGGTGCTGGGGGGGAGGGGGGTGGCATAGGTTACACACCTGGCCAATCACCTGGATCATCTTCATAACCACCTCAGTAATAGCATAATTATCCATATTCCTGCTGCATTGTTAGACCTCTGACAGACTAAAACATACCACTTTACAGATAAAGGAAGAGATAAAAACACACTGACGAGGGTAGGGATCCACTGCACACTCATTACAGCTGATATATGGGCCACCAGAGCCTTAGGGACTGTAGGAAAATTCCTCTCCTGTTTGGGGAACGTTCACCTTGACATGGCTCAGCTCCAGAAGGCCTTTCCTCAGTTTGTACAATATATCATTTTGCATGTGTGCATACCCTCACATTCACAAAGGTTTGTGGGGGGGGGTGACACCAAAGGAAGAAGGAATCCCAAATTCCTGGCTGATGAGCATTTGGGGAAAAGAGACAGAATTCCCAATTGGACAGCTTACCAAGTTCTTCCAACAAACTGGAAAACATGCACTGGACAGGCTAAGGATGCCCACATTCATAAACAACGTCAACATTTTTGTTGATGCTTCCTCCTAAAATTATTAGATCAAGTCATATTCTTAATTAGTAAGATACTAGTGTTCCCTTAAACACCATGAAACTTCTAACCCCAGATTAAGACTTTTCTTGTCCCAGCTCATTAAAGGAAAAACTCCATCTTTGTACACAACATGCTGGTTGCATTATGTGCGGACAAAAGGCCTCCATTCCATGCGCTGGCTCAGTTATCAACACTGTGGTTGTGGCCACAGATTAGACAGAGTCACCAGATACTTCTCTCCATATCTTTAATGCTGAAAGTCTCACCTCCACTGTCAGTCAAGCTGGAATATTCCAACTAATACTCTTCTGAATATTCATTAAGGGGCGTGGCCAAGTACAATACTGTGACAATGGACGTTCTCTATTGCAATACAGAACCGGAAACTCCTGTTACCAGCAGCTCTCACCTTGGCTTTTCCCTGGAAGTTGAAGGTCAGGACATATTCCCCCGGGCGAGTCTCACTCTGCCGGATCACGAAAAGCCCATGGCTCCGAGCCCCACCCGCTAGCACCAGCTGAGCCGCCCGAACCCGAGACAGAGTGCCGTGGAACCAGGGGTACCCCGTAAGGCTGGGGTCCCCCTGCGCATCGGTGGTCCCCTCTGTCTGACTCCCTGAGCAAAAACAAATGCAGAAAAGGTGAAATGTTAAACTCTGTAAATGATGGCAAAACTGTGGACTGGTGAATTCTCACATGTTGCGTTTTACATCCCCAACCTGTGGAGCCCAGACTGTAAGGCTTTGCTCTTACTACTGTATATCTCCCATCTTTATTAAACCTTCAGAAATATATCATATATCAACTAAATCAAAGATACTCTACATACATGTGGATATATACAGTATGCATATATGTTTTGTTCCGTCTGCTGCCGTTGTTACTGCCGCTGTGAACCGCTGTTGTATGTCAGATTGTTTCTTTATGTACCCTCAGTAAACCTCCTCTACCAATTAAAGGTAGTAAAAACTAGTGTTTGGTTATTTAAGAGTTTAGGAAATGCACTAAAAACAATGCAAAAAGAAGAGCAAAGTCTCTCACTGCAGTAATTGAAAACATGAAGAGTCCCATAATGCACTGCTGATTTACCCGCAGGGGGGCTGGCGCCCTGGGCCTCTGGCAGCTGAAGAAACCGTTCCAGCGGGATGTGAGTGGGGTGCTGTGTGAGGGTGGTGTCCCGGAAACGGCCAGAGGGGGCGCTGTAGTGGTCAGCGGCAGCTGTGCATAGCCTCTCGGGTGCTCTGTGTACACCTTTCCAGACAAACAGCAAATGTTAGACTGGGAACATCGAACCCCAGTCCTGGAGGGCCGCAGTGTCTGCAAGTTTAACTCCAGTCCTAGAGGGCCGCAGTGTCTGCAAGGTTTAACTCCAGTCCTGGAGGGCCGCAGTGTTTGCTGGTTCAACTCCAGTCCCGGAGGGTCACAGGTGACGGGGTGTATTTGGAGAGGGTGATGGGTGGGTTTGGCGGGGTATTTTGGGGGTGTATCAGAGGGACTCACCTTCAGACAAGAGCTCACAGCTGCAGGAGGAGACCATGGGATACTCTCTGGGGGGCTGGCCATGAGGACATGATGCCAACTCAATATCATCTCCACTGTCCCTACATACAGACAGACACACACGAACGCATACACACACACACACACAAGCATGCGCGCACGCACATGCAAACGCATGCGTGCCCACACACGCGCACATATGCATGCACACAAACACACACACCCACACACAGCATATAAACACACAGATAATACACACATATCAGATATAGTTGAAATAGTACAAGAGTCCAAGCTGTACATTCAGTCTGTATTTGATGAAAACATGTTTGCCTGCGACGTCCTGGCTTAAACTGGGCTCTGTGGGGATGCTGGCCTTTTATAACACAATAAAATGTTGGGTGTACTGACATTTACAGGACTGGTATTACACTGCGCTAGATAAGAAGAATGTAACAAAAACCTTTTGACTGGGTGACCTGGCCTCCTCCCCACAGCCTATAGAAAGGTAAATGTATTTGTGTTCTAACCCAGGGTCTATGCAGTCCTGGATGTCCGCTACCCAGGAGTTCTTCTGCAGCGAATCGATCGTCTCCAGGATGTATTCTGCTCCGTTCTCCACCTGCAACAACAACAGCACACTGCTCATTCAGTCCAGGCTCTTTTGGCCAAACTGTTTTTCTGTAACCCTTCCTTGCCCTGCACCGCAGGCCCTACCTTAAGCACAAAGGTGTTGTCCTTGTCAGGCATCTCCAAAGGCATGGTGGTCCTCACCTCCACGATGGCTGACAGGGGGACACAAACTTTGGGTTTGGAGGACTGGGGGGGGGGTAAGAGAGAAACATTTTAACCATCATCATTAAAAACTGTATAAATGCCACAGTTTCTATAGAACCACCAGATACTCAGTTTCTGCATTCCTTCTGTCCTGCACTCAACTCTCTGCTTGGTAACTACAGGAGGTACTGGTTTCTTGTGCTATATTACAGTGCAGAACATCTATTTCCACAGTATCGTATTTGGTTGCCCCTAAATGAAGGTACATCACAAAAGTTTCATTTTCAGCGGTGGGAGTACAGAGCTTCCATTGAACTTTGGCAGAACTTTGGCCAGGCATTCATATTAACACAGTAAATAAGTACCTCAGAGTCACAGTCTGTCCTATGCAAGGACTGATCCAAATTCTATAGACTACCTGCAGTAAAACTGCATTCCCCAGAATTACTGTGTGTACCATGTGCATTTGAGTTGGCCGGTACACCAGAAAGGATGTTTGCATCTCTCAGTGAACATAATGCCCCTGACACTGCTAGACTTTCTAAAGGGGATTTCTCTAATTGAGACAATGCTGATGAAAGTTCACATCCCTCTACATTTTACTGTCATATATACAGTCTGTGTGAGCCCAAATCCCATTTCTGTAGGTTAACTCTTTAATAGTCTGCTCAACTGAGTGGTAGACCACGTTATCTACTTGAAAAACGACTTCAAAAGAATTCAGTCATCACAACATCTCAGCTGTGGTTTGTTAAACATGCTTCCTGATGTCTGTGACCTAACAATATCAAAAGACTCTTGATATATTATTTTATGCTACTCATACAAGCGATACTATAACTTCTCTGCATTTGAATGGATCTCTATGGGAATTGGGGGGTGGGACTAGATTTAGTTGTAAATTATGCTGGAACAGTACGGGTCTGAGGTATGTCATCAAGGGTCTGAGGTATCACTCTGCTGCCAGATATGCAGTAGATATTGATGGATCACTTTAAGGGTTATTTCTCCTGACAAATTTTCCTATTGAACTATGGAAAAATAAGTCAGGAGAAGAAACCCTTCAAGTTATCCATCCATATCTACTGCATATCTGGCAGCAGAGTGATGGTTTAAGACTTGTTTGATACGTCAGACCCTTGATGACTTAGAGCCATTTAGCAAACCATGTGTTCCATACTGTTCTAGTGTAATTAACAGTTAAATCTAGTCCCACCCCCCAATTCCCATAGAGATCCATTCAAATGCAGAGAGGTTATAGTATCGCTTGTAAGAGTACCAGAAAATAAGATATCAAGAGTCTTTTGATATTGTTGGGTCACAGACATCAGGAAGTCATGGCATGCAAAGGATATGTGACCAAATATTAAAATATTAAATATTATTACTTTATTCTGCTGAGGTCAGACCCCTGCTGAGGTCTCTCCACTGGCTGCCAGTTGCAGCCAGGATCAGGTTCAAAGTTCTGACCCTGGCCTACACTGCAGCCAATAGGACAGGCCCCGCCTACCTGCAGGACTTAATCCAGAACTATGTTCCTGCTCGACCACTTCGCTCTTCTACAGCAGGGCGACTGGCACTTCCCCCCCTCCGTGTCAAAGGCTCTCGCTTGTCCCGACTGCGGAGTTTTTCCACATTAGCACCTCAGTGGTGGAATGAACTTCCCATTCCCCTACGTTCTACTCCAACCCTGCCTGCATTCCGTCGAGGCCTGAAGACACACCTCTTCAGACTCCACCTTGACTGATATCCTCACCTAGGAATATCAGTTCCCTGTTCCCTGTGTTTTCCTGTCTGTTTATTATAGTTTATAATAGTATTTGGAATGTTTTATCATAGTATAGTTTATAATAGTATTTGGAATGGTTTATAATAGCATAGTTTATAATAGTATTTGGAATGGTTTATAATAGTATAGTTTATAATAGTATTTGGAATGGAAGTGTGGTGTTGCTGATTTGCCCACAGCTTACTGTGAACTACAGTCAACGTTCATTGCTAGGGATAGCTGCTACATTATGCAAAGGATGTGCTTTGCCTCGTCTGTTCTGTAATGATGATGATGTCTCTGTACGCACTTACTGTACGTCGCTTTGGATAAAAGCGTCTGCTAAATAAATGTAATGTAATGTAATGTATTCTACATTATGTTAAACTGTCCAATATTTTTTGATGCCCGAAAATGGGTGGGACTATATACAAAAGGTTCTATAATTTCTAAACGGTTCATCCTATATGGATGAAGATACCCTCAAATTAAAGCTGACAGTATGCACTTCAACCTCATTGTCATTGTATCCTTTCAAACTCAAAGTGCTAGAGTACAGAACCAAAATAACAAAAAATGTGTCACTGTCCAATGAATTATGGTGCTCGCTGTATATTACATTATACATTTATTATATCAAGATGTCTATGAATGTCACATATGCTTTTAGTAATATATTTAATATATAATGTAATACATTTTCTGAAATTATGTATAAGTGCATTTTACTTTTAGGAAATATATGGTGAGTGTGGGTAATTCTTTTGTTACTCTTTGTGCATTTACTGTTACTTATTGTGCATTTTTGGAACAATGCCAGTCAACCCCTCAGTTTTCTCAAAAACTGACCTCTGACTCCACACTTCCTGTTTTCATATGAACACACACCCGTCTCTGCGATACGCGCAGCCTAAATAATTCATAATGTTGGTAGTACTGAGCATCAGTTGAGGAGTAATTTACATTTACAATTAGGCATTAACAAACGCTCTCATCTGGAGTGACTTATAAGTAAGTCTACTGCATAACAAGGCTAGGAGAACAGTGCTAGATGTAGAAAATTGATTTTGTCAAAGACTAATCTGAGTCAGTTGCAGAGACAAGCACAAGAACAAGTTGTTTAAAATTAATCCCTCAAGCGATAATGGTTATGGTTTGCAGAAACATTCAGAATGAAAGGGAACTGAAACACATCATTGGCCAACTGCCTGCCCTCCGACCTGCGATATCACTTCTGTATAAGGATTTAACATCATAACCTGCTGCCAGGCTTTGGAATTACCGTCATAATGTTTGAGTTTGCAATAAGTACCAATCAGAAGCCTGTAGTTATAAAAGGTTTGTTTTGTTCCTTTGAAGAATGCAGCTGCCAAAATAACACACACAAAAATTTGCTGGCTGTTCTAATAAAAATATATTGGAAAATACTAAATTAAAGCTTTTTAAATTTGTATTTTGGCATTTGGGGAGTGCATCTGAGTTAGACACTTATGATATTTTCCCCTACAGTTGTGGTTGGAAGTGACTCCATTGCATTAAGCTTGTAAATGGGATTCTGTTGATTAACCCAAACACCGACCGCTGTCTTACAGTAACAATCTTTGCTACCATTCACTTCATGCCCAGACCACAGCATCCCTATTAACGTTCAAATTTAACACATCTAAAAAAAATAGATATTCAGAAACTGTTTCTGGGATAAATCTATGCATTATTAGCTAGATCAAGATTAATGGCTTGCTTACTTGGTCTGGACTACAGACAGGAAATCCATTGTAAGGATCCATCACAGATGGTACAGAACTGAAGTCGTATAACCAATCAGGAAAGCACTGTCACTTTAACTTTGATTTACGACCTCAGTAATCATAATAATTATTCTGGATGACTCGGTATTTATACTTGGACTTATCAGACAGGCTATTTATTAATTGGGATGGCAGTTATGCCATCCGCCAAATTACACCTTACCTATACAGCACAGAGAGATTGGCACTTTTCAGGGTTTCCTACAGCAAAAACCGCAATGACCACAGACTCTCAGCCCTTAAAAACATTAACTTCTGTACTTTCTGACTTCATGTAAACACACAGAATTCAGATACAACTTCACAAATGCACACAATAAAGCCCCAAACTTGGGTTATTTTTACTTTTGTTATTTTTCCTGCCAATTTTGGCATCACAAATGCTCCATGCCCTCAATAATAATTATTCGCATTGGATAACATCTGATCTGCCAATAACAACATCTGATCAAACTAGTCTGATCAAAGTAGCCAATTTCAGGATACAAAGGCAAAATGAATGCTGTGCACAAGGAATGCTTTTGATTGACATGAGGATGTGAATATGTGATGCTTTTGGACATATAAGGAAGTGCACGTGATGCTATGTCAGCCAATACAATAATCGCTACAATATTATAAAACTAGTTTGCTAGCTTGTTTGCTTTGCGACAATTTCCAAAAAATGTAAACTATTACTTTTACAGCTCTATAATCTTTGTGAGCTCATTTCTGAAATGCGTTCTCTTTCATTTCACGTGCAAACAGCACATACTATCGGTTCATGACTCGGATAGCTACACTGCTGCTGCAAGGCCTGAACTGGAAGCCACAGTTTATCATGTTGATGAAATGGAAATAACCGATTTTAAAGAATCGTAAACACTGCCAGATGTCTCACCCACATGTGACAGCACTCAAAGCAAGATGGATTTACAGTGCTGAGGAGGGGGGACAGAGACCTAAGGTAGCAGGTCTTAGGTAAGACGAGAGGAACGCGCTCCCCACCCACTCACATCTAACCTCTGCATGGGCATCCTGACAGGTCACGTTATATCATTTACTCAAAATATATCTGTTTGAGAAAACAAAAATAGTTCGTAGAGGGAACAAAAACCAATTCAAATTATGTAATTTATCTGTTTTTTTCCCTTTTTTTTGGTAGGGTTCCAATCAGCATAGATATTTTTGTTCTCTGTAATATGTAATAGGCTATACAGACTCTGGTGGCTGGGGAAAGAGCCATGTGGTTGGTTTTTCTAAATGTCACAGAGATCAGGTGTCCCTGGTACCAGGGTCCCCCGAACAGAAGCTCATCAGGGGGGAGTGGTCTAGTGGGGCGGGGCCACTCATCTTTCCTACAGTCCTGCAGAAACCAGTGTTCCTGTTACTCAAAACCACCGAATGACCTGTCCTGTCCCAACAACTGAAGGCTTACCTGCGCTACTCTTCCTCAAACTCAATCAAACAGGTTACTCAGTATTTACACACTGTCCTTACACTCATACAGAACACTCAGTATTTACATACTGTCCCAAAAGTCAAACAGTTTACTCAGTATTTATAAAGCGCATTTCAGATACTTGTCAAAAATGGTGCTACTTAACATGTAAAATGAGTATGGCAGGTGCATCGGTCCCAAACAAACACAGTTAATCAATCATAAAAGCACTGGAGACGCTGAATGGAAAATAAAAAACGGGGGCCGGATTCACAAAAATCTTCTTAAAAAAAACGTAGGATCTAGGATTTAGGAAGTTCCTAAGAATGTTCTCAAATGCAATTCTTCAACATTTTCTTATGAAATTACCATTATCCTACAAACTTCTTAATTTTAGCCAATTACGAACTTCTTAACCAACTTCTTATCTTTATTTTCATTATGGCCCACTAAATACAGACTAGATCGCAAAAATATTTTAGGTCATTAAAAACATTTGCTTTTCCTGTTGTAGTTTGTGTGGATGGTTTAATCCGTTCACGAGATGAATTTATTTTAAAAAAAAACTAATTTTATAAAAAACGTTTCAGATGGGTTTTATTAGATTTCGCCTTGTAGCTACTTAGCTTGATGTTACGTTTTTGTTGCTCGCTAATGGAAATGGAAAATAAGAAAGGCCAGTCACCCAATTTCTCAAAGCAAGAGTTGGAGGTTATGGTGGAGGAGGTCATAACAGGGAAGCAGCCACTTCTGGGAAAGTTAGACAATGCCGGTGTGACAGCCGAAGCTAAAGAGCTTAGCCTACAATGTTGCTAATGGTGATGATCACTGATTACATGAAACAAACAAACGCACCTAACAAAAGGCCTATAAAATTTAGACTGTGAAACAAATCATATACTTGTTGGTATAATAATAATATCAGCTAAGGATGGTTTACCTCTTCAATGTAGCCATAAGACAAGTGTGGAGCTATCTTAGTGATAAGAAGAAATATGAGAAGAAACATAAAAACTTTGTTTTCAAGAATCCCATTTACTCGTAAGTTTTCTCTTATGAAGTACGTTAGGAAAATACTTTAAATTTCTTTTTAAGTCATAAGTTAGGGAAAAAATGGCATTTACTAAGTTTTTTGTTCTTAAGAAGGTATTGTGAATCCGGCCCCAGGTCTGTATAGTGATGGAACACTGAGGTTTCATAAACCTCATAATTGGTGAAGCTACAGTGACTATGAGTATCAGTATCCTTCCATAGCCAAACACAACGATTGGTTTGCACCAGTGAGAATGTGACATCCTCCAATTTTTGGGTTCAAGACACCTCATACTGCCATCAGTGAGTCAGGTTTGGTGCGTATGTTCACTGCAGTGGTGGGTGCGGCTTCGGAGGGGGCAGTACCTTGGGCGGGACGTAGAACTCCAGCAGGAAGCGCTCGCCCTCGCAGCGGGGGCCGGCCTTCCGCAGCAGCAGCCTGCACTTCTGCCACTGCGAGCTCCCAATGCAGGTGGTGTCGTCTGCCACCATGTAGCGCAGTGCCCCCTCCCTCTGGATCTCCAGCAGATCGGCCTTCTGAGACTGCGGGCCCTTGGAGAGACGCAGACGGGGGCCCCCATTGGCCCTGCGGACCCCCTCGAGTTCCGGCGACGCCCGGCGGTGCCAGATCTCCTTCACCCCGTCCACTACGCATAGACTCATGTTCCGCAGAGAAAAGCCCTTTTTGAACTTGGCCTTGGGGTGCCCCGCCGACACATCCTCCGTGCTCCGCGATTGGCCGAGGGCCGAAGCCTTGTGGCTGGGGGGCAGGGCTCGGGACGGGGGGTTGCCGGTGGCGCTGTCCATGCTGTCCAGCGATTCGCTGGAGGCTTCCGCGTCCTTGCGGCGCTGGTAGAGGTCGTAGGGAAGAGGGCAGCTCTGGATGCCCACAAACGGGACGATGCTGTACTTGGGGCCGGCAGGAGACCCTGAAGGGGGCGTCTGGCTCAACTCGGTCGAGAAGCAGTCCAGGAAGTGCTTGGCGAAGTGTTGAGAGAAGGAGGCGTCGGCACCTGGAGAGTCGTAGCACGGATTCTCACTGAGGAAGCGACGGAACTTGTCGGCGAAGTCGGAGGCGGATGCTCGAGCATGGAGCTCGCAGAACTCCTTCCAGTCTGGCAGCGGGCAGGAAGATGGGTCCGGGCTGCTGGGCGGGGCGTCCCCATTCATCACTGCTCCATTCCACCGCCGGGGGGTGGGGTGGGGCAGGACGGGGCTGTGGAGAGGAAAATAGCCTGGTTACCACACTTTTACTTTGCGGTGACTAATACGTACAGGCATTAAACAAAACACCTGGGTATCTCACAACTCAGCAAGGGCAGAAAAATAATTGAAGATGTTAAGCTGGGAATACATTACACAATTTTAATGCCCGACTTGGCAATAATTTGATATCGACAGAATCCAGGAAGGAAGCCTACGTAATGCCTCTCTTGAAAGGTGGAGACCCTACTGATCTTGAAATTACAAAACTATCTTTATGACAATGTCACAGAGCGTTTATGCAGATGGTCAAAAATCAGTTGATCTGCCGGAGTGTTCCATAAGGGTCTATTGTGTGTCCAGTCCTGTTCACTATTTATATTAATATCATTGTTTCAGTTGTGAAGAACTCGAAAATTCACCAGTATGCAGATTATACAATCCTATACTCCTGTGCTGCTTCCATGAATAGAGCTGTCCAAGAGTCTGTCTTTTAACTCTTTTCAGGCTGCTCTCAATGAGCTAACACCAGTTTTAAATTCAGATAAAACAAAGCTTATGTATTTCTCCAGATCACACTTACAGATTGTTACTACCAATATATTTACAGTAGATTCAAAAGGTATTGAACAAGTGTCTTCCTACAAATATCTGGGAATGTGGTTGGATGATGAGCTTAGTTTTAAAATGCACATAGACAACCTTGTTATGAAGGTTAAACTGGGATTTCATTTTAGAAACAGACAATGCTTCAATTTTGCAGCTAGAAATAAATTGGTCCAAGCCAACTTTGTCCCAATGATTGTTTATGGTGATGTTCTATGCATGCCTCCGGTTCTACCCTGCAGGCTATTGACACAGTGTACCATGGTGCCTTATGTTTCATTACCAATGCCAAATCTCTTACTCATCATTGTCTTTTGTATGAAAGAGCAGGCCTGCCATCTTTTGTTAACCGTAGATTGTTTAATTGGCATGATTTATTTATAAAGCCATTATAGGGAAATTCCCCAATTATTTAAATTGCCTTTTTAAATGGAACACAAGTTCTTACAACTTACATTCACAAAGCCTGCCTTTTTTTTTACTGTGCCTCGCCCTTCCACAGAATTTGGAAAGATGGCTCTTAGTTATTATGCCACATGGTCCCGCAACCAGCTCCAGAAGGACAGTAAGCCGGACAACTTCATCCCTTTGGATGATTTTATTTTATCGGGGCTATGTTAGTATTTAAATGTGCGCTGCTCAATCTTTTCATTGTCATTTGCGATTGAAAAAATTGCGTAACGTGTCCGGGGTCCCCAGCATAGCTTAACGTGCTATGCTGCAGAGTTATCCCAGTCCTAACCCAGGCCAAGTCTCAGCACAGATGCCTTTACCACAAACATTGTGGGACAGAAGCATTCTTTGTGGTTTGCATTCTAGGGAAAATACCTCTGTTATTAGCTGTTTTAGCCCCAGAGTGACTGTTTCAATGAACACTGCAGAAGCGGTTTGCAAAGAGCAATCTGTAACCTGTAAAGCCCCTTGTTGTGATGACCTGGGGAATCTCAGATGAACCACCTGCTTAACTAAAGGTCACATAAATAAACATTTGTTGTGATTCAAGTCAAATAAAAGAGCAGAGGAGGTGACGCATGTGAGACATGGATGATGGTACGTCACATTTTGCAACATGAGAAGCTGGCAAGTGCTTGGTTGACCCCACTGCGCCAGGTTCGGAGTTTGAGGATTGTGTACGCGTATACAACCTGTTTCCTTTCACCAACCACATGTTATTTTTTAATTTGAAATAACATTTTCAAGTATAACTTCGACAGTAAAACTGTTTGGGTGGGGGTATACTACGAAGCAGGATTACTGAGTTAGCTGGATAACAGCACTGAGTAAAACCCGGAACAGCTCTTATTACTTCAGACCATGTTCCAGATTTGGGAGAGTTCTGGCTTTTAGTCAGTGCAGTTATACAACCAACTCCATAATCCTGCTTCGTAGCAGACCCTCCTGCTCTTGTATAAAAGCTTTATTATTTATTATTTTTATCTGTTGAGACATGACACGTTTCTCTGCGTGTTAGCATACAATGCAGTACAGCCGAGGGGGGGGGGGGGGGGGGGGGGGTTTGCTTGTCATTATCTGAGAGCTGAGTAAATATCCAGCTTATCAGGGTTCAGGAGATTCGGCTATTCCAACTGCTGCAATTACAGGCTGTAATCACCTGGAGCTGGAGAGGTAGGCTTTCAAACAGGACTCTGGAGAGCTGGGGGGGGGGTTACATAGCTTTAGCTTCAGCACTTCACCATAAATATTAAAGTGCTCCAATTAATTCTCCCACATGAGGGCTAGCAAACGAAAGGAGACAAGGGCTTGTTGTGTGATGAGTTAATGCCAGGTTCGAGACTCATTAGGTTTTATGGTGAACAGAGGGAGATTTGGGAGGGGGGGGGGCGGCAATTAGTATTTCATGACTGTTCAAAGCAAGTAGCATTTAAGAGGAAGGAAATGTAGGAAGGAAATAAAAAGACAGATGTTTGGGTGTGTGTGTGTGTGTGTGTGTGTGTGTGTGTGTGTGTGTGTGTACCTGCATGCATGCACATATGAAAGTAAGCATGGTTGTCATCAGAGACTTCCTATCATAATCCCTCTCTATGGTGTCTGGTGACGACTTTACAGATTTCTCTGCTATGTGAGGACATCCCTGTCACTGTACCACCATGTGAGGACATCCCTGCCTGTAACTATACAGCCATGTGAGGACATCCCTGTAACTGTGCCACCTTGTGAGGACATCCCTGTAACTATACAGCCATGTGAGGACATCCCTCTAACTGCACTGCAACATGTGAGAACATCCCTGTAACTGTACTGCCATGTGAGGACATCCCTCTAACTGCACTGCAACATGTGAGAACATCCCTGTAACTGTACTGCCATGTGAGGACATCTCTCTGTTGCCTAAGCCTGTACTTTCACTTCCGCCTTCTGCTCGCTCTGTCGCCGTGGGGGAAAAGAACAAAATGCATTTAAATAAAATGTATTAAATAAACTTAAGCCAATCAGCCGTCTCTTGCGGTAGCAATTTGTAATCCCTATAACATATGACCAGCACAGACATGGCGTCCAAATTCCCAATTAGAGCTGAATTAACAAATGAGAGGTTAACCCAATCGGGTTGGTCCCACACATAAACCCTTCCTCTCTCATTCCTCTTTCACTCCCACCCTCCCTTTCTGCCCTCTCTCTCACTCCCTTTCTCTTTTTTCTCCCCCGTCCCTCTTTCTTTGCAGTACATTTTTGTACATACAGTATATATTTAAGCATGCGCACAGATCCGGGGTCATATATTTAGGATTTCTCTGCTACTCTTAGCCACAGGTCAGTAATTACCTGCAACGGAAGAGCAAGTTTTAACTCACAAAGCTGAGAGCATTCATTGAATGCTAATGTTGCTAGTAGTCAGAGTACAACATATAATGTTTCACATCTGCAGAGCAGGCAAAAATGTCACAAATAATTTGTGCTATATGCTCTAGACTATGAGACCTTTATCCTTTAGATTGCCCTTTTAACTAAAACGTATCTGAGCTTAACATCCATTGACAAGCAGGTGCTGTTAGTCTGTCTGCAATCAATGTGCCATATGGTTAATGTGCTTATGAAATATACACTTTCCCCCCCAAAAAGAACCTAAACCTGTTTAGTTCAATGTTGTTGTATAATATTCACCCTTGAAAGATCTGTTGAAAGATCACATTTTCAAAAGTGGTTGTAGTTTCCACACCCTACATCTGGAACTCTGCTATGCATCACCATTACACTTAGAGTGAAATGAAGTGTGATTATTCCATAATTCACATTTTTTATCAGTGGACAGATCACTGTACCATCAAAATTTAATTTTAGGCCAAATTTCTCATTTAAGTTGGTAGTATTTATTCTATGGAACCTGATAAACTAATATTTACTAGTCGCCCAATTAACTGTTTTTGGACCTAGAGCAATAGCAATTACTATAATTGCTTAACTGACATGTGACTGCAAGTCCAGGTCATTAATCAGTCAGTAGCTAAATCAAACCCAATTCATTAGAATGAGCTGGAACATAAAACAGCAGAGTGTGTAACCAAGGCCCTTGGTTATAAAGCACAGGAGCAGAAGGTATTATCTGCACAGCATTACAGCAACAGCTGCAGCGACTGGTTCCATTCCGGCTCCACACTGGCTCCGTTATGGCTCCATTCTGCCCGTTACAGTCCTCTGGATTCATTAGAATACAGTAGCAAATAGATTTTGAAAAAGCAGTGAGAAATGCCCTCAGCTCAGTAACACTCCAATTGTGTCAGCAATATAGTGTGCTGTATTCCTGAAACGAATTGTGCATGTTAGACACTAAAACTCAAACAGCAATACTGGAGTCTCCAGACACAAAAGATGCTGCTTCAAGTTTGCCATGGTAACAAGTCACCTTGTTTTATGATGTATGGTCAGCAAAATATAACCGGAAGTTACTGCATTGTTCAGAATCCATGATTTATTTGTGTGGAGATGAATGAACTTGGTAGATATTGTTTAGTTGTACAAGAGCCAAAGTTCTGCATCTCAAGCCCTTTTCAAATGGCCCATTAGACTTCATAAACAGGGTCTATAAAAGCTTCCGATGCTGATTTTGAAACCATCCTATAAAACGGTTGAGTAAGACATTTTGTGAATGAATCATTCACACACACACACACAGGCATAGCTCAAACGCAGACACACAAATAATTTCACACATACCGTATATAGACACACACTTACACATGCTCACGCACACACACCTACGAGTGTGAGCACAAACGAACACGCACACATGCACGCACAAACACACACACACACACACACACATACGCACAGACACACAAACATGCATACACGTGTGTACACACACACCCTCACGCAGACACACACACACACACACACACACACGCACACACACAGCTGATCTGATTCTGGTGGCTCTTTGCAGACCACTGTTCTGTGGTGACAAACCGGAGGATCAGGCACAAGATGTGATAACTCCTGCTGACACAGAGCTTGATGATTTGAGCCAAAAAAAATGTGTCAGCAGGTCCCTGGGCCCCACAATGGATTTCCTATCATTCTGAGCTAGACACCAGTTCAGAGTCTCAATCTCTACAGATAAATCTGTCAGCGACAGAACGCCAAAGTCCCTGATCCTGATAACGCAGCGGAACTCCATCGATTATAAAACGCGTCTCCCTGAAGAAACAATGATAAACAAATAATTAAAAAACTATTATTGCAACGTGTGTGTCCAGCAGGCTGGTTTTACTTTGTTCCTGTTGAGAGAAAAGGTTTCAGGATCGTATGGGACCCTCAATATAAACACAGGCAATAAGCCCACTGATACACTTATATATTTACTATATTTCTATATATAAAAGAAAAAGAAATCTCCAAGTCAGGCAGTGTGTGCGCAGTAATTTGATACGGATCACATGACCATATGTCCAGCAGAATTCAGCAGAAATCTGTGTACGCAGAAAAGGCAGAAAGGCATTGCACAACAGCGTTACTGAGGAAAGGGGAAACTGAGTGTGCTGATCAGTCACTGCACTGAGAGGAGGCGACAAGGGCACGTGAGAGAAACCATCCTGAGGGGAGCTAAGGAGAGACTATATCAGAGAAACCATCCTGAGGGGAGCTAAGGAGAGACTATATCAGAGAAACCATCCTGAGGGGAGCTAAGGAGAGGCTATATCAGAGAAACCATCCTGAGGGGAGCTAAGGAGAGGCTATATCAGAGAAACCATCCTGAGGGGAGCTAAGGAGAGGCTATATCAGAGAAACCATCCTGAGGGGAGCTAAGGAGAGACTATATCAGAGAAACCATCCTGAGGGGAGCTAAGGAGAGGCTATATCAGAGAAACCATCCTGAGGGGAGCTAAGGAGAGGCTATATCAGAGAAACCATCCTGAGGGGAGCTAAGGAGAGGCTATATCAGAGAAACCATCCTGAGGGGAGCTAAGGAGAGACTATATCAGAGAAACCATCCTGAGGGGAGCTAAGGAGAGGCTATATCAGAGAAACCATCCTGAGGGGAGCTAAGGAGAGGCTATATCAGAGAAACCATCCTGAGGGGAGCTAAGGAGAGGCTATATCAGAGAAACCATCCTGAGGGGAGCTAAGGAGAGGCTATATCAGAGAAACCATCCTGAGGGGAGCTAAGGAGAGACTATATCAGAGAAACCATCCTGAGGGGAGCTAAGGAGAGGCTATATCAGAGAAACCATCCTGAGGGGAGCTAAGGAGAGGCTATATCAGAGAAACCATCCTGAGGGGAGCTAAGGAGAGGCTATATCAGAGAAACCATCCTGAGGGGAGCTAAGGAGAGACTATATCAGAGAAACCATCCTGAGGGGAGCTAAGGAGAGGCTATATCAGAGAAACCATCCTGAGGGGAGCTAAGGAGAGACTATATCAGAGAAACCATCCTGAGGGGAGCTAAGGAGAGGCTATATCAGAGAAACCATCCTGAGGGGAGCTAAGGAGAGGCTATATCAGAGAAACCATCCTGAGGGGAGCTAAGGAGAGACTATATCAGAGAAACCATCCTGAGGGGAGCTAAGGAGAGACTATATCAGAAAAACCATCCTGAGGGGAGCTAAGGAGAGGCTATATCAGAGAAACCATCCTGAGGGGAGCTAAGGAGAGACTATATCAGAGAAACCATCCTGAGGGGAGCTAAGGAGAGACTATATCAGAGAAACCACCCTGAGGGGAGCTAAGAAGAGACTATATCAGAGAAACCATCCTGAGGGGAGCTAAGGAGAGACTATATCAGAGAAACCATCCTGAGGGGAGCTAAGGAGAGACTATATCAGAGAAACCATCCTGAGGGGAGCTAAGGAGAGACTATATCAGAGAAACCATCCTGAGGGGAGCTAAGGAGAGGCTATATCAGAGAAACCATCCTGAGGGGAGATAAGGAGAGGCTATATCAGAGAAACCATCCTGAGGGGAGCTAAGGAGAGGCTATATCAGAGAAACCATCCTGAGGGGAGCTAAGGAGAGGCTATATCAGAGAAACCATCCTGAGGGGAGCTAAGGAGAGACTATATCAGAGAAACCATCCTGAGGGGAGCTAAGGAGAGACTATATCAGAGAAACCATCCTGAGGGGAGCTAAGGAGGGGCTATATCAGAGAAACCATCCTGAGGGGAGCTAAGGAGAGGCTATATCAGAGAAACCATCCTGAGGGGAGCTAAGGAGAGGCTATATCAGAGAAACCATCCTGAGGGGAGCTAAGGAGAGACTATATCAGAGAAACCATCCTGAGGGGAGCTAAGGAGAGACTATATCAGAGAAACCATCCTGAGGGGAGCTAAGGAGAGACTATATCAGAGAAACCATCCTGAGGGGAGCTAAGGAGAGACTATATCAGAGAAACCATCCTGAGGGGAGCTAAGGAGAGGCTATATCAGAGAAACCATCCTGAGGGGAGCTAAGAAGAGACTATATCAGAGAAACCATCCTGAGGGGAGCTAAGGAGAGACTATATCAGAGAAACCATCCTGAGGGGAGCTAAGGAGAGACTATATCAGAGAAACCATCCTGAGGGGAGCTAAGGAGAGACTATATCAGAGAAACCATCCTGAGGGGAGCTAAGGAGAGGCTATATCAGAGAAACCATCCTGAGGGGAGCTAAGGAGAGACTATATCAGAGAAACCATCCTGAGGGGAGCTAAGGAGAGACTATATCAGAGAAACCATCCTGAGGGGAGCTAAGGAGAGACTATATCAGAGAAACCATCCTGAGGGGAGCTAAGGAGAGACTATATCAGAGAAACCATCCTGAGGGGAGCTAAGAAGAGACTATATCAGAGAAACCATCCTGAGGGGAGCTAAGGAGAGGCTATATCAGAGAAACCATCCTGGGGGGAGCTAAGGAGAGACTATATCAGAGAAACCATCCTGAGGGGAGCTAAGGAGAGACTATATCAGAGAAACCATCCTGAGGGGAGCTAAGGAGAGGCTATATCAGAGAAACCATCCTGAGGGGAGCTAAGGAGAGACTATATCAGAGAAACCATCCTGAGGGGAGCTAAGGAGAGGCTATATCAGAGAAACCATCCTGAGGGGAGCTAAGGAGAGGCTATATCAGAGAAACCATCCTGAGGGGAGCTAAGGAGAGACTATATCAGAGAAACCATCCTGAGGGGAGCTAAGGAGAGGCTATATCAGAGAAACCATCCTGAGGGGAGCTAAGGAGAGACTATATCAGAGAAACCATCCTGAGGGGAGCTAAGGAGAGACTATATCAGAGAAACCATCCTGAGGGGAGCATCCATGACAGAACGAACAATGGCTCAAGTTCCATGTTAGTCAAACTGAGCTGGGATGCTCTTCTCTTTGGCAGCTCTGTTGTGTTATTTCTGGCCTTACTGCATTATTACAGAAGTGAGGAACCATTGAGTGGCACAAGTGCTTCAGAGAAGAAGTTGTAGAGACAGCATTCTACAGAGGGCTCCTCATATAAAGGTTTCACTTAAAGGTTACTTCCTTCAATCACACCCATGCGCTTACACACTCTCTCTCCCTCTCTCACTCTCTCTCTCTCACACACACACACACACACACACACACACACACACACACACACACACACACACACACACACACACACACACACACACACACACACACACACACACACACACACACACACACACACACACACACACTCACAATGAATGACCCCCAATGTCAGAAATTTTAACAATTTACTCTACATTTTACTGCAAAGAGAAAGAGAAAGAAAGAGACATCGGATGAGGCAGAGCAAGAGGCAAAAATAAAAATAAGTGATGAAGAAGGGAGAGGGAAAGAAAGAGAGAAAGAGACAGACAGAAGGATAAGGTCAAGTTATTGCTCCCTGCTCCAGCTGTTAAATCCATCAGTGCCCTGAGAAAAAACCACTCTTCTTAGGGGGAGGAGTCAAAAACAAAGAGCAGAGTTCAGATCCCCAGCATGCATCAGCTTCTCAGAACACTATTCACCAATAGGGACCCAAAGACCCAGCTACCATCCGCAGCACCAGTGCCAGAATATTAGCACTGTGGCCCTCACTGACGAATATTAGCACTGTGGCCCTCACTCAGGAATATTAGCACTGTGGCCCTCACTGACGAATATTAGCACTGTGTCCCTCACTCAGGAATATTAGCACTGTGTCCTTCACTCAGGAATATTAGCACTTTGGCCCTCACTGACGAATATTAGCACTGTGTCCCTCACTCAGGAATATTAGCACTGTGGCCCTCACTGACAAATATTAGCACTGTGTCCCTCACTCAGGAATATTAGCACTGTGGCCCTCACTGACGAATATTAGCACTGTGTCCCTCACTCAGGAATATTAGCACTGTGGCCCTCACTCAGGAATATTAGCACTGTAGCCCTCACTCAGGAATATTAGCACTGTGGCCCTCACTCAGGAATATTAGCACTGTAGCCCTCACTCAGGAATATTAGCACTGTAGCCCTCACTCAGGAATATTAGCACTGTAGCCCTCACTCAGGAATATTAGCACTGTGGCCCTCACTGAGAGAAATACTGACAAGCGCTCTGCACACAGTTCTCCCAAAGTGAATATTTACAGGTCACTTTCTGTCAAGAGCCGAGATGAGGAAGCAGTACTTTGGTCAAGGAACATTTTACAAAAACTCTCAGATTAGAGGAACTGGTCATTGCATTCACTGCATGAAAACATGACAATTTTTGAAACCTGTAATGGTTTATAAGACATATTTTAGTACAACATACTATTATGTATGTTATTCTGTCTTTGTGTGGTTTTGTAGTGTGGTTGCGTTACATAACGACTAAAACACCACGTATTTCCCACTTTACTTTCTTGCCGTGTGTCAGAAGAGAGACCTGCTTATTAAGGTGGAAAAAAGGATAAACAGCATCAAAATTATCATCGCTAACATGATGAGTAGATGTAAGGATTAGGAACTTAAAATATACTTTTATTTATTTTTTATATAATTTTTTCATGGAATAGGGGTATAACATATGCAACTCTGATTGGAGCATTAGTTCAATCATTCAAACGTTGAGGAAACGCATCCGTTTATGGACTGAACGCATGGCACATGCAGTTGGCAGCCGTGGGTTTTGGTTGCGACCATGTGCCAGGCTGGGTGCAAACATAACCACCTGGCAGGAAGGGAGCTGGAGAGAGGGGGTGATGGAGAGAGGGGGGTGATGGAGAGAGGAGGCACTGAAGAGAGGGGGCGATGGAGAGAGGAGACACTGGAGAGAGGGGGCGATGGAGAGAGGAGGCACTGAAGAGAGGGGGTGATGGAGAGAGGGGGGCGATGGAGAGAGGAGGCACTGAAGAGAGGGGGCGATGGAGAGAGGAGACACTGGAGAGAGGGGGCGATGGAGAGAGGAGACACTGGAGAGAGGGGGCGATGGAGAGAGGGGGGCGATGGAGAGAGGGGGCGATGGAGAGAGGGGGGGCGATGGAGAGAGGAGGCACTGAAGAAACGGGGGTGCTGGAGAGAGGAGGTGATGGAGAGAGGGGGCGATGGAGAGAGGAGACACTGGAGAGAGGGGGCGATGGAGAGAGGGGGGCGATGGAGAGAGGAGGCACTGAAGAGAGGGGGCGATGGAGAGAGGGGGGCGATGGAGAGAGGAGGCACTGAAGAGAGGGGGCGATGGAGAGAGGAGGCACTGAAGAGAGGGGGCGATGGAGAGAGGAGGCACTGAAGAGAGGGGGCGATGGAGAGAGGGGGGCGATGGAGAGAGGAGGCACTGAAGAGAGGGGGCGATGGAGAGAGGAGGCACTGAAGAGAGGGGGCGATGGAGAGAGGAGGCACTGAAGACACAGGGTGCTGGAGAGAGGAGGTGATGGAGAAAGGGGGCGATGGAGAGAGGAGGCACTGGAGAGAGGGGGCAATGGAGAGAGGAGGTGCTGGAGAGAGGAGGCACAGGAGGGAGTGATGGAGAGAGGAGGCACTGGAGAGAGGGAGTGATGGAGAGAGGGGGCTCTGGAGAGAGGAGGCACTGGCCGAGGGACCAGGGACTGCACACTGTCCTGCTTTCTAAGATTAGCCTGCAGAGGAGTCTGTGTGGGCAGCATGGCCACCTAGAGAAAGGAAGAGACAGGAAGTATCAGCTGAGAGAGCAGGAAGCTGAAATGGATCCGACTACAAGCACAGAGCCACCTACAGTATGCCCAAGCAGGACAAGAGACCATGCATGCACGTACACACGTACACACACACAAATTATATTCTGTCCAAAGAATACAATATTTACCTGGCCAGCAATTTCCTACAAACAATCATTCATAGAGACTAAACAGAAACCCTGTTTCTCCAGGGGAAGAACGGACTCCTGTAAATCGGCATTGAATTTCTAGCTTTCTCTCTGCTCCACACACAGGATTGAGATCTCCAGTTCTTTATTTATGTTGCTGCTTTGTTATGGATCAATGGATTTCCTCAAGAGAAGCAAAGGCACAGCGAGATAAATTCACCAAAGGAATCTGGTCTCTGCGCTTTCCTGGGGAGTGCAGAGAGAAAGGATTCAAACAAACAGAAAGACCAGGGAGAAATGGAAGAGGAGAGAGAGAACATAAAATAAGTTCATTTTAACCCCACAACTGGAGACAGTTTTTCTTTTTTGAAGAGGGAATATTAGACTGCACTCTCGGGTCTGTGATACATTTTTATTCACATGGAAAATGGATGTAAAGTAAGAAAATGGATAAACTAAGAAAAACAAAGGGCTCAGAAGGTATTGAACACGAGCTGCTGCACCCTGAAACTCTTAAGACCACAGAGCATCCTGATCGAGACAGGCAAAAACACAGGAACAACCATTCCCACATTGTTACATTTAGCATGCAGACGGCTCTTTTCCAGAGCAATTTGCAAAGCTTACATTTTTACACATGATGCATAGCTGGATACTAAAGCAATTCAGGTTAAGTAACTCAACTAAAGGGAACACTGGCAGTGCTATTCCCAACCTGGGAATAGAACCTGCAACCCACTTCCCTAACAATTATTATACTACACTACTGCCTATTAGTGTCGCAATCTGAGCACATTCCTGGGTACAAAATGGTGAAGGAAGAGAAAGAAAAACAGAGAGCAGTAACTGCTTACTGACTCTTGACCTGCAGGGCATGCTGTGTATCCAATGGGGAAAACTACTTATGTGGGAGTTGTATATCTGATGAAGGGGGTTGCTTTGGTACTTCTCACCTAACGTGGCGCTCAACAACTTCCTGTCTGAACCTGAACGCATCTCTCAGTGCGCTATTTCCTGGGGCCGTCTCCTCAGACAGAGATAAATCCTATAAACGCTATAAAAAATAAAAGAAAGTTCTGACTGGAAGAGAAAGCACTTCATGTTCATATGTGGAAAAAGGAACAGCTCCATGATGTTTTATGAGCTACTTTACTGCACCATCAAAATCAGTTTAGTCTGCTTTTAGGTTTGACCTGAAATTTGAGGACAAATAAAAGGAATTAGGCTACGAAGTTTATTCTACATGTTATATTAGGCTACTGGTAACGTTAACTAGTTTATTTTACTTGTTATTTGCGTTTAGACACTGAATCACATCTAAACGTAATTATAGGCTACCCTGTAAGTAGGCTACCCTCATCACGAGTGCGAATAGCGAAGATCACAGAGAACAGAATCCGAATATCTGATTTTCAGTCTCCTAGATTTATAGACTCAAACGTAAATTCACAAACGTCCATAGGCTATATCACCCTGACAGCTCGGGACACTTTCTTTTAACAAAATAGCCTACAATAAAAACCGGTTTACTGCGAATGATGTTCTATTGCTAGGTTAACCGTCTGATTCTGTAGGCTACAGAAGATAGTTCGGTGTTAAATTCCAATCAAAATGCAGCGTTATAAATGATTACGTTAGTCAAACTGGTTTCCATGGCAAAGATGATGCGCCACATGTCATGATGCTTAATTATTTAAAACTCTTTATACAATATAAAATCTAAAATAATAAATGGAACCACTGGGTCAGACATGGTTTTTCCATAAGGTCTCATAATTACTGGATGCAAAGCAATGCTATCGGGTATCAGAATCAAAGGCATCGGATTCTTGGATTGTGTACACATTGGCCCGATGAATCTGTGATCTTCCTCAATGAAAGGTAGGTAGCCTATTCCAGTTTCACCCCAAGGTCGTGTAAAATAGGCACAGATAACAGCCACGGGGAGAGAAAACGTTCCATTGAAAAAATTGATAATAGCGACAGCTACTTCTCTAAAGTGAATTCCCGGGAGCAAATGGAACGGGGGGGGGTTCTCCTCACTAAATGGATTAAATGTAAACCCTTTACAATGACTCCCGAGCCCGACAGACATACGTACGCATTTGTGACAAAAATATCCTTCTGCGCTACTTGTGTCACTATTAGCTCTTAAATGCGCGATGTTTCAGCACCAGAGTGCGAGGTGTAGAAACAACAACATCAGAGCCGCCAGCTGTACCTGAAAATGCACGCACATAACTGCAATCCAGGATGACTCCTACAACACAAACCTTTCTTTAAAAGGTAAATTAAAGAAATAAATAAAAGAAAATATGACAGCGATGCAAACAGCCATATGACAAAGCGCAAGGCTTGTACGCTACAACCTCAGCAGTAGACGGGGTCGAAGAGGCTGATAGCCAAATACCTAAATTAAAAATAAATGCTTACCTTAAATCCGACTCATTGCATGACTGTGGCGCTGGTGTCTCGCATCCGGGTTATTGTTTAATACAAATATTCAATGCCTCGTTAAAAAGATCACTGGTAGGCAAAGGGAATATTACTGAATGAGCCTTTGCTATATGGTCTCCATAACTCCTTCCTGCGAACACTGAGCTGCAAGCTCGATTGAAACGCACACACATTTGGGGGGCGGCTCTGTTGCTGTGATCTCTTTAGCAGACACTACCGCCTGCCTTAAAGGAGACGCGCAACATTCTGGTTACCGTCAAACGGACTGGACACATTGTAGAGTTCCAAAATCAAACGTCGCTATAGAGCTCCGTAGTCCCGCCCCCTCCAATCCCTGGCTGGTCCCGGAAGACTGCCGGAAGCCATTACCTGCTCCCACTTCGGGATCTTTCAGTCACCCTTAGGATGATATTATGGCATTATATAGACCAAACTTTGACATATATGTGATACAAAGTCCATTATATACTTACCACCGCGTTTAAATCAAATTTGAATCGTATAATTAACGGAGTTTGAGAAACATAACTACACTACCCAGAATCCCTGGTCTACATCAGCGGCTCCCGCTTTTGC
The DNA here is from genome assembly GCA_029718625.1 of Synaphobranchus kaupii. Taxonomy (NCBI): domain Eukaryota; kingdom Metazoa; phylum Chordata; class Actinopteri; order Anguilliformes; family Synaphobranchidae; genus Synaphobranchus; species Synaphobranchus kaupii. Next base: position 34,988,323 of record CM056378.1, on the reverse strand, counting down.
TAGTACGCAGTAGCTACCGGCCGCTCTGCTAGTGAAAATGGCTATGACTCGGTCTGCTCTGTATGGAAGTAGCTACCGGCCAAAGAAGTAGCTACCGGTCGCTCGGCTAGCGACAATGGCCATCACTTTGTCTTATTAGGGAAGTGAAACTATGAGTATCACCAAGGACGAGAATCACTATCAGTCTGGCCATGTCAAAAGTGTCAGCTTTAAGGCTTTCACTCCGGTGGAGAGCAAGCCCGGATGTTGTAGTCGTTTTAGTTGTTTTTTTGAAAACGTGTTTGTTGTTTATTTGTTGAACATAATTTCAAATTACCAATTTTATAAATTATTTTAAAATGTGATAACCCCTCTCTTGGGTGTTTGAACATCTAGATGCCTGAATATAGAATTTTTTTTTTTTCAGTCCATTGACTCCCATTATATTTTTTCCGAAAAGTGGCACCAGGCGTTCGTCACCAAAGTGGGAGGGACTACGGAGCTCTATAGAGTACTCAAGTGAGTACGTCAGACGTGGGTGGTGTCTGGTTTCTGAAGTAAATTCCCTATGACAGATAGAACGGGCATCGGAGACTATCGACTATTTCTTTAAATCTGATTTATAGAATGAGCCGAAACGTTCCTGGATTAGCCTGTGTGGCATAAGGATATAGACCATATATCGCACGTTCCAATTTATTAATTTTTTTAAAGTAATGGATTAATGATTGTAGTTCGACTTGTAGTCCACTTTAACAGACTACATATCCAGTACTGCAACGCACGGGTGGTTCTCGACTAATAAGATATCATCATCTCGTCTGTCTAGTCATTTTGGCAGATAGAAGACGAGCTAACGTTAGTTTGAGAAGCCCGCCCGAAATAGTCAGAAACTACGCTACGGTTAACCACATAAAGCAATTCTAGCTTTTAGTCCTTCAAGCTAGCTAGCTAACATTAGATTAAAGTGTTTAAAAATGGAGCTATGCGCTACTGCTGGCTAACGTTATATGACAACGTTTGGAGACAATGCTGCTCGTCCGGAGGGAATTATGGGACATTGAGTTTTTAAACAGTGCCAGCGCTGGTATATTAAAATATATATATATATACTAAAACGTAAAATATAAATGAAGCTGGTCCAGAAAAACGACATAGTTTGAGAATGGTCGTTATATTGAACAATCCAGGAAACTGACAGTAAGACATAATCACTAGAAATGGTATAAAAGTAAGTTTTAGTTAATGTCTACGCTTTGAATGAATGGGGAATTTACTTCTGAAACCAGTGTGACGTAGTCACTTGAGTACTCCATTGACACAACTGAAGCACTGAACCAAATTTGTTTACCAAATTCCCTTTGAGGAGTCAAGTATCATAAATAATCATAAATAATTCATGATTTGTTTGTTTAGTTGGCACAAAACCTTCACATACACCAATTCTAAGGGCAATTTTTAAAAAGTTATACCTGATTTTCCTTTCCATTGACCCATTGTAATTACTTTGATGTGATTATGTATGTGAGTCATGACCGTGCCCGTGGGCAGAACACCATACCACAAACATAACTTCTGATTTGTTTTTGTTTTAAAGACAACCATCTCTGGTCGTTTCAGTTTTTTTTTCTTCTTCAGTTTTGCATCATGTAGGATAACCTACCCATGAGTCTATGAAATGGTAAGTGAACAGAAGGCATCTGCAAAAGTATACAACCTTCAAATAAATGCTATATATGCTGTTTAATGCAAAACTATGGAACTTTACAGGAAACATGAAAACAATGCGATAGCAAACTGGTGCTTGGTTAAAAATAATGGTTGGCTTACAATAGCTTACTATAGGCACTCACTTAAACTCAATATGCAGTGGGTCCAGGTCCATTTCCAAGGCACCAGTTGAGGATGTGAAAGGATGCCAAATCATGTAATATTGTCTCATCAGAGGAAAGCCATTTTGAGGCAATTTTGGTTCAGAACCTGTCACATGCAAAAGGGAGTTTTATTGGTACATGACATCTCTCACACTACTACTACTACTACTACTACTATAAACTGTATTTTAAAAGTACCTTTCTTTCAGTTCATTACAGCTCAAAGTGCTTTGCAATATACCACTAAAATAAAAACAATACAGTGAATGCAATGTACAACAAAATATAAAATATGAATGCAAGAAGCTGATGAAAATAAAACCAATAAAAACAGGAAATAAAAGCAGAACTAAACAGGGCTTAAAGCAATAAAAAATGAGAGCAATATAAATCTTCGTGCTTAACATCCCTGATACATTAAGATGTCCCGTGCATCGACACCGTAATGGATGCAGTAGAACATGAATACATAATCACCCGGGGAAGTTCAGCGGCTGCTTTATGGCTGGAGCCCATACACAGTCAAACCCCGGTAGAGCGGAGCAGAGCGGAGCAGAGCACATCGGCGCTCTCCCTGTGCTTCTGTGCTAGCGATGATGCCGAGCACAGGCCAGGAATGTCTGGAATGTGACGAGGTTAAAGGAACCCATCTGTGGACATTAAGAAGAACACCCATACCACCACAATCATCACAGTTACCGGGTGGCAGTGCAGCATAATGGCTAAGCGAACAGGGCTTGAAACTTAGAAGATTCAGGTTCAAATCCCTGTGCAGGTTCAAATCCCAGGGGTGGCACGGCCATGTACCCCTGAGCAAGGCAGCTGAATTGCTTCAGTAAGTATGCAGCTGTATACATGGATTGTTATGCATAAAATATTCAGCTGTGTATGTCACTCTGGATGACAACATCTGCTAAGTGTATATAGCACTACATTTGGGTTCACTGCTAAGTGTATATTACACGACATTTGGGTTCACTTCAGCCTGGACTGAGCGAAAAGTGAACAGCAATTGGTTCTTAAATTGTGGAACTTTCACAATTTTAACTGTTCAGATAGCAATGTAATGTAGTTCTATGTTCAGTTCACCTAACGTTACGGTCATGTCTTTTTTATATTGTTTTACTCCTTCTGATATTTAAGTATTAATTTATGTCTACTCTGAAATTCAGATGCATATTCAAATAAACACGTGTGAACATGATTCTACATCAAACTTTTTCATTACGAAGAGAACTAGCCCTGTTCTCACAACTGAATACTGTGGCCCCTAAAATCACTTATGCTTTGACATAGTTTGTTGGGGTGCAGAGGGGCCTTGCGTCTCCAGTTACTCCCTTCCACAGATCTGAAACAGTTTGACCCCAACGTCTTAGAGAAACACAAATGTAACTTAAATAATGTCACTGCCCCTACAGAAAATAAACACAGCTTCTCTTCATGTAATTGGGTTAGACAGGAATAATAGGCCTAAAGACATTTTTCTGAGCATGAACTCAAAGAACAGTAGAGTTAATACCCAGATAAAGGCATGTTAATATCCTGGTCTATATACAGTGCATTCCAAAAGTGTTAGGACAGTGAGAAAATTTTGGTTGTTTTGGCTCTGCACTCTAGCACATTGGATATGAAATGGAACAGTGACTATGAGGTGCAGACTTTCAGCTTTAATTTCAGGGTTTTTACATTCATATCAGGTGAACCATGTAGCAATTGTAGCGTTTTATCATAGTCCCCCCATTTTAGGGAACCAAAAGTAAAAGTTAACAAACTTATTATTAACTTAAAGGGATAGTATGGAATTTTGGACATAATGTCTCAATTACGACTTACCCATGATGTAGTTGATTGATGGAAACCATTTTCAGATAATTCCATGCTGTCCCTTCTTTTGGACATACACACATTGCTAATGCTAGCGCAACTCTAAGGAAACTAGTAGCATCCACTATCAAACGCACTTAAACACTCCACAGTGCACCCAAAGCAAATAAAATACGACGACAGTCTATCTGGGTTATTTTCAGTGATTATACCATAATTTTTGAAGTCAAACTATTGTTGAATCCTTTACTTTGTGCGCACCTATATTCTCTGTCGAAGTACGGCAGCGGAGCTAGCTGTAGATTAGCCAGGGTATCTGCCTGTAGGCTATCTGCTGTACTCCACAGTTGCCGACACAATCCGTTTTGCCGTAAAGTTACATATTTGGTAGACAACAAGTCAGCTAAACACAAACATGCTACAGAATAACACAGCATATACAAGCAAGCACACTGGCTACCAATTTGCAGGAAAAGTTTGACCACTTCCATGACTTCCCAATCGTGGCAACTAGCTAGCTAAATTGAATAGATAGATCATGCATGCAATCATTTATTAGTTACCTGCTCGTCAGTTGTTTTCGGTGCAAAAACAGGTGATGGCACAGCAGTCTCCTTCAGTAGAGGGTGTCCCGACCTTCCTTTTTTGATTTTCACAGTCATACTCCGTGAAATGGTCACTACACACTTTTAACTTTTTTAGTCTCAACTGGTGTGTTGACATCCATGCGAGCAGCAAGAAGCCACGGCTGTTTTCTTTGTTGATCTTCCACTGGAAATCGATGAAAACTTTGTGGTGCCCATTTTTTTGCATGATTTGAACAACCTTGAAATACACACCGAAATACCATCTTACCTGAACATTAGCTAACAATACTACTAGTCTGATTCTTTCACACCGCGATATTGTTGTTGGCCGGCACTACATACGGCGGCAGAGCTATACTTTACGTTACCTACTAACGTAAAGTATCGCTCCGCTGCCGTACTTCCACAGAGAATTTAGGTGCGCACAAAGTAAAGGATTCAATGATAGTTTGACTTGAAAAATGATGGTATAATCACTGAAAATAACCCTGATAGACTGTCGTCGTATTTTATTTGCTTTGGGTGCACTGTGGAGTGTTTAAGTGCATTTGGTAGTGGATGCTACTACTTTCCTACGAGTTGCGCTAGCATTAGCAATGTGTGTATGTCCAAAAGAAGGGACAGCATGAAATTATCTGAAAATGGTTTCCATCAATCAACTACATCATGGGTAAGTCGTAATTGAGACATTATGTCCAAAATTCCATACTATCCCTTTAAACTTAAATAAAGTCATGATATTTAATAATTGGTTACATATCCTTTGCATGCCATTACTTCCTGATCTCTGTGACCCAACAACATCAAAAGAACTCTATGCATTTTAATTGATCTCTATGGGAATTGGGGGGGGGGGGGGTCTAGATTAGGATGTAAATTACACTGGAACAGTATGGAATAAATGGTTGGCTAAATGGCTCTAAATCATCAAGGGTCTGAGGTATCAAACAAGCCTCAAACCATCACTCTGCTGCCAGATATGCAGTAGATATGGATGGATCACTTTAAGGTCAGTTTCTACTGACTCATTTTCCTATTGAACTCTATGGGAAAATAAGGCAGGAGATGAAACCCTTAAAGTGATCCATACACATCTACTGCACATCTGGCAGAAGCGTGATCGTTTGATACCTCAGACCCTTGATGACTTACAGCCATTTAGCCAACCATGTGTTCCATACTGTACCAGCATAATTTACAGCTTAAGCCCCCCCCTCCAAAAAAAAACAACCATATATATTCCCACAGAGATCCATTCAAATGCGGAGAGGTTATAGTAGTGCTTGTAAGAGTACCTGAAAATAAGATATCAAGAGTCTTTTGATATTGTTGGGTCAAAGACATCAGGAAGTCATGGCATGCAAAGGAGAGAGAGAGAAAGAAAGGTCATTCTCTCACAGCTGAAATGACAATGTTTTCCATGTTTCCTGTTGTGGAAACAGTGGGATGCATGCCACCCTGTACTCACACAGATGTATAGCGCCCCACATGCACAAACACACTCACACACACACCTGAAACAAGCCAGTCATCAATACTACAGGCCACACTTTATGCCGCTTACTGTAGATGTGATTGCATCTATGCATGATGTGCATAGATCTGGGAAGCACCCAGAGTGGAGCGAACACACAGAAGGACGTCCTATCTGAACATCAAAGAGCACTGAGGTGAACAGTGCAGTCAGACTGGATTCAGCAAAGCCAGAATTCCTGACTGGTTATTACTATTAGACTTTTATTTAAACAGGGCGATCAGTTGAGAACAAATTCTCATTTACAATGATGACTTGTCATTAAAAAAAAAACAACAACAAACAATAAATTAATCGACAATATTAGTTACATAAAATACAGTGTGGTCATAGAGCCAGTGTTAATGAAACATTCAATACCGGATTATTTTGGGGATAAAGTACAGAGTAGACAGGCAACATACTAAACATTATAAATGACATTTACAGACATCAGTTAGAATGGACTTTTTAAAAGTAGCCTAGGTATGGAGATGAGTGCATCCAAGTTGTAAGTGATCTTGTAATTTGTTCCAGTCTTTAGTGGAGAACTTTGGGGGTACTAATCTGAGGGCGGTGGAGGATCTCAGATTATACTGGGGGGTTCATTGGTGTAGGTGATCTGTCAAATAGGATGGAGTGAGATTTAGGATGGTTTTGTAAACGAGTGTTTACCAGTGTTCTTGTCATCTGTTGTGAAGGGAGGACAGACCTGACCTGGTTGACGCGTCTGGACAGAGAGCTCCCTCACCTTTGCTGTCCAGCGGGGAAATAATTCAAGCAGAAACTATTAAGTGCACATTCAATTTGGATTACAAGCTTGCCATTTCATTCCGGCGATGTTAACCGTTTGTTAATTTCCACGGTGCGCGGGGCGCCGCACAATGACCAACAATCCATTTAGAGGCTTTCTGCTAGGGCTATTTATATTGGCAGACCTAAGCGTGTGCGCCGAGCACAAATGAGGCTACTTGTTGAGCGGAGAGCTCGCCGGAGCCGCGCGCATACCCGACGGTTCCACTATTGACGATACACGGACAAAGCTGCACTGGCTCGGGCGTCGGGATCGTCTGGTTCCAGCCAACAAGGTCTAATTAAGTCAGCGCTTCCTTTTAGACCCCCAATTGTAGTATTGATCCGCAGTCTCTCACCTCCGGAAGGACACAATCCACAGCCCCGGGCTTCCACCCATACGTTTCCCCAGGGGAGCTGGGCTATCTTATGGCAGCTGTAAATCGCCCTGGAAACCGAACGTAATGGCGGCGCTCGGCTGCGGGAGGTCGCGCCGTTAAGGCACAGGCCAAAAAAACAGGCGCCAGGCTCTCTGGACTCACGTGTTGTTTTGTTCAAGAAGAGGAAGCCCTCAAAAAAAAAAAAAAAAAAAAAAAAAAAAAAAAAAAGTTTGGGAGGTTGTGCTATTGTGTAATTCCAGATGTTCAGAGGAAGGTGTGAAAAGAAGAGTTTCATGTGGTGCCTTTGACATATCAAAACATCTAGTTTCCCCATACCCATTAGCCTAAATTAAATTAGCTCAACTTCCAATCAGCTGACAGTGTGCAGGGAAGGCCAAAGGCAAACTAGGCTACTCTTCACGTTGAAATTTCCTTTAATGGCAGAAACAAGTATAGCTTTCTTCTCTATCTCAGCTATCAGATAATGAATAATTTACCATCACCGATAACAAATCACGGTGTAAAAAATATGAATAACTTGGATTTCCCACCCTTCATCCCAGGTCATGAAAACATAAAAGTGTAAATGAGGCGGATCTACCTTTGAACATTCACAAAATAACTTAAAATAAATGACTTCAATAAATGCTGATTAAGCGAAACACCTATTCTGCAATTGTATATGTCGATATTATAAAATATATATCAGGGTATATGCGTTCGGAATATGAGAGTACCAGAGTCTGGTGGGCTGGCTTTGTCACTATGGGGGGCCGCTCTTGTGTAGGATGGAGGAAGTGAGCTCAGGGCAGGGGGGCGTGTCCCCAGGGGGATCAGAGTCCTCATCAGTGCCTGCATCGCCAAACTCTGCCGGAAATTACCGCTGCTTAACCCTTGTGGTGCCGGCAGGCCGATATGCATCATGGGGCAATTAGAGGGGTCTATCAAGCCCCCCAGAGCCATGAATAAGACAGTGTTGGGGGGCGGAGGTGGTTCAGAAAGGTCATTATGAGATTTCTGCACTAAACCTATAACGTTAGAATAGTGAATAGACAGCTAGAGACGGGTACAGTAACATTCATAAGAACCCCCATCAAGCTCTTTGCAGTGCAAGTTAAGTTTTCATTCTGGATTTTCTGCACAAGAAACAAAACAAAGTATAAAAGGTCTCTTAGCTTCTTATCCATAATTGTAATGGCTCACAGGTTTGTCCATTTCTTGACTGTGTCACAGAGATCAGCCAGGTGTCATTCGCATTGTGCAATTTGTGCACATTTTCCCCTGCCCTCCCCTCTTCCCCACCCCTTCCCCCACCCCCTAACTCACCCCTGCCCCTGGTGTGAGACGTCTGTTGTGGGCAGCAATTTGCTGTTAATTGGCAATCTTCTGTAATTTTCTACATGGGTGTCATTATACAGCCGGCTGTCAGCAGAGGCATGTGAGAGACCCACCGTATCCCTGGGGTGAATGGGGGGTGGGGAGGGGTGAACGTTAACCCCCTCTGTCCAGCACATGCTGAAATTAACTTTTTCACCTACTGCCCACAGTGGGATTCTATAAATCACCAGCCATTTTCAACATTTTACCAGCCACATTACCCTTTACAATATAACACAACCTGGTTGGTTACCTTCCAAATGGGTTGCTAGAGTAGAAATTCTACCAGCCACAATCAAAACTTTACCACCATTTCACCACTCTGGTGGCTGGTGTTCATTTCACACCCTGCCTCTGTCCCTCTGTACCCTGTCATGGCGTCACAAGTAACGGACATGTATGAAATGTATGAAGCTGTGCGACCAGGATGGAGGGAGGGATAGAGGGAGAAGTGGAGGATTAGAGGGAGATGAAAGCTCAGGGAAAGCTCAGTAGAGCCGCACCCCCTATAGACCCCCACAGCCCTAAACCCCCACCCACCCCCCCCCAGCCCTGCATATGCCACGGACCCCCCCATCCAAGCCGGTGAACAGAGAGACACTTCCAATATCCAGGAACTTTTCTGGCCGGCTCGCATCTGGATTTAGAGGAAAACTTTCAAGGGAATCAGACATTCCGTCCAATATCTCAATTCACCTCCAATATCTCAATTCACCTGGTTTCTGCTTGGATTCACTGTGAGAGCAGGAACACTTCTGATTCAGTGAAGCATTTGGAGCTCAAGCGCTCAACACACTAATAACAGAAGACATGCATACACACAATCACACACACACACACACACACACACACACACACACACACACACACACACACACACACACACACACACACACACACACACACAGTAAGAAAGAGTTCAAGGAGAAAACAAACCTAAGGCAGGTCAAGCAATGATTGCTAGAAAAGGGAATCAGACATTCCGTCCATTATGATGCTAAAAACAAAACTCACCGTGGAGGGAAGAAAAGCTAAGCTGAGCCAGAGCAGCTTCTTAGTCATAAAAGATACTGAAGGGAATCTGGCAGTAAGGTGGTGTAAATGAGGCATGCTATGGCACTGTACACCCTACAGGGGGACAACCGCCATTTTGAGTATTCACCACACAATCTGCCTTCGGATGGCATCTATTTTTATTTAGCACTTTGGCCAGCATCTGTAGAGTGAAAGTATTTCAGATGCATGTGTGACCCACGTCCGAGGGGTGGGAGAGCGTGGAGAGAGAAGACCCTAAAAGAGAAGCAGAGAGTCAACAGGAACTGCATCTGACATGACATCTGAGAGATTAGAGTGGAAATAATTTATTAAGAAAAAAGGAGAAGAAAGGATTAAGGGGTGGAAGAAAAGGAGTTAGAAATGAATGCAGGAGACGAGTGGAAGGGGCAAATATTACCTGGCATGAAAAGAGTTAAACTGCTTGAGATGTGCATCTGATCAAGGTCCTCTCTGCACCTCTGTACCAGAGAATGGGGGGGGGGGGGGGGGGGTTCAGTGGGGGCTGAGGTCAGGGGGCCAGGGGAGCACACCAGAGATTGGCCGGCCTAAGTCACATGGTCAGATGACTCAGCCAGCCATCGTCACAGGAAATCAAGCGCAGGGCATTATGACAACAAAGGTCTGTTTCCATGGAAACACCCTGGGGAGAGGCAAGCAGGCGGGAGCCCCGATGCATGCTGGGAGGCTGCGGAGAAGCAGTCAGTTCCTTGAAATTGGAGGGGGGTGAGGGGAGGGTGGGTGTTGGGGAAGGGGATCAAAAAAAAGATGAACAAGAAAAATGTACAGATATATTTGTGTGTGTGTGTGTGTGTGTGTGTGTGTGTGTGTGTGTGTGTGTGTGTGTGTGTGTGTTTTTGTGAGACAAGTGCAGAAACGTTCCACAGAACACATGCTTATTTGAAAATAATATTTGTAAATAAATATTTAAAATCCAATTCATACTAAATGAGCAAAATGTGTTTCTGAACGAAAAGGAAGATGCACCATAAAGAAGTGGGGAGTCCACATTAACCTGCCCTCAGGCACGGTTAGGTGGACAAGACTGCATCACGAATAACGCATTTTCATAAGCTTTCATAAGCTTTCATAAGCCTTCATAAGCTTTCGTAAGTCAGCGAGTCCCAGCCTCAGAGGGACATCCTAATGACACAAGTACATTTATGTAAAGCTGTGCTGCTGAGAATAACCACGAAGACGCCTGGACCGTTTGGCCAGCGGGCTTCTGAGTCGTCACTACTGGAAAGATGCTATTTATACCACAAGCTTCGTGGGAAAACGGGGAATTCACTTTGTTTTTTGGACGTTAATCTAGATATGTTTATGGCTTTCATTTTAAAACAATACCCCTTTGCCTCAAATCAACAAAAAGCAATGCCAAACAAATAGATTAGATAATAGTGTGTATAAATAATTAGAAAATTCTTCTCTATCTGTTGCATGTCTCCTGGCAGTCTCATTCTCCTGAGGATGTGTGCTCTTTGGGTTGCAGTTAATCTCTGTTTTGTCCACTTCTGACCCATTTGGACAACCAAAATTTTTCCCAGTATGCTATGACAATTGCCATGGGCATTTAGACATTTTTTTAGTGAAATAAAAGTTTCATGTCCATGTATGTATGTAAATTGATGATATTCGGATTAGGGTTATGTCTAGGAGCTAGGGAAACGGTTAGCACATGTGTTAGTTCTTGATTTGGATGACCAAAATTGTTTACAGCATTAGGACCTATGAATATACGTAGCGGTAGGTACTTTGCTATTTATTCAGTGAAATAAAATTTAAATAATAAATTACTTCAAACATGTTACCATTTATTTCTTTTAGTGAATTGATGATATTTAGATTTATATAATATTAGATTTAGATGTTTACGGATTATGAAGAGAAGGCTTCTGGAATCTTCTCCGGAAAGGAGAGGAAATCTCAATTCACCTGGTTTCTGCTTGGATTCACTGTGAGAGCAGGAACACATCTGATTCAGTGAAGCATTTGAAGCTCAAGCACTCAACACACTAATAACAGAAGACATGCATACACGCGCGCGCGCACGCACGCACGCACGCACACACAGTAAGAAAGAGTTCAAGGAGAAAACAAACCTAAGGCAGGTCAAGAAATTATTGCTAGAAAATGCATCTTTGCCGCCATCTGCTGTCTATATGGCGGAAGCTCAACCCAGAACCCTCTTTCAAGGTGCAGCGCCTTTATAATACAAATGTACAGCAGCTCATTGTAAATTGCTGGATAAACCTTTGAACAAAGCTGCTGTTTTTTGCAGTTTGAACTGTTTGAATGTAAAAAGGGTTTTAATTTAATCACATCCTACATGTAAACCTGTTACCTACTTTGAGTGCTATAATCCTGCATATTTGTAAACAATGACCAAATTAATAGTTTTTTTAATGGACCAATTAAAGTTTTTTTTTAAAATAGCAGGAAGCACAGGGTCATGTTTCTTACTGGGGTCTAATGGTTGATCCAGGTCAGTCAGGTAAGGGTCAACAGGAAGCTAAAACCACATACGCACGCTCTTAGACGCTAGTCCTCTATAGAAATATCTGGAAATATATTTGAAGTCTTTTATTGTAAAAAATTATATTTCACTGAAAAAATATCAAAATACCTAAGACTGTAGTCATAGGCCCCAATAGTGAAAAAATCTTGGTCGTCCATATAAATATCATCAATTCACCAAAAGAAATACATGGAAATAAGGAAATATGTCTGCTTCATAAGAGATCAACCGTTCCGTCTTATCCCTGCCCAGATTAAAATGCGACGATCCTCACCTCTAACAGTCTAAAAATAGAGAAGCCACAGGTCAGAACACAAATACTGAGTTCCGACATCCCTGCCGTCAGCATGGTCACAAGGTCACTCCACCAGATCCACTTCCTGTCACCTGACCGCCGCAGGCAGGAGACATTCACCCATCAGGCTAACGCTACTCATCATAAATCAATCAATCGATCAGAAAATGGGCTTAATGAATGGCCTCTCAATCTACTCCCACTTCCAAAGACCTCCTCGTGCTATTGATGAGGGGAAAACTAAGGTCCCCCCATCTCATACAGGGAGAAAAGGGAAACAAGGAAACAGAGTTTTTGATTGGTCATGGAATTTGTTTTGCACCAATCGTTGGTTGTGTTATTAGTTTTGCGTGTGCTATAAGGTTTTGCACGCGGTAAAGGTCTTAGTAAATCAGGCCCTTAATGTATTAATGATATTACATGATAGTATTTGAAATGGCTGCTGCAGTGATCCTTTGTTACTCAGTAAAGCAGAGCATTAAAAACATTCCTGCAGATTACAGTCATTTTAAAATGAAACCTCTTTTCTGCAACAATCAGAGCATAGTCCCTCTTTCACATGGCTGTGTGATCAGACGCGTAAAATCTTTCACTGAAAATTCTCAGGGATCTGCAAGCGTGTTTTCAAATTTTAGCAGCATCTAAAGAGTTAAATTAGGGCTACTGGAAATAAGTATTTGACCCCAGTCTGTCCTTGCTATTCATTAAACCAGTCTGTTAAAGGGTGAAATCAAAGTAACCTGATGTGCCTCACTTTGACAAATTACAGCAGATATCGATGAGCTCAAAGGCCGTTCAGCTTTCTTTACAAGTTCCATGAAAAAGACAGTATTGGCAAAATCCTCCAACAGAGGATGAAACTGGGACTATGGATGTGGATGACTTTTGACCACACCCTCTCTGTTTGTGATGGGTGTGGGGCATGGCTGGCCGTTGCCGTGGCGTCTCTGCTAGGTCTGTGTTGGCGAGCAGCTGCCTGAGAGGAGCATCAGATCCCCCTTGGGGGGTGGGGATGGGGCAGTATGACAGGGTATCCGTGGGTGATAAATACTCAAGTTTACAGCGTGGGGGCGGTTGGCTTGGGGGCTCTGCAGCCCTGTAAGAGCCATCATCTCAGGCCTGGGGAACCTCCCCTCCCCCCCAATATGCATACCTAGGTGGATGATAGATGAGGCTCTTCTATGGCCCAGGGGGATGATCTGATAGTAATGAGCAGCCTCTGAAATACACGCGCACACGCACACACATACACAGGTCCAGAAAATACACTTAAAAAGAATGGGGAAAATACGGTTCTTGAAAGATGCAAACCCCATAAAATCTGGCAATAACGCTGGGCCACTGGCAGTGTTGCACATGATCTCACTGACCCACTGCCCCTGAACCCCAGTGTTTGGGACACAGAGGAAAGTAAAGCCATTCCTAAATACAAAAAATACTAAATTTATTGACGTTGTATTTTGACCGCGATTGGTACTATTCACTTGCTTCGAAAAATGGGCCTGAAAGACCTATACTGGAGCCAAACGCACTGGTGCCAGAGAGCAACACTCTCTCCACAAGAGCAGGAAGTGAGCTTCAACAACAAAGCCTGGTTTTGCCAGCAGAGACTGCGGCCCTCCAGGACTGGAGTTTGACACCCCTGAGTTATCCAATTGGCTGCTTACAACAATACCATTTCAGGAATGGACGAGGCCACAAGAACCGCCCCCAGCATGTCAATCATGAGCTTATCAATATGCTTTGCAACACTGTCACAAAAAAGATCACACATATGACTGGGCTAATGTTGGGCTAAAGAAATGAGAGCAGATGTCATAAAATCCAGACACAGAAAAGGCACTCCAGGAGCGGCGTTCCCCACCTGTTTTCACAGCCTTTGGCTTTTGGATCAGAGGGGTTACGGGTGAGCGCTGTAATCAGAACTGCTGAAACGGGCCATTTCTGTGACTGCTCAATCTCCCCTAAACAAACTCGAGAAACTTTTGGGGAGACGGCGTGGCGCAGTCCGTAGGGCGGCTGGCTCTTAGCCCGTGCGGCCAAGGGTACGATTCCCCTCCGTGGCACTTTCTGTACTGTGATGCCGCATCTCTACCTGTAACCCTCTCTGCTTTCACCCTGTCTGGATAAAGTGGAAAACATACAAACTTTCACATCGGCACAATCCGGCCCCATCCCGACCGTATTCCTGTTTTCTCATCCAGTGAAGCGCTCTACCAAACCAGGATTCCCGACATCACTCGTGGTGACTAAGCAACCTCCTGCATCCCGCCCCACCTCCAGGCAGCTCGTAATGCCACGTCTAAGGGCCCGTCTCAGGGACAATATTAATGGGGAGAAGAGTAGCAGCCGGCTGGCTGGCGGACGGGCGGCTTCATTACGGAGTAATGGTCGTGTAAATGTACAGGACTCTTGGCCTTTTAGAGGGGAGCGTGAATAATTCAGCACGTCCAGGGAGCCCTCAGGAACCGCCCCGCCAAACAAAGAGCCTGGCCGCAAAACACACCCCAAAGGACTGTGGGTAGAGGGCAGAGGTCACGCCGTCGCAATGATGTCACGCGGGGACGAGACGGGCAGGGCGTGGCTCAGCTTTACAGTGGGACACAGGGTTTAATCACGCAAGCCCCCACCTCGGCTGATGGACAGACTCTCACTAGACCACTAGATAGATCAGGGGCCCCACCTCAGGCCCTGGAGGGCCACAGAGCCCACTGGTTTTCATTGTTACTCCACACTTGACTTCTCAATTAAAGCAGCTGATGAACACAGTTAACGCTACTCACCTGATTTCACAGGTTTGACTTGGTAGTGGAATGTAAGGTGAAAATAAAAATTGGCTCTGAGACCAGCACTGAGGTCCCCCTGATACAGACGCTTTCAACAGTATAATTTGGGGGGGGCGGGGGGGGCGTAGAGAGACATGTCGAGCGCAGACCGAATGTTCCACATTAGCCCGCCTCCATTAAGAGGCGCTGAGGGGGTTAGCAGCGTTTTCATTTCTGCTGTGTTGAGTTCTGCTCAGGAGTACAGAGCTCTGGAGACGGCCGGAGGGGATGTTCTAATTGGGTCAGGCGTCGAGCCGCTGTGCGCACAGCCGCGCTCCCATTGGTCAGTTTAAGCAAGAGCCACCGATGAGATCGGTTGCGTTTAAAATCTGCGGATCGCAGCATCTGTACTGTAACAGTGTAAAAAGGTTCAGACTGAAAGGTGGTACTGTAACTCCAGGGCTCACACACAGTCTGCTCAGTGTACAGTCTGCAATGGCTGGGAATTTAAAAATGTACAACCGAAAAAATGCTCTCACTTCAGAGCTGAGAAGAGAGAGACGCACCGTTGTGCACAATGTCATGGATCATGTGACGTAGAAATGCCAAATCACTCGCAAGCAAAGCTCAGTTTGGGCTCCACGGTTCTGGAGAGATTAAAGCAAAGATACCAGTATTTCGTTTTGAAACCCTTTTTAAAAATGTAATGAACTTGCTTTTACACGTGTAAAATCAGTTTGACCCTGATGGTTATTTATATTGTAATCATATTATAATATTATATTACCTTGACATTTGATGACGCCTTTTATGTTTGGGGTCAAATTGACCCCAAAAATTTAAACTGACACAAAACCATTGTAATAGAAAGATTTTGACACTTTCTGTTTCACCTTGAGGGCTCTATTTTCCGGCTGGCGTATAGCGGGTGGCGAGCCAGTGCATTGGCGAAGTGACATTTTCGCCATATATTTTCACGCTCCGGACGGTAAAGCCCCACAGAAAGCGGTGTGGAGCAGATTTCTCGTGTGATGACATCGCCTCCATTAATTTTCAATGAGAGGCGATTCCTCGTGTCTGCAAGGCAGGTTGGGATTGCTTGCGATGCGAGGCGTCCAGACGAGACGGGGAATGTGGCACAATAACCAATCAGATTAAAGATCCGGCTTATAAATTGTTCCCCTTTGCAAATTGTATTTCCCCACTCCTAGTTCTGTCATGGAGAATTATCGTTAATTATTGCTGTGTGGGGATTTCCCATAGAATCCGATTGATATAATTTAACAAACACGGTGTTTTAAAAATAGAACACACGCCCAGAAGTGACCAATTGTGAGAGGCGAGGGCAATGCCACGAGTTCTACTTCATACCTTTCAGACCATCAGTACGGTTGAAAGTATGGATATTATCCCTCGCGCTCCGCGTAGGTCGAGTAATTATAGCCTATCAACAAAGTCACGTGAGTGACGTGACCACGTAGGCCCACAGTATAAAACCGCTCGTCAGCCTATGCACTGCCTCTTTTATCTTCTCGCTATTTCTGCTCCGCAGCATCTGTTGTTCGGATTGATAGCTTGCAGGTCCAGGTAGGGTAAGCGCAAGGTAGGACCTACGCGTTGAATTGTCTGACAACCTGCGACCTGTGGTCGGAGTGCGAATCGCCCTCAAAGGTTGAGACAATTTTCTCCCTCCATGTCCCTTCTTTTTCCTGTTGTGTAGGATATTTCGGTATTTTTTATTCCGGTAATTGCCCTTCATTCCACGAGACTGCTTTTCTGTCTTTCCCTGTCCGACTAGACCTTCCGAATCGTGTTCCGTGGTTCGCCCACGGTCCCCGCTCAGATTTCCTATCCGTGCTCTGCCTGAAACGGCGGGTTTTGCCAGCTGTCTCTCGGCTATCAGCAAACCCTGTGGCTTAGCTAGCTGTCTCTCGGCTTGGCTACCCCAGCGAGCACACATCTGTTCTAGCCGTTAGCCGCTGCCACTGTGTGTCTTCAGCTCGGCTAATCGGTCACCGGTAATTCGGTGTGTTCTCTCGTGCCAGACTACCAGACAGATCTACCGCAGTTAGAGATCGTATTGGGAATTGCCGTCTCGAAAATAATATTTTACTTCCCGGATAGCTGCCACTGAGTGTGTCAGATCTAGCTATTACTCGGCCAGCGGTAGTTCAGCGTATTCTTCGCGCCGATATATCGCAAGCAGAGACCGTTTTGGAAATAGCAAATAATAATAGCTAGCCTATTATTATTTGAGTGTCATCTGTGCTGCTGATCAGTGCGCTGTGGTTCCGCGTGTTCTCTCGCGCCAGATATATACTGCAATACAGACTCTGTATTTTCAGTTTTTTAAATAGAACTGAAACCACAATACAAAAAAAATATATAATAATAATTTTCCCGGATAGCTACCACTGAGTGTCGCCAGCTTTCCGGTTGTATTGCAGTTGTGGGGCCCAGTCAGCTTCTGGCCCCCGCTATCTACCCTCCACCATGATGCTTACAAGATCCTACCTTACCTCGACGACTGGCTCATTTGCGCCCCCTCTTACGACAGGGCAGCCAGCAGCACAGCGCTGACTGTGGCCCACGTCACTGCGCTGGGTCTCACAGTGAACCTCGAAAAGAGCGGCTTCACTCTGAGCCAGAGAGCGATTTATATTGGCTTAAAACTGAAGTCCTGCATAATGAGGGCATGCATCTCCCTTCAACGTGTGGAAGGCATACTGCTCTTCATTCAACGCTTTCAACCGAACGCGTTGGTAAAAGTCAGAACATTCCTTCGGCTGATGGGCATGTTTGCAGTGGCCTCGGGGGGTGACTCCACTAGGCCTCCTGCTACTACGCCCTCTACAGGTGTGGTTCAATGTGCTCCACTTGGACCCCAAGCGGAGCAGGAACACCTCCATCAGAGTGACAGAGGCTTGTTACTCTGCTCTAAGTCCTTGGAGTGTGCATATCTATCAATGGGTGTCCATCTCGGCTCTATCCCATCGAGACGAGAGGTGGTGACAAGAGACGCCTCACACTCTGGCTGGAGTGCAGTGTGGCAGCACAGAACGGCAAGGGGGATGTGGAACACATGCTGGAGGAAGGAGCACATCAACGTGCTGGAACTCCAGGCAGTTTTCCTTGCTCTAAGGCATTTTCTCCCCGTTCTCAAAGACAAGTATGTCCTTGTACGAACAGACAACACCTCCAGTGTTTCATATAAACCACCAGGGGGGTACAAGGTCAGTGGGTGCTCTGCGGGTAGCCCAGCGACTGCTAATGTGGGCTTGGCCGCGACTGGCCTCACTGCGAGCCATTCATCTGCAAGGCTCGGTGAATCAGGCGGCGGATTTTTTGTCACGCCAGAATCCACCTCCGGGAGAATGGAGACTGCATCCGCAGGTGGTGGAAATGATTTGGCAATGGTTTGGAGCAGCTCAAACAGACCTGTTTGCCTCAGCACAAACAACCCATTGCCCCCTATGGTAGTCTCTGGCAGAGACAAACAGCCCACTGGGAATGGATGCTCTGGCCCACTCATGGCCAGAGGGCCTTCCGCCAACTCCATTGATCCCAGCAACCCTACACAGGATTGCTCAGTCTCATCACAGAGTGCTCCTGGTGGCCTCCAGTTGGCTAGTGAGACCATGGTTCACATTCCTGGTCGGTCTCCTGGAAGGGGAGCCATGGCAGCTCCAGGACCTGCTGTCACAGTTGGACGGCAGGATATGGCATCACAATCCAGGCCTGCTGCAGCTGTGGGTGTGGCCTCTGAAGGGGCCAACCCCTTGATAGTTAGTTGTAACCCAGTGGTCATGGAGTCTTTACAAAATGCCCAAGCTCCATCGACTAGATCACTTTACGCCTGTCGCTGGAAACTATTTACTGAATGGTGCTCAGGCAGGGCATAGGATCCAATATCTTGCCCTGTTACTGTCATATTGGGCTTTCTCCAATCCCTGCTGGAATTGGAATGCTCAGCCTCTACCCTGAAGGTGTACGCCCCTGCCATATCTGCTTGGTATAAACGCATTGATGGCCAGACAATAGGGGCTCACTACCTTATATCCCAGTTTCTGCGGGGAGCCCAACGGTTGCACCCCCGAGAACTGCCCGAGTGCCTTCCTGCGATCTCCCTTTGGTCCTAGAGGCTTTATGCAAACCCCCTTTCGAGCCTCTGGGTGAAACAGGCATAAAATGGTTGTCCATGAAAATGGCATTCCTCTTGGCGATAACAACGGCGAAGCGTGTGAGTGAACTCCACGCCCTCTCCATGAGCCCAGTTTGTGTACGGTGGAAGGCAGACGATCTGGGGGTGACCTTATGGCCTAACCCAGCTTTTTTACTTAAAGTTCTGTCTCCTTTTCATATGAACCAGCCTATAGAACTGTCTGCATTCTATCCTCCCCCCTTTCAGAGTGCGGAGGAAGAACAAGCACATCTCCTGTGCCCTGTTCGCTCACTCAAATGCTACATGCGAGCGACAGAGTGCTACAGAAAATCAGATCAACTTTTTGTGAGCTTCAGTGGGAAGGCTAAGGGCTCGGCTCTGTCCAAGCAGAGGCTTTCACACTGGATTGTGAATGTTATCGCTCAGGCCTATGAGCGCATATGGCAAGCGGTGCCAGAGGGCGTGATCTGCCACTCCACCAGAGGTGTTGCTACATCTTGGGCAGTGTTGAGAGGTGTCCCAATGAATGAGATTTGTGCAGCGGCTGCTTGGTCATCGCCTTGCACTTTCTCCAAATTCTAAAAGGTCGATGTTGCATCCCCTCACACATTGGGGGCTGCTGTTCTCCCAGTGGCTTCGGTGCAGTAAAAGGAAGCTATGCTTATTCCTTGTGACCTTGCTGGTATGAGTCATCCATACTTTCAACCGTACTGACGGTCTGAAAGGTATGAAGTAGAACGGAAGTTATGAATGTAACTATGGTTCTACGAATACCTGGAAGACCGTCAGTACATCCTGTCACTCGGAATCTTTTGGGCGAGAAGATTCTTTGAGGCAGTGCGTAGGCTGACGAGCGGTTTTATACTGCGGGGGCACGTCGGCCTACGCGGTCACGTCAGTAACTTTGTTGATAGAATTACTCGACCTGCTCAGAGTGCAAGGGATTTCTTTTGATTTTCCCATGATGTCAAGCAGAGGCACTGAGTTTAAAGGTAGGCCTTAAAATACATCCACAGGTACACCTCCAATTGACTCAAATAATGTCAATTAGCCTATCAGAAGTTTCTAAAGCCATCATTTTCTGGAATTTTCCAAGCTGTTTAAAGGCACAGTCAACTTACAGCTACAAAAAATAGCAGTACAACATCAGTAACCTGATGAACCAGTTATTAGTAGTAGTGATATTTCTGCATGGCAAATAATGTACGTGTAGATGTAGTAGTGTAATAGAAAAACAACAGACCCAACTGTCATGACATGCACGCTGCTTGTTCTGAGTAATTGACTCATTCATTGAAAGGGGCGTGTTCAAAATAATAGCAGTGTGGAGTTTAATTAGAGAATTCATTCATTCTGTGAAAAAAACAGGTGTCATTAATTGTCCTTTATTAAGGAAGAAGGGAAGCAAATGTTTCACACATTGTTATAAAATATATTTCCTTCTGAATTGCTAAGTAAAATGGGCCATTCCAAACATTGTTCGGAGGAACAACGTAATTT
Source organism: Synaphobranchus kaupii (assembly GCA_029718625.1). NCBI lineage: Eukaryota > Metazoa > Chordata > Actinopteri > Anguilliformes > Synaphobranchidae > Synaphobranchus > Synaphobranchus kaupii. Next base: position 34,967,704 of record CM056378.1, on the reverse strand, counting down.
GATTAAAAAGTTGATTGGAGAGGGGAAAACGTACGAAGAAGTGCAGCAAATTATAGGATGCTCAGCTAAAATGATCTCAAATGCTTTAAAATGGCAACAAAAACTCGAAACACGCGGAAGAAAACGAGCAACTACTGTTAAAACGGATCGAAGAATAGTCAGAATGGCAAAGACTCAGCCAATCATCACCTCCAGAAAGATCAAAGATGATCTAAAATTGCCTGTAAGTGCTGTTACAGTCAGAAGACGTTTGATCGAAGCTAAGCTATCAGCAAGAAGCCCCCGTAAAGCACCATTGTTGAAAAAACTGCATGTGCAGAATCGGTTAAAATTTGCCAAGGAACACATCGATTGGCCCAAAGAGAAATGGCGTAACATTCTGTGGACTGATGAGTAAAATTGTTCTTTTCGGGTCTAGTGGTCGTCGACAGTACGTCAGATGACCCCTGGGTACTGAATTCAAGCCACAGTACACTGTTCAGACAGTGAACCATGGTGGCGCAAAAATCATGGTATGGGGATGTTTTTCATACTACGGTGTTGGGCCTATTTATTGTATACCAGGGATCATGGATCAGTTTGAATACATCAAAATACTTGGAGATTATGTTGCCGTATGCCGAAGAGGAAATGCCCCTGAAATGGGTATTTCAACAAGACAACGACCCCAAACACACAAGTAAGCAAGCAACATCTTGGTTCCAGATAAAAAGGATTGAGGTAATGGAGTGGCCAGCTCAATCCCCCGACCTCAACCCCATTGAAAACTTGTGGGGTGACATAAAAAATGCAGTTTCTGAAGCAAAATCCAAAAATTCACAGGAACTGTGGAATGTAGTTAGTTCATCCTGGGCTGAAATACCTGTTTCTAGGTGCCAGGAGTTGGTTGACTCGATGCAACGCAGATGCGCAGCAGTTATCAAAAACAATGGTTATGCAACTAAATATTAGTTCAGTAATTTAAAGAGAAGTTAAATCTTGAAAAATTTCTTCAGTTTATACAGTAAGTGTTTCAGTTTGAAGAGAAAAATGTCGACACTGCTATTTTTTTGAACAGATTAATATTCATTTTCTTTGCTTCCTGTAAAAGAATAATGCAGACTTGATAGAATTTGTTAATGCTTTGATTTGGAATTGAATGTGTAATGTTTCCAATACATTTGAAATATGGAACTAAAAGCTATTAAAAAATATTTGCACTTTATTCACTTTTTTTAACGCACTGCTATTTATTTGAACACAACTGTGTATGTAAACTTCCGACTTGAACTGTATGTTGTCTTTCATGTGGGTGGTTTAGGTCTGATCGGTTGTTTGTAATGAACGATTATTTTGCTGCCGCCCTTTTACGGTAATTACTCAAAATTTAGGCATGGCGACCCCTGCTTTTAACCCTTTCGCACATACCATCACAAATGTGATCATACCAGAACTGGCCCAAAACCGTACCATCACAAATATGTGATTAGAACATATCATTAGAACGTTTAGTTGAGAATGTCGTCACGAGGGTCACTGCCTTCTAAAGTGCAAACATGACTCCAATGCGGTGTCGTTTATTGTTGTACTATAATACAAATTATGTTACGATAGTTGTTATCAGCAGAGTAGTCATCTAGTTTCTTTTGTAGCCCACTGTATAGGGTAACCATATATTCGATGCCATTTTGAGTATTATAAATAGTTATAGTCTCAGCTTTCTGCCGATGACAATATTATCTTTCTACTCCAAATATTAAGCAAAATATACTCATTTAAATCACGACTGTCACCAAACCATGTTGTTCATTTCTTCAAATAAATTAGAAGTAGCGATTCACCGAGTTCATTAAGAATGTTAATTCAGACATACAGTGAGCACCATAATTCATTGGACAATGACACATTTTTTGTTATTTTGGTTCTGCACTCTAGCACTTTGAGTTTGAAAGGATACAATGATAATGAGGTTGAAGTGCAGACTGCCAGCTTTAATCTGAGGGCATTTTTATCCATATCGGATGAATCGTTTGGAAATTATAGAACCTTTTGTACATAGTGCCCCCCATTTTCGGGCATCAAAAAATATTGGACAGTTTAACATAATGTAGAATAAAGTAATCATTTTTTATAGTTGGTCGCATATCCTTTGCATGCCATGACTTCCTGATGTCTGTGACCCAACAACATCAAAAGACTCTTGATATCTTATTTTCTGGTACTCTTACAAGCGATACTATAACCTCTGCATTTGAATGGATCTCTATGGGAATTGGGGGGTGGGACTAGATTTAGCTGTAAATTATGCTAGAACAGTATGGAATACATGGTTGGTGAAATGGCTTTAAGTCATCAAGGGTCTGAGGTATCAAATGAGCCTCAAACCGTCACTCTGCTGCCAGATATGCAGTAGATATGATGGATCACTTTAAGGGTTATTTCTCCTGACAAATTTTCCTATTGAACTCGATGGAAAAATAGGTCAGGAGAACAAACCCTTGAAGTTATCCATCCATATCTACTGCCTATCTGGCAGCAGAGTGATGGTTTAAGGCTTGTTTGTTACGTCAAAAGGTTCTATAATCTCTAAACAGTTCATCCGATATGGATGAAAATACCCTCAAATTAAAGCGGGCAGTCTGCACTTCAACCTCATTGTCATTGTATCCTTTCAAACTCAAAGTGCAACAGTACAGAACCAAAATAACAAAAAATGTGTCACTGTCCAATGAATTATGGTGCTCACTGTATATCAGCATTAACAGTTTGCCCACATGTTATCTTGGACTTTGTGCAGAATATAGGCATGTCGTTGTTTGTACCTTTGTGCAGAAAACTTGTCGACGTACCATTCGACGAACACGAGGCTAAATGCTTTGAATTGCTGTTTATTTATTTATTAGTCACTCGACAGGTTGCGTATTTGCCGGTATTGTGACGTTTTTCGACTGCCCTGCACATCTCTCCCCCCCTTCACTATAAACACGCTAGCTAAGCTACGCGATATGTTATGAACGCCCTGTGCTTTTCTTTGACTTAATTTCTCCAGTTAAAATGAAAACGATAATCAAATGTGGTATGAGCATTTAGCTATGAACCATGCATTGTAGATTGTTCTATTGATTGTGGTCGAACATAAAGTAATTGCAAAGAGTAACGCTGTTGAACACTATCTTTTTCATTGGCAGGCAGAGGGTGGGATATCTTTCAAGTGACACGAAGCGAAGTGAAAGGTCTGACACTTATTAAATAAAAGCATATTAAATGTATGTCTGTTAATATGCTGTCGCTTAGTGCCACCTGAATATCACGCCCTTTGCCTGATTTTTACCTCTCTTTACAATGAAAAAATAGTGTTCAACATTGTGACTTTTGGCAGTTATTTTATGGTCCACGTCAATCAATAGTGCAATATACAATGCATGGTTCATAGCTAAATGCTCATACCACATTCCATTATCATTTTAATAATTAATAATAATTTAATAATAATCTGCTTTGAACTTGGCTTACTTTTCCTTAGTTGTTGCTCCTCTGACATTGATTGAGTTTAAAACATGGGCGATGTCTTCCTCTGGAGAGTGTAGCTATCTGGCCTAACTTCCCTGAAGTAAAAAGTTGTGAGTAAAATGATTCATTCATGATTTTTGGGTGCTACAACTTGTACTAGTAAAAGGGGACGTGGAGTTAGACGGCAAACTTTTTATCGTAATTACTTGAAATTTATGCATGCGCTTTTCAACACTCAAAATTTACGCATGTGCTTTTCAACATTGGGGGATCAGGCAACCAGCCAGTCAACCAACCAGGCAACCAGCCAGTCAGTCAGTCAGTCAGTCACCCACATTCACACTGCGTCCGGCAAAAACTTATTCAGCCTTGGTCATGCTGAATAAGGGCTACAGGACAGACAGACAGAGAGTCAGAACACACAATGAATGCTCTATCTTTATTTGCTTACAGGACAGAAGGACAAAATCAGAAACTCAGAAAACAGGAAATATCCGCAGGGAGGAGAGAGATCGGGGGGGGGGGGGGGTATACCCACGGCCAACTTTCAAAAGACGGCAAAGCACAGCCTATTAAAAGCATCTGTTAAATCCAACTGCAGAAAATCAGAAAATCCTCTGATGACTGTGAAGCTTTTTAACCTGCCGGTAACCAGCTCAATGCTTCCCTCTCTCCACACAAATCATCTGCCCATCATGCATCTGTACAAACTGGCCCCGCCCCGCCCCCCTCTCAAACATATCTCTTGTTCTAAGGCAGTGTTTCTCAACTCTGGTCCTGGAGGGCCGCAGGGTATGCTGGTTTTCGTTGTTACTCTGTACTTAATTGATCAATTAAAGCAGCCAATAACGCAGTTAATTCACCACACCTGGTTTCTTGGGTCTGAATTGGTTGCCGATATTAAGGCAAAAACAAAAACCAGCATACCCTGCGTCCCTCCAGGACCAGGGTTGAGAAACACTGTTCTAAGGGATATACATGTCTGACAGATAAATATATATGTATTTATATATAAGCAATAATCACATAGATAGCAAGGACTTATAAGTTATATGTAGAGTAAAAACGAAAATATATACGTTTTCCTAAAGAATAATAATTTGATTAGAAATGTTAATTTATGTTCATGCTAGTGTATTGTGTGTACTGTATGTGTATGTACTTTGTGTGTGTGCGTATGTGCGAGTAAGCATGTGTGTGTGTTAGTGTGAGTGTGTGCACATGTATTTATCTGCTATCCAACATTCAAACCAGCAGAAACATAATCATAACCTTACTTCACATAATACTAAATCAATTAAACATAAAGGAATAGAAATAATAAACCGTTTTATGAAAGCCCAAAATATCACAAAGCCCATATTCCCTTTGGTCTCTGCTGCTGTATCTAAAGTTTGATCAAAATTTTCACCTACAGGTAGTCAAATTAGCTGGAGTTTCTTCATATTAAACAAAGTTCTCAGTAACTATATGTGAGCATCACTAATGGCTCAGTTTAATATACTCAAAGGAAGGTGATGCTAGAATCTATGGGCTTGAAAGAGAAACAGATAGAAGCTCTCTATTGCATGCTCTGGAATGAGGAGTCAAAATCTCCCCCTAGTGGCTCAAAGATGTTACTGCAGAAGTGACCGACAGAACAGTTGATGACATCACTGCCACATGTCTCCATTCTCTCCGTTCTCATGGAAACGGTGCAGGTGATCCGAGAACCTGGGGGACACAGGAGAAGCGTGAGAGCCGAGCAGCAGACGGTTTACACACCAGGGCTGGGTTCAAGTTAATTTCAGTTCTGTCAGGTTCAACACATGAATGAATGAAATTCAGTTCATTAACTGAAAAATCTGCATAGAACATCATGGGTATTTTGCAATGCATCAATTAAACCTGAATTTCTTGAATTGTCTGAACGAAAGCAGACTTAACCCCAAACCCTGATACAAATAATTACAGTATAACACCACTGCTATAAAAAGTTTGTGTAAAAAAGGTTTGTGCAGAAAGGATTTGCGTAAAAAAAGGTTTGTGTAGAAAAGATTTGCGTTGAAAAGGTTTGTGTAAAAAACGTTTACGGAGGAGAGCTTACTTCTTAGCGCAGAAGGCAGAGCAGTCACGACCAATGCTCTCACTCCAAGCAGTCTTATACAGCACCTACAGATATAAATCAGTCTTATACACCACATGCAGATATAAACCACAGTCCTATACACAACCTGCACATATGAACCACATTCTTATACAGCACCTGCAGATATAATCCACAAAGTTATACAGCAACTGCAGATATAAATCACAGTCTTATACAGCACCTACATACAGTTGAAGTCAGAAGTTTACATATACTTAGGTTGAAGTCATTAAAACCTATTTTTAACCACTCCACAGATTTCATGTTGGCAAACTATAGTGTTAGCAAGTCAGTTAGGACATCTACTTTGTGCATGACACAAGTAATTTTTCCAACAATTGTTTACAGACAGATTATTTCACTTTTAATTCACTATATCACAATTCCAGTGGGTCAGAAGTTTACATACACTAAGTTGACTGTGCCTTTAAATTTTTACTATTTGGTCACATATCCTTTGCATGCCATGACTTCCTGATGTCTGTGACCCAACAACATCAAAAGACCTTTGATATCTTATTTTCTGGTACCTTTACAAGCGATACTATAACGTCTCTGCATTTGAATGTTTCTCTATGGGAATTGGGGGGTAAGACTAGATTTATCTGTAAATTACACTGGAACAGTATGGACACACATGGTTGGCTAAATGGTCATCAACGGTCTGACGTATCAAACAAGCCTTAAATCATCACTCTGCTGCCAGAAATACAGAAGATATGGATGGATAACTTGAAGGGTTTCTTCTCCTGACTTATTTTTCCATAGAGTTCAATAGGAAAATTTGTCAGAAGAAACAACCCTGATCCATCCATATCTACTGCATATCTGGCAGCAGAGTGATGGTTTGAGGCTTGTTTGATACCTCAGACCCTTGATGACTTAGAGCCATTTTACCAATAATGTATTCCATACTGTTCCAGCATAATTTACAGCTAAATCTAGTCCCACCCCCCGATTCCCATAAAGATCCATTCAAATGCAGAGACGTTATAGTATCGCTTGTAAGAGTACCAGAAAATAAGATATCAAGAGTCTTTTGATGTTGTTGGGTCACACATCAGGAAGTCATGACATGCAAAGGATATGCAACCAAATATTAAAAATTTAAAGGCACAGTCAACTTAATTAATTAGTCAACTTAACTCTATATAAACTTCTGACCCACTGGAATTATGATATAGTGAATTAAAAGTGAAATAATC
>CM056378.1:34723382-34955882 GCA_029718625.1 Synaphobranchus kaupii | reverse complement strand
AGAGGGGTCTCCTCCTCCGCAGTTAGGAGGAGCACGTACAGGAGGAGTACGTACAGGACGAGCACGTACAGGAGGAGGTACAGGTGTACTTACCTGAGAAGAGAGCTGTTGCCTCCTTGATGGGCTCTGGGATTCGTTCCAGGTGATGGAAGTCTGCCCCCTGTGGAGAGGTCATATCAACCTTTAAATGAACCTGAACAGGCAGCACACAGCCTCTTTATGAGCTGTATAACAGCTCAGCACCGACCGCCAATGTGTGAGAGCGACTGTAGGTGCGTGAAAGCTAGCGGATAGCCGGCAGTCAGCATTCACTCAGCACTCTCAGTTCCAACGGCTGAGCAGGTGAGCCAGCGCGCAGATGTGCAGGTACCCACCTCTGCGTCCGGGCGTGGCAGGGAGGACAGGGTCTCGATGGTGCTGAGGTCGTGCTCCAGTTTGAGTATCAGCTCCTTCTGCTCGGCGCTGGTCCGCACCGCTTCCGAGAACTCCAGCTGCAGCTCCGCGTACCGACCTGTCAATCAATACCGCAGCCCCGCCCACCCCAGTCAGACCTCCAAACTGCAGCTCCCCATATCGGCCTGTCAATCAACACCGTAGCCCCGCCTACCTCTCAGCACAGACCATACATATTACACTGCATAATTAAACCAATTAAACTACAACAAACTGATGACTGTCTGTGACAGGCAGAGAGGGAATTCCTCCTGAACCTGAAGGCATAATCTTCAAGCGCTGTAGGATTTTTATTGATCACAGCAAGTAAGGACCTGGGTTCATCTGAAATCCTGGGTTCATCCTGATCACTCTAATGCTGGTATGACTTGATCCAGACAGAAGAAATAAGTACTCACCATTAAGTGACTAATCTCCGTTTCGTCGTCTCATGATCCAAGACAAAACATTCACTCAAACATATACAACATTATTTCAAACAAGGCACAAAAGGATGGAACAGTCCCCAGTGTTTTGATATTTATTCAAATCATAAAAATAAAAAAATCAGTGAACATGAAAGGATAATAGAACTTAAAAAGATTTTGCAAAGGGTGTGTAAAGCTAGAATCTTACCATGAACAAATATTTAGGAATTTGTCATAAAAAACTGGCATTATTAATGAACCCAACCAGGAAAACTTATCAGATAAAATCAGACCTGGGTCAAATATGTCTCAAATATTTTGTGGCCTTTTATATTCGTTCTATTTTAATTATTTATGGAAAAATATAATTTGACGTATTTTGAAATACATTTGGATTATTTGGACTTAATTTAACAGAAATCAATTAAATAGCAAATATTTGAAACAAGGTATGCACAATTACGTTTTCATTTCATGGGTCTATTGCAGATACTCTCAGTACCTTTAGCCCTCCAGTGCCCATGTGGGGTCATTTTTGACTCCAGGGTGTTTTTGCATGCAGAGCACCTCATGGATCCACAATATCACTAACTCAGTCACTTGCTCACTCACAGTTTAAAGCATTGCAGGTGCTTTGTAGCTGTGTCCTTGTCAAAAATATACACATTTCATCAACGGATTTGACCATTTGAAATTTCATGCGTTTCACAAAAATAAAATGTTGTTCTGGACATTATTGATCCAAACTTATTTCATATGGAAATTCCATTGTCACTTTAGATTCTTACCTATACAAATGCATTACACCATCTGTAGTTTAATGTCGCCTACAACAATTGTGCTCTGAGCGTTCACCAGTGTGACTATCTTTTTTTAACTTTAATTTAATTCCGTTTCATGGTCCCTAGCCCTAGTTATCACCAGTCATTTTGTACTGGAATTCTTTACCCCATTATTATTTATTCACTGTAATTATTGTATCAAATGAAACACTTACTTTACAGTATGAAGTAAATATTTTACAATGAGATCACAATTTCATCATTTAATTTGCTCGTACAAAAAACTCTAATAAAGTTTGGCCATACTATATAATGTAAATCAAGTGTATATGCTGAAATTTGCATCAAAAATGTTCACAATTTTAATTGAAATAGTATTTGAAAAGTTTTAGAAAATACTTCAAATATTTAATATTTGTTTCTTGAAATAATATATGAATCATTTGAATAATTTGAAATACCTCAAATACAAGTATTTGGTTTCTCAAAAAAGCATTTTCAAATGCTTCAAATAGAAGTCTTTGGAGCAAATGTATTTGCAAATACTTGAAATACATCAAAACAGTATTTATTCAGGTCTGGATTAAATGGACTTATTTCCCATTAGTATCCAGGCGGATATGGCTGCTGTATCTCTTTAAAGGTTTATGTCTCGATGCGCAAGTGACAGACAATGGTGGATCATCAGACTGATCTTATTACAGTATTACGCCACATAAGTAGTTTGTTAAGAGGTTATTTTATCTGATTGTATTGCATGTATTACTCTCATGAAGAGCAGTGATAATGTAAGACAAAATCCATAATGGTCACGGGACTGAAAACGGAGAACACAAAGGCCAGCTTCACCCAAACGTTCATTTTTCCGGCCAGCATTTTCACGACCTATAAGAAATGACTACAAATTTGATTCAGTCCACATCTCATTCTGACAATGAAGTACTTGTGAAACTGATATCATTACTGGAAGGTAGACTGAAAAGCAGGTTTTTTTTCCCATTGTTGCTGAAGATAATAAATGTAATAACGTGCAAAGGAGAAAAATGCATTTGCATTCCATTTTATCTGCAAAATATATTCCTATAAACTTTGTGTGTACAGAAAATACCAATTTTAAGTAGGAAATTTCAGCAAATCCCGATGCATCAGCAGTGCCTGCATGGGCTTCACACACTGTGCACTCAGAGCCCTTCCTGAATGGCCCTCAGCCAGGAGACTGGGTTTTTTTTGTGTATTTGACATCACCTACTGGGGTGAGCTTTACTGACCAATCGGGGGCCAAAGACACAGGGCCTTTGGCATTGCAGGGCAAACGCTGTTAAAAACAAGCCTGTGGCCATATGGTGCAGGAGGCTGTTACTGTTGGTTTAAAAGATTTCTGCCAGGACTTGGACCAATCAACATAAGAGGGGGGACTAGCTTCAGCTAGCATTAGCTGCATTTGTGCTAATTAGCTGAGTTTGTGCTTAAAGCCAGCGACTCACATCGCTGGTCCATTTGCTCATCCACTACCAGACCGCTGAGGTGCCAACATCACTCCAAATCCCACTCACACAATAAATACCTCCTTGGTATTAAACACATAGCAATAGCCCAATTTAAAGATGGCCCCTTAAGTCAGCGTTTGATAACAAGCTACCTGCGACAACCACCCCTGCTGACTCTGACTGCACACATTTACTGCAACTAGCCCAATAAGGACCAAGGGGATTAGAAGCATGAAGAGGGTGCCACCGAAGCCAAAGTCAAGGCGTGGCCGTGGAAACCTGGCATGCGCTGAAGGCCAGTCTATAATTAAATGGACATCTGTGATATACGTGGAATTTGATGATGGTTAGAACCATTAACGCTGATTAGGTCCCACTCAGTACAAATGAGCACTGTTCGGAGGCCAAGGGTCCAAGCCCCGCCCAGTTAATGATTAATCCTATTGTATGTTCGGTTGTGGAGTAGCACATCTCATTTGCGGCGATGCAAAAGAAATGTTATCATGGCGCATCGAGACCAGTTTGTTGCAAAGTGTAGGGACAATAGACTACGTTTCTATTCATTCCACAAGTAACACAAGCCACATGTTCAAAATGGACCCCAGTGTGACTTCCGTAGCCAATCCTGTAGCTCGGAAATACGAGTAAGGGTCATAAAACTATAAAGCAGAGAAGACTGAAGAATTCCAGTCTCTCTCCCCCCATTCACTTCCTCGATAGTGCTGCACAAGAGGCAGCACTCCATTTTTGTCTTCCCCCTTTTGCTAGCTACACAGCTACAAAGGTGTATCTCCATTGCACCAGCAACACCGCGGCAGCAGCATCAAAGGCTGCGGAGAGAGACGCAAACGGGTTAGCTTGCCTACGGCATCTAACCATAGAACTGAATTAACGCACCTCTGACCGAGGTGTGTTCCAGCCACGGACAAAGACGCAGACGATAACCAGACGACCCGCATCCCTACCAGGAGACACCCTCACCATCCACATCACGGACAAGCCAGCTATAATCAACTCACCGCGGACTTCAGTAAGACTGAATTAGTTTAGGATTTTAGACTTGGCATTAGTTTAGGATTTTAGTCTGAACTGTTTATCGGTAATTTGATTGCATCTCAACTTTGTGCGATAATAGCTGTATAAACGTGTTGCGCTAGTTAGCAAGCTCGCCGGCTGGCCTACCGTTTCATTGCTAATGTGGTAGTACTGTTAACTAACCAAAGCAGGCCTCATGGTTTGCTCCTCTTTTCTTTAACACGTACTAACATTCGCGTGATATGGTCTCAATTCAACTTACTGTAGATAAATACGTTATTTCGTGAAAGAACTGCATGAACTTATTTATAGTAACGTCAGATTTGAGATCAATAACCACCATCGTGCTGCGACAGTTAGCTTGCTCCACGTGATTCCTTTGTTCCCTGAATGCACACGTGGCATAGGCCTACACACCGACACATACACACACATATGTGCAGACACACACAAATGCTACTATACGCACACAACACAATGTCTATTTAGTAGAATGTAATATTCATGTTTTTCCGTTTAATAAATCTATTTTTGTTAAACCTGGTGTCTGTTTTGATGTGTATGAACACGAGGGCTGAGTCAAACCTAATCATTAGAACGTAATACTTCAACCCTTATGAATTATTAGTTATTAGTGCTTTGATGGTAAATTGAAGTAGTAGTAATAATAATCCATAATAATCAAATGAGACTGATTTAATTTTAACCTAACTTAGGAATAATAAGGGTAAACCTCATTATTCCATAGTTATTGCCTATATTTCTGGCATCCCATGTAAGAGTTTATATATATACAGAAGCATATTCCTTACATTTATGGCACCCCATCGAGGATATTCTCTACATTTATGGTGCCCGGGTGAAGACTGGTAAGACGAACATGTTTTACATTGTCTATCACCATTACTGCTAAATGTATATGTAAACACCTTGCATGAGTAATACTCCACATGTAGGAATATAGAGGCATGTTCCCTACAAAAGGAGCTTTATACTTGCAACCATGGTACTTACCCGGGGGGTGGGGTTAAACGTCCACCGATTTGCATTAACTTAAAATGTTTTAACAGTTTACCTGCAGGATACCTCAAAAGACAGCGTACACACAGATGTATAAGGAACACATCACACCAAATTTTGTGTTTGTATAAAAGATATTTACTTCAATTATCACACCTAGGGTGCTAGTGAATAATAATAATAACAATAATAATACATTGTGTGAGTTTCATACAGTGATATTGCTTCTCCATATTGTATAGGGACTGTTTTACAGTGCTGAGAACAGTCTACATGACTTTACGCGTTAAGGAAAATAAATTTTTAAGAATACACGGACCAAAACCACAATCGAAAAAAATAAAATACAAAATAAATAAAATTACCAGAGGAAATAGTCTTTGTTGGAGGAAAATACGACAACCTACCACTGCCAAAACCTTGCGGCCTCTTTCCAACATCACACGGAAACGAAGCAGCTGATGAGCCAGGACTTGGATGGCTCTCTGCCGGACTGACAGACAAAACAGACGGAGAGACAGCCCCTCTCTCTGCTGTGAGAGCTGTTTGAGGATTCTGTCCAACCAGCCACTCGACCGTGCCATCTTACCTGGCACCAAGTCCTCCTGTATTACACTTTGACGCAAGATTTTCCCCCCTTACAGATGGAATAAAATGCAGAAAGAAGCCAAAATTCTATTGCTCTCCTTCGCCATTGGCTGGAGACTTCCCGACGCCACCGATGGACAAAACAAAATGGAAGGAACATCTGGAGGAACAAGGTCCAGTTTGCCGTTTTCTCAGGGCCGAGTGTGAGAGAGGAGAAGTGGACTGCACTGAATCTCCTGGTCAGCTCAAGTGCTGCTTTCATTGGGAAAGACACTTATAGGGGTGACCAGCCTTTTCACTTTTCTCTAACATCAGGGTAAAAAAACTTCAATGTGAAGTTTGTTTAAAAAAAAAAACTTTTTTAAATCACAACAAAGCGCCCCAAAAAACATTAAGAAATGAAATGCACCAACAAACCCAATGGTGCCATACCTGCTTCTGCAGCCTACTAACATTAATCCTCTCAAAACAGATAATAGCTCTTCAAAATCAGGAAAGCCCGCCTCAATCACTTTATTTGGTATACGATTGCGTTCCATCACAACCAATTAAAAAGCTTGTTTATAAAATGGAGGTAAGCTTAGTATTTTTTTTTTTGGAGATTCCATGTTATCATAGGAAACAACAGGGCATCCGGGCCCCTAATTTGCTCTACTTTACCGTTAAGAAACCAGTATTGTAGATTTCACAAAAAAAAGAAAGACAACTTAATGATCTTGGATTCCGTGTTTGTAACAATTTTGAAAGTGAATTTTCATTTAACGTACATGTAAAGAATATTTACTACAAATGCTGTCTATGGTAACAATAGGGTTCGAGACCTCTGGCACTTGCAGGTTGTGTGTGGGGCGTGGTGCTATAACCCAATCCCTCCCACTTTTCCCCCAGATGGCCCCGCCCTCCCCCTTTGATAAAAGCAGTGTCCCCATTTCCATGTTACCAGCTGAAAAATATTCTTGTAGAAAAAGACGCTTATAAATCTGGTTTAGTAGTAATGTGAGGGAACCCAATGGCAGCATCTACCATCAGCTCTACACACTGATATATAAAAAAAAAAAAAAAAAAAATCTATGTAAATTTGTGTACAACAGGCTCTTAAAAAGGTCTAAGACTTCTGCAGTAGGGATATGGGGAAAAACAAGGTCAAACTATGTATATATAAAAAAAAAAAGAAAAAAAAAAGAAGTATACAAGTATACAATGATTTCTGTGGAGGAAAATTAAAGCTCCTGAACAAATATTGATACAGACCTGAGCAGACAGGTCTCCTCAGTCTGCTCGTCAGAAACTGTGCTGGATCGAGCCGTGCGCCTCAAAGCTTAATACAATTTGCACCTGGGCAAACAGATGCGTATGGAGGACAACACTGCACAAGGCAAAACAAAAACACACCTCACACATATGAGGGTTCCCTATGGACTAAATAACATCTCAGAACACACAGTATCTAATTAGCAGCAAGGCACTGTGGGAGATGCAGTTTTATTAAGCATTTCTGTAGTCCTCCAGTGGGCTGATGCAGTTTTTTTTGTGGCAGCATTTCACGTGTAACAATGTTGACCAAGGTTGCTCACAGTGCCACAGGTCCTCGCATGACACTCTTATTTCCTCTGGTTTTTCCCCAAATAACACTCCTTAAAAACACCAAAAGTGTTGGTAATGATCACTTTGTAACAGGACTTCAATGAGGACTGAGATAATTAATCTCGCCTTTAAAGGTCCTCAGCATACATCCACATGGTTTACCATTAGTGGAAAGCTTAATAACCCCCTAATAACCCTTAATAACCATCCAACAGCTTGACAATCCGGGCCAATTGGATCCCTTATCCACTCAGGTTCCAAGCAGACAAAAGTAAAGGGCTTTGCCGAACAAGAGAAAAGCACAAACTGTTTCCAGATGGCTAAATGTGGGACGTTTGGGTGGTCACCCCAAATTTTCCCATTCCAGATGTGCGATTACCGGCAATCTTCTGCTATACCTTCAAATCATGATGCTGGGAAAGTGACTTAAATTTTCCCACAAAAGTGATAAAGTGAATTTACAGCCTTGCCTTGAGTTTGCCATGAAATCCGGATCACCTGCCTGGACCTCATCATTAGTATTTAATTTATTGCCATGAATGCCACTATTAACTTCCATGATGGACTTGATTGCGTAAAAAATAAAAGTTCATTAAAGCACATCAGAAGTGTTAAAATAAATGTACTGCATATCAAAGCTATTGGGTAAGTATGATCAGTCAGAGAAAATGAACACAACAGAAGCCCTCTCTCCCTGCAGTTAGACAGGAAGTACTGTAACAACTCAACTATTATAACAAAGTGAAATGAAGAAGAATCAACAGAAGTGATTTATGCCAGTGAATGTCAGGTGATGCCTGATTATGTTCATACAGTTTCTCAGCTGGCCTTCGAGAGAGAAGTTGACTTCTTCCTAAATCTCAAATGAAATTGGGGTAAAACTCCACAGAAACAACTGCAAGACAAACTAAAACTAAATCACACCGGCGAATCCTCGCACTGTGTACGTACACCAAAGATTCTTAAAGTCTTGCAAGACACCCTTTCATCTCACAAAAAAAAAAAAAAAAAGATAATTTTTGAGGTTTTTAGTCATGATATGGTTATATGGAGAAAGGAGCTGCATAAACAACACTGAACAACTTGAGGAGACATTATTAGGATATATCTTTTCATCTGTACAACTTTACAAGACAGTGTATAGCACATCTATAGCAATCTGACTTAGTTCTGTAGAAAAATATTTCCCAGCTCTGGATATTTTTTTCTTCCTTTTCTGATTATGATAATGACTCAAACATAATGACTCTGAAGTGAGAACATTTTGGTACTGTGGATTCAACTGCAGCCTTATATATATGTTTTCAAGACGCTAAAGATAAAAAAACACACAAAAAAAAAAGTATGTCACAACAAACACAGAAGCTACACAAATGTGTGTAAAAATGCCCTTTGTATTAACCAGTGTGTTTTTTTTTGGGTGCTTGATCCTGGATTACTGAACTACAGCCCCTTATTTCTTCATAAAGGCGATTACAAAACTTACCCGTTCTTCAGAACTACAGACGAGTGCACATCTACCATAAGGGACCTATACAGTGAAGATGGTTCCCTGCTATTGCCTATCAGCAGAAACACACAAACACACATAACACAAAGTAAAGTTCTTATGTTTGTGCTACTCGGACTCAGGAGAGGAAATCTGAAGTTTGATTCTCGTCAAAACTTCCCTCTCCGTAGGTACTGCCAAAGTAGCTCCTTGAAAAAGCATTTTGTGACTGGTCTCACAGAGAGGTCCTTACATCCTGTAATGCTTGAAAGTATTTGTATTTGCTTTGTGCTATCTGGATTTTTGTTGTTCGTTTACACCCCTTGCTATGTGGGGATACAGAGTGTAAAATCTGGGAAAGGCCAAGATTATGTAACCGGTTTAATCAAATAAAACTACACACATGGAACTTCTCAACTACTCGGGACACCCAACGTCCATAAGCCCGACAAACCAACACAACACAAACGAATAATGCCCTTTGGCGGCTTATCTGAGGTGAAGGTAAAGACTCTTTAGTCTTCTGTTTTCCAGAAGGTGCTGCTGCTTCTTTAGCCATGGAAAGGGCAGCTTGACTGGCGGAGAGGGCCAGTGACACTGGCCTTAATGAAACCATCCTGTACTGACCGTAACCAGGCTCCGGAGCCATTTAAAAACCCGTCTCATCACCATTTGCTTTTCTTTAAATCGTATGCGAGTTCCATTTGTTTTTCCGCACACGCGCACAAAGATCACACAGCAAATCAAATGATAAATTGCACATGGCAGGCAGCAAATTAATAACGTAATGAAAATGTGAAATGCCCACTGACTCAATTAGGAGGACAAATCAATGTTGTAAGGATTACAAAAGCAAGGACTACAGTACAGCAAACCACGGTTACCAGGAAAAGCAAACAGGACTGGAGTCATTAAACGTTAATGGCTGCTGATTGAGAGTACACACATTACTAATGAAAGAAGCAGCAGATGATTGCTCTGAAGGATAGTTTTTCTGATTAGATGAAACCCAGTTTAAAGAGGAATGCACCGCTGTCATTCAAACAAGCCTTGTGATTCTTCATGCCCTTATCTACTGTCTATGAAGATGTTATACCTCAAACCTCCACTGCCCTTTCTCAAGCCCTGTATGCATAAAGCATCGCAGATTAGGAGTGCTAATCTAGGATTGTTGGAGTCTTCCAGTTCATAGAGGATAAAGTTAGGACATGGACAAGGGACACCTCATCCTGGATCAGCATTCTTGCTCTGAGACACAATACAAATACAAACCCTGTTGAACGTTACAACTCGCTGTAGGGAACATGCACCCAATCAATCAAACGGGTTGAGCTAGACATCCTGGAAGCCAAAGCAAAACTACATTTCCCAGATGGCTCCAGCAGTTTATTTGGAATACTCTGGCCATTCTTCAGATCTCCCTTCCTCCACAGATATAAAAACCTCAATGCCGCATTGGCTGTTGTTGGATGTTGCAGCGATACGTCTGCAAGGCTGCCATATTGGGACAGGCAAGATCCGTGTCTAAACGGATGTATATTGAGAGATGCAGACATCCCCTGATAAAATATACAGTGCATCCGGAAAGTATTCACAGCGCTTCACTTTTTCCACATTTTGTTCTGTTACAGCCTTATTCCAAAATTGATTAAATTCATTTTTCCCTCAAAATTCTACACACAACACCCCATAATGACAATGTGAAAAACGTTTTTTTGAGATTTTGGAAAATTTATTAAAAATAAAAAACTAAAACTTCTCATTTACATAAGTATTCATACCCTTTGCTTTAACGTATTTTTAAAGTATCATATTTCATATTTGGTCGCATATCCTTTACATGCTGTTACTTCCTGAAGTCTGTGACTATCAACATCAAAAAAACTGTCGATATCTTATTTTCAGGTACTGTTACAAGCGATACTATAACCTCTCTGCATTTGAATGGATCTCTATGGAAATTGGGGGGTGAGACTAGATTCAGCTGTAAATTACACTGGTACAGTATGGAACACATGGCTGGCTAAATGGCTGTAAGTTATCAAGGGTCTGAGCTATCAAACGAGCCCCAAACCATCACTCTGTTGCCAGATATGGAGTAGATGTGGATGGATCACTGCAAGGGTTATTTCTCCGGACTCATTTTCCTATAGAACTCTATGGGGAAAAAAGTCAGGATAAACAACCCTTAAAGTGATCCATCCACATCTACTCCATATCTGGCAACAGAGTAATGGTTTGGGGCTCGTTTGATAGCTCAGACCCTTGATAACTTACAGCCATTTAGCCAGCCATGTGTTCCATACTGTACCAGTGTAATTTACAGCTGAATCTAGTCTCACCCCCCAATTTCCATAGAGATCCATTCAAATGCAGAGAGGTTATAGTATCGCTTGTAACAGTACCTGAAAATAAGATATCGACAGTTTTTTTGATGTTGATGGTCACAGACTTCAGGAAGTAACAGCATTTAAAGGATATGCGACCAAATATGAAATATGATACTTTAAAAATACGTTAAAGCAAAGGGTATGAATACTTATGTAAATGAGAAATTTTATTTTTTTATTTTTAATAAATTTGCAAAAATCTCAAAAAAACTTTTTTCACATTGTCATTATGGGGTGTTGTGTGTAGAATTTTGAGGGAAAAAATGAATTTAACCAATTTTGGAATAAGGCTGTAACAGAACAAAATGTGGAAAAAGTGAAGCGCTGTGAATACTTTCCGGATGCACTGTACTATAACTCGCTTAATTCTCAACCAATTGGTGTGAAATGTCTGCATAACACAGCATACTTGATTTCCAAACATCACATAACAGCTATTTGTAAAACACCCTTATTAGACTTGAGTTGTCAAAATGTTTTCAGAGATGATTATGATTTTATGGTTTGAAGCTGCTAAAAATGCAGCAGAGGGTGGTTCTTATAAAATTATTAGGTTTGATTATTATAACCGTATCAAGTTATAGCTGCACATCTTGGACATGTTTTTACTAATTTTGATATTTAAATGCAATACACCATTTACTAAAAAAAACTGCCATTTGTAATGCCAACTGTAACGGCATCATATTCATGAAATTCTACACTATGGTGTGCACTGTATACAATTTATCTTGTTCTCTGGTATGGGATTCAAAGCAAATGTGAAAATATCCTCTCATATTCTTCCTTACTGCAAAAAGTTGTGAGGTACCCTGCAGCTAATTATAATCCTAATTTACATGTCATTTCATAATTTGTGTGATTTCCCGTTCTTCCGCACCACGATTTCTTCAAATTCAATAACATAAATCCGAAGGCACCCACACAATATTTATTGTATTTTCTTTAAATTTTTTCCAAGTGAGGTACATTTATAAGCCAGTAGGGTTTTTTTTTCATCTCACCAGCACTGTTTGTTCCATTATTTAGTCCATGTATAATAGTTAAAATGGCATTTTACAAATAGCCATTGTGTAATTTGGAAATCAGGTAACCTGTGTCAGGCAGTCCCTAGGCCCACACTGGAACGTAGTTATCACTTGTGTTTCAGATAATAGTGCTTGAACGTCAGTTACTGAACACAACACGGCAGCTTCAGCCAACAACCTCACTGTCTGCAGTGCACTCTGGGTAGAAATTAAAAATCTTTTTGAACGCAGAAATCATTCTACCATATGTCCTCAGTGATATCTGTGATTCTGCGGTTTTCTAATTATCAAATAAAATAGAACAATCATTGAAGCTGCCTTAGTTATGGACAATGGCCTTGAATGTCTTTAATCAATGGTGAACACTGCGAAAATTGAATCAAGGAGTGGGGCCTCAAAGGGTGTTCATTCGCTGCGTTCTTAGGCCACAACTGGCACTACAGTAGACTTCAACACCAGCATACACAGCACACACTGATACTGTGTTCTTATCGTGTGGCTGACAAAATATAAAAGGACCAGACCAAATTATTATAACTATTATAATAATATTATAACTAAATTCTCTCTGAACACAACAAAATGTCTACCTTCCATTTGCATTGGGGCAACTGCACAGGGCTTGGCGTGAAAAATATTTTGAATAAAAGTGCCAAAGATGAATGTAAGCACAAAAACAGAAATGATGTATCCGGGTCTCTCAGTCCGCCGAGGGGGAACAAGCCACCACCAAAACCTTCTGGAAACCAAAAGAAAATGTGGTAAATCACTCTGAGCAGAGACAGCAGTGATGCTGGAAATGGACCTGACCAGCTAACTTGTTAATAGCTTATTATCTAATCAAAATCAAGAGCTTTTTTTCCGTTAAGGAAACAGACAATATGGAATCTAACTAAATTGGCTTGTGTCCGGCCACAGCTCAAAGCTTTACACAGCCACATTACTGTGTGTGTGTGTGTGTGTGTGTGTGTGTGTGTGTTCACTGACTTTGTATCAATGTCTAAGACTGACCCTAGATCAGTGAGAGGCTTCTGAGACTGGGCAGGGCAGGGGGGGGTTGAAAGAGTGCAGGACATGCTTTTGGTTTGAAACCAAACTAAGAAAGAAGGCAAATTGGAGAGGAAGCATACGGCTGTCCCGTCCTGCACCTCTGCAGTCAGAAGGACTGGTTTTCATCCGAGAATGCACCGTGGCAGCATGCCAGGAAGAAGCAAGTGTGTCAGTTCAACAGCTCAGTTCAGTTCATAGATTTATAGTCAATTAGACAACTAACACTGCAGTTTAGGCCAACATTGAACAGAGAACCAAAAGCTTTGCTTGCAAGTCACTCTCCAGAGCAATTACATCACTCTTGCTTGGCCATAGGAGAGGCGAAGGGGGGCAACAGGGGCACCAGATGTTTATACCAAGGGCTGGGCAGAAGCTTGGTTTGCAACCATGTGTCTAGGCCTACATTTCCCACAGTGCCGTGCAGTAGTCCCCTCTCACAGAGCCATGGGAAGGAAGCAGTGGTGGCTTACACAACTTTGAGCATGTGCCAAGCTGGTGCAGTTAAGTGCCGGGTTAAACTAAAACATCAGGCACAGTCTACATACTGGCTCTGATGCTTTTTGTGAGGTACAAGATCCTTGCTTTCATAGCTTACAGGAAATGTGACACTTAGTTTTGGTTTTCTCATTAAGGATTACAAAAAAAGACTAGCAGTGTCTTTTAAAGACAAATTTGGAAGTCCATAACGAGAAAAATGTGAAATAAATGTTTTGCAACTTTTTATGAAATCGATTCTTCAGACTTGAAGTGTGCTATCAATCTCAATATTTCCTTAGTTGTTAGACTCAGTGCATGTGAGAATATCCCTCCAGTACCTGCTTTAACTGTGCTCTTGGAAGCCATTTTACGGTTCACCTGTTTTACCATGTACCCCTCACCGAAATCCATCACTAGCAGATGATACACAAGTCACACCTGCATGCAGGAAAATTCTGGCAGGAGTTCCAGCACTCTGAGCCCATGAAGTCACCTCCCGTCAGTCAGACGGACAGACAGATACCTTTCTGATCAGTGAAGACACTGAGCAGGTGATAGATCAGCTTCTTTTCTTTTCTTCTTTCTTTCTTATTGGTGGGGTTGTGGTAATCAAAAGGACCAATCGGATCAGTGGACTCAATCAAACAAAACTCTGTAAAACACCAGCAAAACTCAGGAGGAGAGGCCATAAAGTAGGAACCTTCTGCTGTCAAACTGACTCTGGGTTATTGGAAGCGCAACTCGGTTAGTAAGGGCTTCTGTGTGTCTAAAGACGGTAGACCAGAACGCGAGAGCCAATCAACATGAAGATACAGCTTCCTCTCTGGGAAGAGCCAATCAACAAGCAGATATGGTACCTGTCACAAGGACGAGCCGGTCAGCTCAGAGATATGGCCCCTGTGTCAGGGAAGAACCAATCAGCACACAGATATGCCCCCTCTCAGGGAAGAGCCAATCAGCACACAGATAACCCTCTGAAGGAAATGGAAAGTACTGAAGAGAACACAAATCACTAAACAAAAACACAATAAAATGATCAGCATATCGACTCGATTCTTCTCACATGGCTGTGCAAGTGTGTGCACGCTGAGGTGATCGTAGGTTTGTCCTCTTGAAATATCTTCTCAAATAAAACATGCACAAATAGTAGCAATGTTAACCTGTGAACAGTGACGTATGCATACTGCATACTGTATGCATACTCATTTCCACACGCAGTTCTCTCAGAACAACACAAATGACATTGTCAAAATAATCTTCAAAATGCATCAATATACACGTATGACCACTAAAACCTGAACCAATACTGCCGGCAGTCTATCAGTCTAAAACAATGTCATTTCCCCAAATTATAATCCCTTCCGTAATAAAAATGGAAAAGAATAAAATAAAATAAACAAACAAAAATAATCCAATCAAATGAGACAAATTAAAAATGCAACACCTATAAATAAGCAGAAACAACAAAACAAATCTCTATATATGTCTTTCAGGATATGGCAATAAAAGGAATATCTAAATATCAGCTATCTTGAAAGAATCCACAAAACAGCTTAACAGGAAAGGGAGGCAGTCGTGCACTCTGTGTGCGTATAGTAACGTACAAATGACCCCATATACACTTATAAAAACGCACCCATGCTGCAAACACACTCGCTCACTTACTCACTTTCTTACACACACACTCACAACCACACAAGGGGGAGGCAGTGGGCTGGCAGGCACTGAGCATATTTTGGGGTGCAGTGGATCAGGTAAAGGGGGTACGCTTTATTACGCATATACACTGCTTTTGTGGAGGAGGTCTGGCTTGAAAAAGGAGTGTCGGGTCATTTTTATCATTCTCTCACTTTAATTTCTCCCTGTTTTGGTTGGGAGTGTTTGGGATAGCTTTACTTTTGAGAGATTTATGAGTATATTCATGAAAGGGAGACATGCATATGATGAATTTATTTGGGGAAAACTATCGGTGCATAATTTGGACTCATCTGAGGTATTCCGGGCTCCACACTGCAGGTGTGGTACTTTGGCATGACACAGTTAATTTCTCATGTGATCAGATTCACGCATGTCTGCTGCTCGCAGTGTTTACATACGCGCGCATGTGCTGGCACACACATCTCCCTCTCTATGGATATATCTCATACAAACTTTGAGGATGAGATGGTATAAGGTAACGTAGAACAGGACATGTTACATGACAACCCAAAGGGCATTAACATACACCGTAACACATACACGAACACACACACTTATACACAAACTGAGTGTCAATGGCTATCGCGTTCTAGATGTGTGCTCCCAAGCTTCACTTAGGGAAGCTTGGACTAAAGTGAGATGTGCAACTCCTGGCTTTCACAGAGGCAAATGCCAAAGCATTTCTGTGTCTTTGAGCATCACGCAGTGCTCATACCAAGCCACACTGCCTGCCCCGTTTGAGGTGTCTCACAACATGTTTTTTTGTGGATAAAAGTTTAAAAAGCAGGGCTCTCTTTTTCCACGCAGATTTCTACCTGTTGCATTTTTTCCTCCTTCTTCCCTTTCCTGATTTTTGGCCTGAAAAGGGAGCGTTTTAAACGGACCACTCAGAGGCCCAAACAAGGTTTGCTCAAATCGGTTAAAGCTGTGATATAAATGAGCACTACAAATAGACCTACAAACTCTAACGAGGAGTTAACACTACATCACCTACCACAAACATCTTTCGTTTTTTGTTTCCTGACGTGACCTTTTCTTAAGTAAAAAAAAAAAACTGTGCACTGAAGTATTTTTTCCTTTAAAAATTTTAAAACAGTAACTGTTTGTTGTCATAATTATTTTTTTTTGTTGTAAATTTTCCTACCTAAATATCTAAGAATCCAAACTTGACAACTGTTTAGAGTCGGCAGACTGTGCAATCTCTTATTGGCAACCAAATTGCTATAAAAAATAATTTTTTTTTCTTCCTTGGAATTAAGAAAAAAAAATTGATTTCCCCACAAAGTAGTCCAGAGTGTAGTGGAGCTTGACCGCCATTAGATGGCAGTATGCGAGCAGGGAAAGGAGCGGGGGCTCTGTTGTCCTGCAACCCCAGGCTAACGTCCCTTTGTAGATGGTCATGTACATGGTTTATGACCTCCTTCTGTTTGCCCCTCGTCCTGGAGAAACAGGTTCGGTTCAATGCTCCGTACGTGCTTGGGCACAGAAAAAAAAAAAAAAAAAAACGATAAAAATAAAACGGTTGTAACAGTTATTCAGCTCGACAGTGTGAAAAAAACTTCGCTGAGAAGATGCTTTAGAAAACATTTTGAGGTGACGAACGACAGAACAAACGAGGAATAAAAAGTGTGATAAAATAATTGCTTCTGTTTGAGACGGTTTCCCTCCAGGGGGACGCGATGATCACCGCGTGCGGATTAATCTCAGGCATCGTTTCGCCACCCCTGGCAGGTGTTGCATGGAACCCTGTGGCCAGCAGGGTGTTTAAGTGCTTTTCTCAGTAAAAAGTTAGTCTTTAAATTTATTTATTTTTTCTTCTCCCAGGCCTCTACCTGATATCTCTCTCTCTCTCTCTCTCTCAGGTAAAGCCAAAGCGAGAGCTCCCAGCATTAGCGGGTAGAGTTATCCCCTCAGGGTCATCCCCGCAGCCAGGGGGTGCTGTCAGAACTCCCACTCTGAGGGCTCCTCTCGGCTGGCAGCCTTCTCCAGGCGGTGGATGATGTTGTTGAGGTTGGCGGCTTTCTTCTTGCGCAAGCTGCTGTCCCTGGGGTTACGAGCCTCGGGGAAGCTGAACATGCCCCCCCCACCGGGGCCGCTGCTGGCGCTGGCGGTGTGACTGCTGCCAGCGCAGGGCATGCTGGGAGCTGAGGTAGCGGCGTCCTGTGTCCCCGCGCCTCCTTCCTCCTTCGCCTCCCTCTGGTCTCCACCCTCACCCTCTGATGCTCCGCCCCCGTACTCCTCGGGTGCCGCCCCCCTGCTTCCCCGGCCCTCCACTGTGCTGTCTGATTCGGTGCCATCACAGCTGTCGCCATCGGCGACGCGGCTCAGTCGAGCCGAGGGAGAACCGCCCTCCCCTGCCGCAGCGGCCTGGATCTCCTCTATAAACAGCTCCCTCCGGATCCGGGACCTGCAAGCACATGAAAATTTTAATTCAGGAGAAACAGAAAAGGAAAACCAGAACTAAACTAGATTAACAATTCCTAAAGAAATTGTAGGTGTGGTTGTTTCACAAATATCAATGGCTGGAAATGGCATAGAAAGATGGTAATATGGTATAGTGTGAGGTGGAAAATAAAAGGTGGAAATATGAACTGTTAATGCGGTATAAAGGGATCTAGTGAAGGTGAAAGTGTTAAAATATGGTGATGTAGCCTATTTTGTGGCAAGTAGTCTAAAGAACCTGGAAGTGATACAGAGTAATGAATTGTGACAAAAGCACAAAAAGGTAATGTCAAATCATCTGGGATAGTATTGTTGGGTCATAACAGTGTTGTAGAGGAATGCATTGTGAATGCCCAATTTACTGCGTCCTGTGTACTAGCAAACTGCTTACTGTAGTCTATACTGCAGTGACATGCAGTATGCGAAATATCCTCCATATAAACCTGGACATAAGTAGCCTAGGCTATATCAGTTTCCTTTACACTCTTTGGCTATATCATCTGGGGATATTGAGGACACTCAATTTGGCCGTGCAGGTAAGGCTAGCCTAATTTTACAGCTTTTCAAAAAAAGTATACTCAACTGCCATACTCAAATAGTAGTGTGTGCTTATTCGGACTATTCGGACACAGTAGTAGTTCTGTTAGTAGAAAAATATGGGTTCATGCAATTTTTGTCTAGGTTTTAACCAAATGCTCATCTACTGATTTCTCCACTTTATTAAACTACTCTGATTCCGATTACAGATCTCACCATTTTGTGAAGTCCAAACCACATGTCCTGTGCTGAATTCAGCGTTCTATTCAGCCTACCTAGCATGCAGCTATCGTAAAGCAATAATTAAACATAGGCAATCGTTTGGCTAATAGTAACTTAGTTTAACGTTGTTGACTTGCATAAACCTGAGATTATAACCCAATCATGTGTAGCGGACAGTTTATTTGCTGCAGCTATGTCATAATCGATTGCATTTTGCTAACGTAGTCTACTAGCACCTGTCACCTTGGCATTTTCATGCAGAGTGAAAGGTTTGTTTTTCCTGGTAGCTTAACCACAGTAGCCCAGCTGGCGTATGCTTCTGTCATGTTTTGTTAGGAAGTTGTCTGTGCGAATGTAATTAAGACGTAAATCAGAATTCGTTGAATAATGTTGAATGGAGTGATTAGTAGGCTAGATGAGCATTTAGATAAAACATAGGCAAAAATTTCAACAGCGCTAAAATATTTTTTGTTAACAATTCAATTGTAGCCTATTTTGTAACTTAAACAACATAAGGTTACGTGACAGCATTTGGATTTGGATCAGAGACGGAAGTATAGGCGGCATTTGCTATGTTTCATTCGTTTCACCTGAAACGGGCCTCTCAATTGAAAGGGGCCTCACCTGAATCATAAAGTATATAATTAAAATAAAAAAAATCAGTGAATAAAAGAATTGCTGACCCTGAAGTTTTCCCATTCAGCCACTGTAGGCGCTGTTCCTAACTCAAGCTATTTCAGTGATGCCATTGCTTCTCCTTATTTTTCTAGTCTATGGATCTGCAGATACCACAGAACTGTGGCAGATACTCATACTTGACTATTTCTGACCCACATCAAAACACTTGCTGATAGCTACGATGTCAGAATGATCACATACAGTACATTCATAATACAACGGAACAGTTATGTGCATAATTCAGATAAAATACATAGCCCAATGTATTTATATACCTTAAAAAGTAACATTACGTGTGTTTTTACATAACAGCAACATATGCTATTACAGCTGCGAGTGCGATAGCGCTGTGGAAACATCAACGTTGCTGGGCAGTGGCAAAATGGAATAAGAGAATCTCTTCAACATTCAACAGAAACCAGTTGTAGAATCATTACGAGGTAGGATATTTGTTCCTTAATCTACTTATCAGAGATTTGTAGAAAAAAATGTTAACGCTACATTGGGTAGTCGTAGCCTACGCAAAGACAAATACACCGAATGTTTATTTGTAACAGTTTAAACTTTTTAATAATAGCCTATAGGCTAGCCTATATCGGAACAGACATTTTTGTAGTGTGTAGAAACGGCACATTTTATGCATGTCATTGTCTGACTGTGGCAAGATGGTTGTAAACGGGTTTGGGCTATTTTATCATGCAGTGCAACTTGAGAGGTTGATGTATGCACAAGCAGTGACTCTGTAACAATCCTGCATTGGAATTTTGAGGGTTTAAAGTTGTTTACAATTTCAGAGAAATATGAATAGGCTAATTGGGACATTGACGACTAGGCTAGCACCGTAGATAAGGCTAATGCAGCGCGTCCACTCCTTAAACCTTCTATACCATCTAAACAATCTATAAACCTTGGAGATCGTCCAATTTAAATTTTATCGCAAAGATGGACGTCTGCCGTCGTTGTAATTCTGTGCCTGATCGCCTGCTCCTCTCGATACCACTTTTTACCGGAGGAAAGGGACAGAATCTATCTCCCGGCTGTAAGAAGCCAATATCTCCTGTTTGCCAGGCTCTTGGACAGTGGCCGTGCTAGAGCCCCAACAACAACGAAATATGAGGAAATCTCCCCATCGGGCTCCTGTCTGGGACTGATACAACTTGCGGGGATACTTCTACTGGCCGGTGATGTCGAGCTAAACCCCGGCCCACAGCCTACAAGCTCAGCTAGCTCAGCTAGCCTGGGCTCAATACCACCAATGCAGGGGCTAGCGCAGCAGTCAACAATGCTAGCTCCACAGCTACCCTTACCAGTGAGCCTCAGTGGGCCCGCGCCTAAGGCCATTGGCCTAGCAGCTGAGATGCTAATCCCACCAGCAGGCTTCCGAGGGGGCCTACTAGCCGAGAAGCTAACTCCATCAGCGGGTCTCAGCGGGCCCGCGCCGACGGCCTTTTGCCCAGCAGCTGAGGCGCTAACCCCACCAGCAGGAGGACTCTTGGACCAACCCGGGGCTTGCATACTGTGGGAGGACTTGGCCCCTGCGGCGGTAGTGGCGCATCTTCAGCCCGGGTCCGCTGCAGGTCGGCCTGCACTACTCCCCAGCGGTAAGTCCCCAGCCCCACCACCTGTACCAAAACCTAGGAACCCTGTCATTAAGAAACACCGGGTCTCAAGAGTCTTCAGGACATTAAATCAAGCTAAGTTAGTCTGGGACCCTCAACTTAAACCTAAGGGGTTACTTTGTGGTCACTTAAACATCCGTAGCATGATTCCTAAACACAAGCAAATAGAACATCTACTCAGTAACTCCAATATTGATATCCTAGGCCTGTCTGAAACATGGCTCTCTAGCTCCTCTGCAGAAGCTGCTGTAATTTTACCTGACTATAATGTGTTTAGACAGGACAGGGCCAAGGGGAGTCCTGCTATATGTCAAAAACACCCTAAAGTGTACCCAACTGACATCACCCAGTGAAGTTGAGGATGAATGTGTTAGTGTTAAAATTTCACTCTCTGCTGAAATGTCATTTGTGCTAATCTGCATGTATCGCCCACCCTCTGCTAAATCGGACTTCTATGATCAGTTAAAGGTTCTCCTGAAGCATTTTACTGTCAGCAATGAAACAATTGTGATTGGGGATTTCAATGTTAACTGGGATGTAAAGAAAGATCGGAAGACTCTTAAACAAACCACGGATCACTTTAATCTCTCACAGTTAATAGAGCAGCCTACCAGGATAACCAATCATTCCAGAACAAGAATCGATTTTTTATTCACAAACAGACCTGAAAGAGTCGAAAACCCATAACCTCCTTACAGGCCTCTCAGATCACAACGCATTCTTTTTTACAAGGAAACTTACTAAACTGCGTTTCTCTAATTCCTTTTCTAAATCTGCGAATACTACGCCCTTGTACGAATTCGTACCCAAAAGCCAGCAGCAAAACTTTGCCACAGCCCTAAATAACTACAATTGGGCCAAAGTCCTGTCATGTGAGGACACAGATTCTGCCTGCGATCTGTTTAATAGGTCAGTCAAGGAAGTTATGGTGTCTTTCACCACTAGAGGGAGACATAAGAAAAAGAAAGGTAACTCATTACCATGGGTCAATAAGGAATGCAGGGGGCTTATGTCCACCAGAGATCTACTGCTAAAACAATCTCTGAAAACTGGCTTAATCATAGACCGACAAAAATTCACATCTATGAGAAATAAAGTAACACAGACCTTGCGAAAGGCCAAAGACAACTTTTTTATGAAAATCATTGAAAATGCGCAAGGTAATGGAAAACCGATTTGGCAAAATATTAATAAATTAGTTGGCCGTCAATGCAAACAGGATAAAAATGAACTAGAGGTTAGTATAAATAACATCTTAGTCCAGGATCCCATCATCCTGGCTACTAATTTAAATACTTTCTTTCTAGATTCTGTGAATGAGATAGCCCAGCTCTTCTCCTCACCTGAATGTATTGACAGTCCTATCAACCAAACTCAGCCTGTATTCAAGATTACCGAAATAACAGATTCAGAAGCAGCTACATTTATTACCGGTATGAGAAGCTCTAAAGCTAAGGATGTATTCGGATTTGACACTGATTTTCTGAAAGAACACAAAGACTCTCTGGTCTGCCCTATTACTCATCTGATTAACCTATCCTTCAAGCATTCAGTTGTTCCGTCAGTCTGGAAGGTGGCCGCGGTAACCCGAATCTTTAAATTTGGGAATAAAACGGATATGTCAAACTATCGGCCAATTTGCATTCTACCGATTGTATCTAAAATTGCAGAGAAATGGGTTGCTAAACTACTTGTAGAGCATCTCAATAAAGGCCACTCTCCTCTGCATCCCATGCAGTTTGGGTTCCGCGCCCACCACTCGACTGAAACGGCCATATGTGTGTTCATAGAAAAAGTCAAAGGTCTGTTAGACGGGAATGCTTGTGTGGGTGCTGTCTTCCTAGATCTGAAGAGAGCATTCGACACTGTTGACCATCAAGTCCTTCTGTCCAGGCTAACTCGATTCAACTTCTCTGATCATGCTTTACTCTGGTTCAAATCATACTTATCCAATAGGCAACAATATGTTACTGTTGATGGTGTTAAATCTCCCTGCCTTGAATGTCATGTTAGTGTTCCACAGGGGTCGGTCCTTGGACTAATTTTATTTTCCTTGTTTATTAATAGCCTACCCAACTCATGTCAAAACATCTATACTCAAATGTATGCTGATGATGCGGTGATTTTTACTCAAGCTAGAAACATCCAAGAAGCCTCCCGTATCCTCACATCTGCAATATGTAATGTCCAGGACTGGCTTACTAAATCTTGTCTCCTGTTGAACAAAAAAAAAACTGTCCGTATGATGTTCTCTAAACGTTCCCAAGAGGTAACCCACTCAAATGTATTTCTAAATGGTGAAGAGCTTGACATCGTGACTGAGTTTAAGTACCTTGGGGTCATTCTTGACTCCACTCTAACTTTCAAGAGTCATGTAAAAAAGATGTCAAATTCCTTAAAATTTAACCTACAGAACCTTAGGCACATCAGAAACAACTTGACAGAGAACGCAGCTAGGATGTTTTTAGACTCGATGATATTCTCTCGTATAAAATATTGTTTAACCAGCTGGTCGCTCGCTTGCTCAACAACTCTTAAACCCATAAAATCGCTCTATAAGAAAGCTCTAAAAGTATTTGATAAAAAACCGATATCTTTTCATATCTTTGTAACATCCTGGCTAAACACAAGTTTTTAAGTTTTGACCACTTAATACATTTTAAAGAAGCGTGCCTTATATACAAAGCCTTGCACGGCTTAGCCCCTCCTCCATTAAGTGAATTTGTTAAACGGAGAGCCGACAGTGGCCCCTCCGCCAGGGCCACCAGAGCCACTGCTAGAGGAGACTGTGACATACCCCTCAGGCGCACCACCTTTGGTCAGACTGTCTAATCTGTCAAAGGTGGCAATGTATGGAATAGCCTACCGCTTACAATTAGAGAATGCCCAACGTACAGTACTTTTAAAACTCAGTTGAAGGGATGGCTAAAGTCAAACCAGACCTGCACTCACTTATAGCCATGCGAAACATAATGTCCTTGCGGTGCGCGTATTATCGTATGATGTGTCCTATGTCCGTCCATCCATCCATCCATCCATCCGTGGGTGGATGGATGGATGGATGGTGTCCTATGTACAATGCTCCTCTGTATGATGTGAACTATTTATAATGCTACTTTTGCTCCTATGTATAATGCTCTTTGTATGGGCCGGTTTCTTTGTTTGCAGAGGGGTGTTCTGGCTGGTGGCGTCTGGGGCGCGGTTGGTGGCATCTGGGGCACCGCCGCCGTTGGAGCATTGAGTGTACATTGTTGAATGTGTCACTCAACGGTGTTCCAGTGGTGGCGGTGTTCTGGATGCCGCCGGTTGGAGCATTCGTTTGTGAACGGTGAGATTGGTCTGTATGAGGTGTACTATTTTTATATGATGTGCACTATCTTGATGCGAGATATGTGATTGATATATACTTGTATTATGTGATGTATATACTGGTCTTGCGTTTTTAGGTAACATCTATTGGGGACAACAGATGGAAATTAGCCTCTGGCTATACTCTGGATTGTTTACATGTCTTGTCTTGTACTAGAATGTTCATTAACTTGCACTGTCCCTTCCAAATAAACTAAACTAATAGCCTGCGTGTTCATGGAGAAAGAGTGCATTGCGCTTGATGCAGCATTTGTTGTAGTTATAGTCCAATGATAATTATTTTTGAAAGCTAAAGTGAGTAGGATCATTTCAGTTGCAGACGGAAGTAGGCTACGTCGTTAGCTATGGAATTTCTCGTCGGCAGTTTTCCAAGGTTGTTGACAGTTGCTCAGCGCTCACATAGAGCAGAACGTTAACTGATTCAAAAATCAACTCAGTGCTCACACTGAGCATTCTCACCGTGAGCTAGCCTACAGCACGTGCCCATTGACCGCCATTCATTTTTTGGCGATAAAATGTCAAATATCTCAAAAAGTGTATATGGTATAAAGGTAAAAAGTTATAGCAACTTGGAGGGGGCATAATATGGTATAATATGAGGTATGAGCGGTGTCGATGGTGTGAACGGTGTAGGAGGAGATAGGTTCTGAAAAATTGGCGAAATAATAATAACGGTAACTCTGAGGAATAACAATAGGTGTGGTTTTTCAACCACACCTAACTAATAAACTAATTAAGGGCCCATCAATAGTAAAGAAATGCATGCAAATTTCCCATAAACTTCAATGCATTGTATCGTGGTTGGAGGTAATTCCCCCCCCCCCCCCCATCATATTTCTATATGAATTGCATAATTCTGTCTATTTTGAATGCAATTTACATGCAAGAAATTACATGTACTGTATACATGTACAGATGATTTTAATTTTTAAAAAAAAGTATATATTTTTTTACGTAATATCAATTTCGATCTTTATTTCTCGATCATTTAATGTTACCAGAACAACCTCCAGATGACTCATTTAAACAAACATTTATTGCAAATGACTACATGTAGAAGACTCATACATGTATCATTGTCATATTATTACAAGGAAACGGAATTATAACAATTGAGTAGTGCATAACACTTATCAAATGTTTGTGATGCCATGTGAATTATTATGTGTAACTTTAAAGGCCGTTTTCTCAAAATGTCAAATTTGCATAACCTGCCGCAGCAAAACGAATGTATCTCCATAACCGTACATCAGAATTGCACCAAAGTATGCACAGATACTCTATGATACATGTTCCATTAAACTATAGAGCCATTAGCTATTTTTGCTATCTTGCATACTTTTTAAATTACAGCCTACTGTTTGTTGATTGGCTGTGGCCGTTGCCGTTGCCATGGAAACAGATTAATCAAAATTCGCTCTATGGTTCAATGCGGAATTTACTGATGTACCACCTGATGAAGTTTCATGAAAATCCATGAAAGCATGACAGAGTTCCATTTGTTTTGCTGTAGCACCATTTTACATTGAAGTCTAAGGGAAATTTGCATGCATTTTCTTTCTTACTGTTGATGGGCCCTTAAACTGAACCTGTTTTGGCCAGAAACACATGGCATTCACAAATTCTCAGGGATCGGTCATTAAAATGTTTCTGATGTATTAATCTTGAGGAAAAATCTTCCTATACCAAAAAACTAAAATCCAATATCCAGTGAGGAGACATTTTAAAAACATGGCAGCAGTGCTCTCGGGCTGCATAGGGTCAAGGATAGCGCTCTCTGGCTGTACAGCTTCAAGGTCAGAGCTCTCCGGCTGTACGTGGTTAGCGCCAGTGGGACTAACCTGTAGTTGTGGAACCAGTTGATGACGGTGCTGGTTTTGAGGTTGAGTTGGCTGGCCAGCTCCTCTATGGTTTTGGGGGAGGGGTAGGGTTTCTGCTGGTAGGCGCGTTTGAGGGCCTCTTTCTCCTCCGGAGCCAGGACCACACGGGCCTTCTTCAGATGGGGCTGCGGACTGGCCCCTAGACCAAACTCTACCCCCCCTAGGCTGGTCTCCGCCGGCTGGCTCTCGCTCACCGAGCTGTGCCGACGCTTCATATACGCTGTGAAGGCACAGACACACCGGTCAGGACTCAAGGACAGGACCGTAAGGACTCACAGACACACAGACCAGTTAGTTTGGCACACAATCTCCCTCTCCTTTTCTCTCATTGTATTCCTACCACCACCCCCTACGGAAGACAAAGTATTTATGCCATAATGTGATTGGTTAAGTGATGGCATGTCTATTAAATACTTCAGCGAAGGAGGAACTGTCCTCACAGCATGTGAGATGAGACAAATGTTGAGAAAAAGCAAATATACCTTATGAGTACAGGGCACAGCAGAAAACAATTCTAAATGAAAACGGAAACAGTCCATATGTAATATAAAAATATATCTGTCGTGGTATTAGTCATTTAAAAAAGGTATACATGCTACAAAATTAATTCTGCGCCTGCAAAATACTCCATTCGCATTTTCATTGCATACAAGCACCGAAACTCCACATAAAGACATACACCAGCAGGCAAAGCTCATCTAAAATCCACCGGTCTAGACTGGCTGATCACCATGCAGCGATGCCTGTCAGACTAAAGGCCAGGTCATAGTCCAGGGACAGTGTCGCTCGACCAACATCGCAGAAGGTTCATGACTATTCTATTGTCACCCTACCTACACTGTGGTCGTTGTCGTTCGCAAAAAGTATAAACACATTCCAGCGACAGTTTACACTCAGGAGACAATGGAGGAAGAAGCAACTATAATAGGCTACATTTCACTACGTCTGCTGTTTTACTACTTTTTTTGTCCGTGGCCGCTGAAATAAAGTTTATAAATGTCAAATCCGAGGGCACCGTATTAGACGCTGTTATCCAGAGCGACTTTCAGAAGTGGAGAAGATTACAGGGACACAAAAGTGCAGTATCACTGAGAAGGAACAGAGGCCCATTAATAAACAGCACAATGGGCAGAGAGGATATATTTTGTCCATTCCACCAGGGGGCAGTCTTACACCACTGCACTGGCATGAGGGGACATGCTTAATTTATGTGGAGTCCACTCATTGTGAACCTCCACAGACTACAGCGATGAAGCATGCATTAAACCACAGAGCACAACTCCCTGCTGTGTAGTTTTAAAGCCATCCATGAGCGAGGCTTCAGTATTCCAAACACATTTAACAACATGTATGGTTTAGTCTAACTCCTTTGACCTTGGAACCATGTTGAAATGCAGAACATTGAATCACAGATTCATAGCTCCCAGTTCACATGCGAAGTGATGAAGTTATAATAAGTTACAGTACCCTCCACTATTATTGGCACCCCTGGTAAAGATGAGTAAAAAGGGTTATAAAAAATTCACCGTTTGGTGAATTAGCTTAATCTCACAATGGAGGTACAGCACTGCGGGACAGTGTGGAGGCACATGAGGTACAGCGAGAAGGTACAGTGTGGAGGCACATGAGGTACAGCGAGAAGGTACAGTGTGGAGGTACAGTGAAGAGGCTCAGCGCTGAGGTACAGTGAGGAGGCTCAGCACTGAGGTAGTGAGGAGGTACAGCACTGAGGTACAGTGTGGAGGCACAGTGAGGAGGTACAGTGTGGAGGTACAGTGAAGAGGCTCAGCGCTGAGGTACAGTGTGGAGGTACAGTGACGAGGTACAGCGCTGAGGTACAGTGTGGAGGTACAGTGTGGAGGCACAGCACTGAGGTACAGTGAGGAGGTACAGTGCTGAAGTACAATGAGGAGGTACAGTGCTGAGGTACAGTGAGGAGGTACAGTGGAGGTACAGTGTGGAGGTACAGCACTGAGGTACATTGAGGAGGCACAGCGCTGAGGTACAGTGTGGAGGTACAGCGTGGAGGTACAGTGTGGAGGCACAGTGCTGAGGTACAGTGTGGAGGCACAGTGCTGAGGCACAGTGTGGAGGCACAGTGCTGAGGTACAGTGCTGAGGTACAGTGAGGAGGTACAGTGCTGAGGTACAGTGTGGAGGTACAGTGAGGAAGCACAGTGCGGAGGCACAGTGCTGAGGTACAGTGAGGAGGTACAGTGCTGAGGTACAGTGTGGAGGTACAGTGAGGAAGCACAGTGTGGAGGCACAGTGCTGAGGTACAGTGAGGAGGTACAGTGCTGAGGTACAGTGAGGAGGTACAGTGCTGAGGTACAGTGTGGAGGTACAGTGAGGAAGCACAGTGTGGAGGCACAGTGCTGAGGTACAGTGAGGAGGTACAGCACTGAGGTACAGTGTGGAGGTACAGCGTGGAGGTACAGTGAGGAAGCACAGTGTGGAGGTACAGTGAGGAGGTACAGCGCTGAGGTACAGTGTGGAGGTACAGCGTGGAGGTACAGTGAGGAGGCACAGTGTGGAGGCACAGTGCTGAGGCACAGTGTGGAGGCACAGTGCTGAGGCACAGTGTGGAGGCACAGTGCTGAGGTACAGTGAGGAGGCACAGCGCTGAGGTACAGTGTGGAGGTACAGCGTGGAGGTACAGTGAGGAGGTACAGCGTGGAGGTACAGTGAGGAAGCACAGTGTGGAGGCACAGTGCTGAGGCACAGTGTGGAGGCACAGTGCTGAGGTACAGTGAGGAGGTACAGCACTGAGGTACAGTGTGGAGGTACAGCGTGGAGGTACAGTGAGGAAGCACAGTGTGGAGGCACAGTGCTGAGGTACAGTGAGGAGGTACAGCACTGAGGTACAGTGTGGAGGTACAGCGTGGAGGTACAGTGAGGAAGCACAGTGTGGAGGTACAGTGAGGAGGTACACCGCTGAGGTACAGTGTGGAGGTACAGCGTGGAGGTACAGTGAGGAGGCACAGTGTGGAGGTACAGTGAGGTGGTACAGCGCTGAGGTACAGTGTGGAGGTACAGCGTGGAGGTACAGTGAGGAAGCACAGTGTGGAGGCACAGTGCTGAGGCACAGTGTGGAGGTACAGCGTGAAGGCACAGCAATGAGGTACAGTGAGGAGGCCCGGCACTGAGTTACAGTGAGGAGGCACAGCGCTGAGGTACAGTGAGGAGGCTCAGCGCTGAGGCACAGTGTGAAGGCACAGCAATGAGGTACAGTGAGGAGGCCCGGCACTGAGTTACAGTGAGGAGGCACAGCGCTGAGGTACAGTGAGGAGGCACAGCACTGAGTTACAGTGAGGAGGCACAGCGCTGAGGTACAGTGAGGAGGCACAGCACTGAGGTACAGTGAGGAGGCACAGTGCTGAGGTACAGTGTGGAGGCACAGCACTGAGGTACATTGAGGAGGCACAGCGCTGAGGTACAGTGTGGAGGTACAGTGAGGAGGTACAGTGCTGAGGTACAGTGTGGAGGTACAGTGAGGAGGCACAGTGCTGAGGTACAGTGAGGAGGTACAGTGTGGAGGTACAGCGTGGAGGCACAGTGTGGAGGTACAGCGTGGAGGCACAGCGTGGAGGCACAGCGTTGAGGTACAGTGAGGAGGCACAGCAATGAGGTACAGTGAGGAGGCCCGGCACTGAGTTACAGTGAGGAGGCACAGCGCTGAGGTACAGTGAGGAGGCACAGCACTGAGGTACAGTGAGGAGGCACAGCGTTGAGGTACAGTTAGGAGGTCCAGCGCGGAGGTACAGCGCTGGGGTACAGTGAGGAGGCTCAGTGAGGAGGTACAGTGCTGAGGTACAGTGTGGAGGTACAGCGTGAAGGTATAGCGTGGAGGCTCAGCGCTGAGGTACAGTGAGGAGGTACAGTGAGGAGGTACAGTGTTGAGGTACAGTGTGGAGGTACAGTGAGGAGGCTCAGTGTTGAGGTACAGTGCAGAGGTACAGTGAGGAGGTACAGTGTTGAGGTACAGTGTGGAGGTACAGTGAGGAGGCTCAGTGTTGAGGTACAGTGCAGAGGTACAGTGAGGAGGCTCAGTGTGGAGACAGCACTGAGGTACATTGAGGAGGCACAGCGCTGAGGTACAGTGTGGAGGCACAGCGCTGAGGTACAGTGAGGAGGCACAGTGTGGAGGTACAGTGAGGAGGTACAGTGCTGAGGTACAGTGAGGAGGCACAGTGTGGAGGTACAGTGAGGAGGCACAGTGAGGAGGTACAGTGAGGAGGCACAGTGAGGTACAGTGTGGAAGTACAGTGAGGAGGCACAGTGCTGAGGTACAGTGGTGAGGTACAGTGTGGAGGTACAGAGAGGAGGCACAGTGCTGAGGTACAGTGCTGAGCTGTGCTCTGATGAAACCTATCTGGAGCTCTTATGCGCAGCAACCAAAAGGACCAGCAATGTCATACATACCCTCCCCGGACCCAGAGCAGTGCTAAACAGACCTAATCACTCTACGGATGCTCAGTTAGCACACTGGTGTGTGTGTTTGTGCAGTTTTGAATACACTAGAATAAGCAGGGCCTAGAGATTTTCCCACATGTCATGTCTGATGAGTGGTGTGACATGTCGCTCCCTGATGAGAGAGGACAGCAGAGAGAGAGAGAGAGAGAGAGAGAGAGAGATAGCTTCTCCACAGAGAATGCGCCATTATCACAGGCCTGTTCACAGAGGAGAAAGCGCTGAGGTACAACTTGTTGTGAAATGCGCTATATAAATAAATATTGATTGAAAGAGCAGTCAGAAAGCCACGCTCGATCCTATATTATTATAAAAGGGACTGTTCAAGCAGGACAAACAGTGGGAAAACAAACTTCCTCCATTGGGGAGTCTACATGTCCACTTTATTTGGCCTGGTACTGACTGTACCTTATGACATTCCTTTGCAGAAGGATCAGGTTAAATGTGGGTTGCACAGTCAGGTAAGCATTGACTCACAGGTGAACTGGCCTACTAGATAAATAATGAGGTGGCCAATGTAAAGTAGCAAGGTCACCATCTTAGAGAAAGAGAAAGGGACCAATCTAAGCACTTCAGCCAAACTTAGGTTTCAAAGGAGAACTCCGCCCCCTTCAGGTAGACCTAAGCCCCTAAACCTTCTAATCACTATAAAGCCTTCTCAATGGCTGATGTGCAAATACAGATAGGAAATACAGCACTATGGTGGGCATGTGACACGTGGGCATGTGACACGTGAGCACGCACACACGCACACGCACACACGCACGCACACACACACGCGCGCGCACATACAAATACACACAAAAGCACACCCAAACATAAACAATCACGCGCACACGCACGCACGCACACAAAAATACCCACACACACACACACACACACACACCAAAGATGCCATAGATCTCGTCGGTAGCACTGTGTGCAACAGTCCCACATAGAGACAAGAGGAGAGGAGGCCGGGTTTACAGGATGCTGTCAATCTTAGACAAAAGTTGGGGTCATAGTGAGGGGGAGGGGCATAGCCAATGGCTGCCCCACCTCCACTCTGGACAGGTGGCAGAAGCTAAGGAGGAGCAGTAGGAGGAGGAAGATCAGGAGGAAGAGGAGGTTAAAGAACAGGAGAAACAGGGGAAGAGGAGCAGGCAGGTGATGAGGAGTGGGATAAGGAAGAGGGAGAAGAGGAGGGGTCCTTTACCTTTCTTCTCCATGCGCTTCATGTCCATGAGCTTGTCCACGTTTCGGGGGTCACTGAGCCACAGCTGCATGCGTACGAAGGGCTCCCTCCCTTTCAGGCTGAGTTTGTGCCAGGGTTTGGGTCGGGCCAGCAGGTCCGACACAGACCCCTGCGTCAGGCCCAGGATGCTCTCCCCAAACAACCGCTGCCCTGAAGAACACAAGCACAAAGAGCCGCCACGTTAGCCCACGGCCAGGGGGCTATGATAGGCTCACTCTGGGGGAGACTGTGGTCTCTGATAGGCCCACTCTGGGGCAGACTGTGGGCTCTGATAGGCTCACTCTGGGGGAGACTGTGGGCTCTGATAGGCTCACTCTGGGGCAGACTGTGGGCTCTGATAGGCTCACTTTGGGGGAGACAGTGAGCTCTGGGGCTCCAACAGGCTCACTCTGGGGGAGACTGTGGGCTCTGGGGCTCCAACAGGCTCACTCCGGGGGAGACTGTGGGCTCTGGGGCTCCAACAGGCTCACTCTGGGGAAGAATGTGGGCTCTGATAGGCCCACTCTGGGGGAGAGAGTGAGCTCTAGGCTCTGATATGCTCACTGTGGGGGAAACTGTGGGCTCTGATAAGCTAACTGTGAGCTTTGGGATTCTGATAGGCTCACTCCAGGGGAGACTGTGAGCTTTGGGATTCTGATAGGCTCAATCCAGGGGAGACTGTGAGCTCTGATAGGCTCACTGTGGGGGAAACTGTAGGCTCTGATAAGCTAACTGTGAGCTTTGGGATTCTGATAGGCTCAATCCAGGGGAGACTGTGAGCTCTGATAGGCCCACTCTGGGGAAAACTGTGGGCTCTGATAAGATCACTCCTGGAGAGACTGTGAGCTTTGGGATTCTGATAGGCTCACTCCAGAGGAGACTGTGAGCTATGGGATTCTGATAGGCTCACTCCAGAGGAGACTGTGAGCTTTGTGATTCTGATAGGCTCACTCCAGGGGAGACTGTGAGCTTTGTGATTCTGTTAAGATAGCTCTGGGGGAGATGGTCAGGCCTGTGGTGGGCGGGCCCTTTTAAAATAAGTACAGTGCAATGCTAGTGTACTTCATAGGGGGGGGAGAAAAAAATAAAAAAAATTAAAAAAATAAACTATTAATTTCAAACAAAATATCCCACGAGTTAAACTTACTGTTACTAGAAATCACACCGCACACACACACACACACACACATATAATGTGCAGAAGAACATTATTACTGTGCTGTGTTTTGCACCATAAATTTTCGCTGATATCTGGGAGCAGCTTTAATGGGCAGGTAGTAATATTTTTATATAATCCTTGTCAGATGTATATTAAATTCTTTATCATGAACACAATTCTTCTGGTAGGTTCATTAAAAGTTTAAAACACATGAGGGAAACTACAATGTAAAAAGAGGGTTTTCCAATGGTGTGTCAACGGCAAAATCACATCCACTGAGAATCCCTCCAATACAAAGAAAAAGGGTCTTTAAAGATAAGTTTTTGCTAGTTTGTCTACTCGAGAAATAATAAAAAAATAAAATAAAATAAAAACAGTAACGGATCCAATGAAAGATAAAACAAAGATTGCTGACTGATATTAGCAGTGGGATCAGAGCAGTTCTGTTCTCACCTCACTTATCAGGCCTACCTTACCTTACCTTATAAGCCTGACCAGGCTGCTCATAACCTTACGGTACTATGAGCCGGAGCAGGCTGCTCATCACCTTACGGTACTATGAGCCGGACCAGGCTGCTCATCACCTTACGGTACTATGAGCCTGACCAGGCTGCTCATAACCTTACGGTACTATGAGCCGGACCAGGCTGCTCATCACCTTACGGTACTATGAGCCGGACAAGGCTGCTCATCACCTTACGGTACTATGAGCCGGACCAGGCTGTTCATCACCTTACGGTACTATGAGCCGGACCAGGCTGCTCATCACCTTACGGTACTATGAGCCTGACCAGGCTGCTCATAACCTTACGGTACTATGAGCCGGACCAGGCTGCTCATCACCTTACGGTACTATGAGCCGGACCAGGCTGCTCATCACCTTACGGTACTATGAGCCGGACCAGGCTGCTCATCACCTTACGGTACTATGAGCCGGACCAGGCTGCTCATCACCTTACGGTACTATGAGCCGGACCAGGCTGCTCATCACCTTACGGTACTATGAGCCTGACCGGGTTGCTCATAACCTTATGGTACTATGAGCCTGACCAGGCTGCTCATCACCTTACGGTACTATGAGCCGGACCAGGCTGCTCATCCCCTTACGGTACTATGAGCCTGACCAGGCTGCTCATCACCTTACGGTACTATGAGCCGGACCAGGCTGCTCATCCCCTTACGGTACTATGAGCCTGAGTTAAATAGGAGTTAAACTTGCAGACACTGATGCTCTGGAAGACTGGAGTCTGAGATCCTTGCTGTAGAGACAGAGGCTGTGTCTCAAACGGAAGGCAGCTGCCTTGCATCCTTTGAAGTGAGCTCCCTCTGAAGGCAGCAACAAATTTGGGACGCACATCGAAGGCAGGATGATGTCACATGAGATCAGTGTTTACTGTTGTTCATTACGCTACGTTAGCTTGTTCTATTGGAAAGTAACGTGATTACTCGCAAGTTAGCTGGCTAATATATTAAATAATTAAAATGCATTTTTAGATATAACTACAGCAAATTATGGAGTTCACTGTATACATTCACACCTGTAAACGAGTTCCTCTGCTGCCAGCACAACGCCTCGATGCCTTCCAGCCTTCAAATGCTGCCTTTGAAGGCAGCATTTTTGCCGTTTCAGACGAAGCCAGAGTGTGTGGCGTAGTCATTAGTCCCATTCTAGCTATAAGCTGCTCCAGCACTGTGTGGGTTGCCTCCATACAGGTCCCACAGAACACAAGCCTTTCCACGGAGAGTCTACCATAGAACAAGAGCCTTTCCACAGAGACTCTACCACATTAGGGATGGGGGTTTTGGCTTTTTTTTGTACACGTTTACACTTATAATGTTGGCGTGTATCCGCGGTTAACCGTAACATTACGTCATAGCGTAAGCGATGACGTCATAGCCATAGAGGCCAACGATACTGGTCGGAAACTCGGGTAGCTGCTAGTAAGTAAGCAAGCAGTTATGAAAGATTAACGTTAGGAGGTAAATATAGGTTAGAATATACTTTACTGTTTCAAAATGTTTTCCTAAAATAAACTAGTGTCATGAAATTCAAATAAGAGTGTTTTTGTTATTGTCCACCGGCTTGGGACTGAGTATGGCTCAACATAGAGACCGAAAGCCTGGCGCATCCAGTTCGCTTAACGGTCTTGTGCCTTTCACAATCATATCCGCGATCAGCTGGGTGATTTTCGCAGCTCTCTGTGGAGTGCACTTGTAGAAGACGGAGCCTATTCGGGGTTGGGTGCTAGCATTACCCACCGCGGCATCTTGTTCAAAATCTACGTTCCCGTGTTTTAATCGCAGATGATTGTTCATTGAGCTGGTACTCCCCCCTTTCATACTTAAAACAATGTTACTGAGTTGCCGTCGACTTGTTTTGTAAAATAATTCCGGGCTTTAGCTTTTCCGCCGCTCATTTTGATGCTTTCACTCAGATTCACTGACTCACTCCCGCATTTTTTCCATCAACGTTAGTTATGTTGACGTGATTTACGATCTAGATATATTTAAATGCTTTAGATATAAACATAATATTGTACGAGGAACAATTATAGCCTACGCAACATTTAAATAATTAATATGATTAAAAATATATTTTTTAAATTATTTTAAGATTTCGGTTAATCAGTCCTAAACGGATAGTGATTAATTTTCGTGTACACGGTTAAACGTGTACACGACCCCATCCCTAT
Source organism: Synaphobranchus kaupii (assembly GCA_029718625.1). Classification (NCBI taxonomy): domain Eukaryota; kingdom Metazoa; phylum Chordata; class Actinopteri; order Anguilliformes; family Synaphobranchidae; genus Synaphobranchus; species Synaphobranchus kaupii. The sequence goes on along the minus strand of CM056378.1, from coordinate 34,920,113 downwards.
ACCACATACGAAGATCCTTTTCACAGAGACTCTACCACAGAACCCAAGCCTTTCCACTGAGAGTCTACCATAGAACCCAAGCCTTTCCACTGAGAGTCTACCATAGAACAAGAGCCTTTCCACAGACTGTACCACAGAAAAAAAGCCTTTCCATGGAAAGTCTACCACAGAACAAGAGCCTTTCCATGGAGACTACCACAGAATAAGAGCCTTGCGACAGTGAGTCTACCACAGAACAAGCCTTTCCACAGCAAACACATAGCCTACCCAGAAAAATCCAATCATAATATCATAAATAAAATCATAAATAAAATGGCTTTAGGCAAATGACTGGGGTATCCCCACAGAATTGAAGGTATACACATCTAAAAGCTATAACGTTTAACCTCAAGACAGTGGACCACACCCCATGAAATTTCAAACATTTCCGAAATTATTTATTTCCTTAACGCATATGAATAATAAAACAGAAACTATGAAATGCACTGAGATACCAAAGGTCTTTTGTAAAAGGACAAAATCTAGCTGGACTGGGACAGGACTGGGAAAGCAGAATCTGGCTTTTTAACAGAAGCAAACTGGATATTTTTACACGAGCGTTTAGCTGCCCTCTCAATAATAAAGAAAGCCTTGCTTGTGAAGCGGAACGATGTTGAACAATCGCAGAACACCTCCCTGCGTCTCTTTTGTTTCTGCTGTAACTGCTTTCCATTCCTGCAGGGAGCTTGGGCCGAGCCGGCAGACTCTGCGCTCAACCACAGGGCACGGCAATAAATCTTCACAAAGGTCAGTGAGTGACAGATCACAAACATGGCCTCTAATACGAGGCTGGGGGGGAAGGAGGGTGGGGCTGGGGGGTGGGAGGGGAAAAGGGTGATGGGGGTGGGGCTGGGGGAGAGGGAGGGATGAGGCTGTGGGGGGAGCAGGGGGTGGGGAGGTGGGGCTTGGGTGGAAGGAGGGGAGGGGGAATGGGGATAGCAGAGGGGCGATAGCTGGCGTGGAGAGAGGTTTGGCGTGGAGCAGGCCGTGTTTTCTGTGCAGTCTGAGCGCCGGGGCTCAGCAGATCAGCCCTAAATCAGCACATCCATCACCGGGCCGCGGCACTGACAGCAGCGCTCAGATGAGCTCTCTGATCACCCAAACCCAACTCCGGCAGGGCCGCTAATGAAGACACCGCCGTCCTCAAACCGCCGGAGCGGAGCGAGCGCTCCGTCTGCCCGTCCCGCAGGGAGACGCCTCATTACGGCCAGGCGGAGGCGCAGTGCAGCACCCCTGCACTGCCGTGTTTTAGTTCCTGTGTACGGGGAAACATCCTTTCATTCCGTAAACTGCAGACTCAGGTCTGAGGTACTTTCACTCTTTAAATGATGAGGACATTTTAAATGGCGCCTGCAGGTCCCTGAGAATTTTCAGACAAAACATGTTACTGCCCAAAAAGCACAGCAATGTGAAACTGGAAGTGCGTGCACTGCATGTGCTCCGGCACTGGGCCACTCCCACACCGGACCCAATTCAAACATTTACACGCAGGGTACACCTGCAGTGTCACACCCAAGGACCATGACTGGGTTTAATGCCTTGATAATGCCTTGCATTTATACAGCGCCTTTCTCACCAGTCGGCGACTCAAAGCACTTTACAATACCAACACCAATGTTTAGTACCCACCTGGGTGATACAACGGCAGCCATTTTGTGCCAGAATGCTCACCACACATCATCTGAGGTGGAGAGGGACCTAACTTTTTTTTTTTGCCAATTAAACTGGGGGATGATTAGGCGGCAGATTGAAAGAACCAGGTTGGGAGGGATGGGGCTTGGGAGAGGTAGGGATGAGGGGGAGGCTCACTTTCTGGTCTTGTTGGGAGCATTGCTCTCTGGTGCCAGTGTGGTTGGCTCCAGTAAAGGTCTTTCAGCCACCCGTTTCAGTGTAAGTCAATGGAACCAATGCGGTAAAATACAAAATAATTTTTCCCCACAAGAACATGTAGTCGCAAATAGGTGCTTTTTCTTCGGCTAATGTCTCCCCATGTGCCGTTTGGACAATATTTTATAATTGAACATTTAATATTTTGGGACCAATCCGGGACAGTTTGCGGCACTTCCTAGTTACTGCGCGTCACTAGTATCTCACACGCTTAGTGGACGACCCGGACCTGGCCCGTACTTAATGACCAAGGGTCCCTCCGCTCCCTACTGCGCTGTCTCCGGCACCAATTTTTGAACAGCATGGCAGCACAAAACCGCACGTCCGCGGCTTCAAAATGCTTTTCACAAGCCCGTAGAAAGTCAATCAGTGACATCACAGTCACTTTGTCCACATTTTTTCTACAGTCTATGGTCACACCAAGCAAATGACTGCACTAATTCCTAAGAGCAGAAGTTGGCATGAAATCCCCAAACGGATCGGGCCTCGGTCTACGACCCGCCCTGAGCACGCGTCCCCTCAGTGCCGACGGGACGTCCCGTCCACTCATTGTCCAATAGGGACACTGATAGAAACTACAAAGCTGCCGATACATCTAACAGAGAGAGGGAGAGAGGGATGGAGAGATGGAAGGATGGAGGGGTACAGCCAGGGATGAGCAGTATTCCTGGTACATGTATTTCAAATACAAAATACTATTACTTAATTTGCATTTTATGGTGTAGGTCTCCATGTATTTTGTATCAGAACACTGAAAGTATTTTTCCCACCTACCCCCAACTCTACCTGTAATTGTGTGCGTTCCTTTTTGCGGCCCGGATTACGCCGCTTGGGCAGAGTATCGACCAGTGCGCCAATCAAGGAACAACATTTTTATCTTTGTCAGTAACATTCTTCACGGAGCTTAAATCACTCCTAAGCGACATACTCCGGGCTGCAAATCGAACGCACTCACTCAGATATTTGCCCAGTCTCTTGTGAGCGAGCGGTCAGCGAGGTGGGTAAAGTACAAATGTGATGGTCGACCCTTTTTCCGTCTCATATATTGCAAAACCAATGCATGAACTGTAGTTGTTGTTCAAAAAGGTTTTACACAATGGGTTCTGTTATTACTCTTCTTACCCTTATTACTCTTTTGCTATACACTACCTCACTAGCTGTGTGCTTCACGCTGGTAAAACAATGACTTGGTTGTCATTGCTAAGTTGGTAAAAGGTCCCTTATACATTCCCCTGTGCGTACCAGAGCATTCACTAGCAAGCAACCGAGAGACAAACAACAGATGCTGCAAAAGAGGTTAGAGACTGTGAAATTACCAAACACTATTTTATTTTGATAGCTTTTTTGATTGCAGTATTTTGTAGTTTATTTTGATACATCTACAGTTGGGATATTTAGTATGTTGATTTGTATGACGTATGTATTTTTGCCCATCCCTGGGTACAGCAGGGTAGAGAGATAGAATGACACAAAAGGGAGAGGGATATAGGTAGAAGAGGGATATAGAGGTAGAAGAGCAGTAGAGTGATCCAAGAGGGGTAGAATAGACCTCCAGCGCTGTAACTCACCCAGGTTATTGTCGGTCAGCACCTCCTTGACCTTCTTGGTGATGACGTATGTGTCGAGCTCGGGCGACATGGCAACCATCTCCTGCATGCTGAGGCCAGACTGTCCCGGAGGGGGGAGGGGCAGGGGCGTGGGGGGCTGGGATTCGGAGGTGTCGCTGGGTTCCGGGGCGCTGGGCGGGGCTGCCTGCTCACCCGGGCTCTTCACTGACTCCTCGGCCGAGCTGAGGGGGGACTCTGGGGCGGGGCTGCAGCTGGCCGATGTTTTGGGGGTCCCCTCTGGAGAGGAAAGAAGAGACGGGGTGTCAGACAGCCTGCACGCGCTCACACCCACACACCGAGCGCCATGAGAAACGAAGCTGCTTCTGCATCACACGTAACCCACGCTGCTACCAACCACTCTAAACCCGTTTAAGGGCTGGGGGTCAACTCCATTTCCAGGAATTGTCAATTTTTCCATTTTACGGAATTGTCAATGTCAATTTATGTCAATTGAGGAAATTAACGAAGATTATATTCAAAGTGGTCATAATGGCATACAAGGATTTCTTTCAATTAATTTGTTAAATTTTAATTCATTCTGGGAATAGAGTGAATTGAAATTGAATTGACCCCCTTAACTCTTTCTATCATTCTTGACAGGTTATTATGTGAAGTGAACCTCAAGAGGCCAAGAAACTAAGAGGCCAAAAAGCATCAAGTATACCATTAGAAGGTTTCATAACCCTTTTTTTCTAAGTATAATAATCAATAAAGCTCAGTGCATAAAACGAGCATAATTTTAACCAAGTCCAAATCCCTGTCAGGGGCGAAACCAAGGGCCAGTTCAGCCCGCGGTAACGGGTACCCGCAGTAACATGCCCCCACAGTAACAGGGCCCCGCAGTAATAGACCCTCACAGTAACAGGCCCCCGCAGTAACGGGTACCCGCATTAACGGTCCCCCACAGTAACGGGTACCCACAGTAACGGTTCCCCAAAGTAACGGGTACCCACAGTAACGGGACCCCCCCGTAACGAGACCCCACAGTAACCGGACACCACAGTAATAGGATCCGCAGTAATGGGCCCCCACAGTAACAGGACACTGCAGTAACGGGTCCCTGCAGTAATGGGCCCCAGCAGTAATGGGGCCCCTGTTCAGCCTAAACCATGAGACAGTACAAACAGCTCGTGAAATCCTATAAGGTCGTCCGAAGGTTTCACGTAAATCACAATCACCAATTCCTTTCTTTGTTGCTGTGAAGGGTTGAACGCGTACTTATGTTACCCATCCTGCTCCAACCCTTCCTCATTATCACCCCCACCAGGGTTTCAAACGATCAGCTTCCAAACTGACCACACTGCATACGCCCACCAAGGTTTCAACCAATCAGCTTCCAAAGAGCTCATACCCCTGCACATGCCCAGCCAGGGTTTCAACCAATCAGATTCCAAAGTGCTCACACTCATGCACAGCCAGGAAGCCATTTTCCAGAAACAATCGTTCCTTTTTAACATTTAAAGAAGGTCTGTACAGGCTACTCCCAGTGCTGCTGCTTTTTTAACATGCTATTTTCGGGACGCTCGACACAGAGGATGAGCCCAGTGTCGTGTGAACCCATAAGTGAGCAGCGCCGGGGAGCTGTCAGTGGAGATTAACTTCCCGCTAACCCGCGAGGGGATCGGGTACAGGGGGCGCTCTCCGCCTGGTGACAGTGGGGAGGGTGGGGTGGGGGCCGGCTCAACAGAGCACCCACTGACACAGAGTTTGTGACTCGCAGCACTGCAGAAAAAGGGAGAGAGAGTGTGAGAGGGGGAAGAGAGAGGCAGAGAGAGAAAGAGGGATAGGGATAGATGGGGGGAGAGAGAGACAGAGAGAAAGATGGAGGGAGAGAGAGAGAGGGAGGGAGAGGAGAGAGGGAGACAGAGAGAGAGAGAGAGAAAAAGACAGAAGAGAAAGGAGAGGGGAGAGATTGCAGTATCCAAGTACACTTCTGCCTCCTGTGCAGAAAGAGAGCAATCACAGTGTGGTATGTGTTGTGGCAATGTACTGCCTGCCCATTGGATAAGAACATAATGGCCATACCCATGATTCCAGGTTCTGTGCACACACATTAGTCCTTGCTGCAGCGGGGTGGCACATTCATTCCCGTTCCCCCGTTTACCCTGGGCTCAGTTTGCTAAAGAGCTGTACCCACCAACGCCGCTGCACTAGCAGACTAGTTCATTACAGAGACACAATAGACCACAGCTGTCACCCAGGGTGTGAAATTAACACCAGCCACCAGCCAAATGCTGGTAACATTTTGATCGTGGCTGTTAAAATTTTTACTCTAGCAGCCACTTTGGCTGCTAACCAACCAGGTTGTGTTATATTGTAAAAGGTAATATGGCTGGAAAAATGTTGAAAATGGCTGGTGATATTTAGAATCCACAGGCCACTCTGGCCAGTGGGTGAAGAAGTTAATTTAATTAATACCCTGGCTGTCACTGATGAACAGCCATCAATAAATGTAGCACTGATGCCAGATCATGGAAACACCTGGGCTGATCAAATAATTAAGAGCAGAAGACAGTAGAAGATCCAGAAAAGGACATGGACCTCTGGGAATGGAATTCCCTACCCTAACAGCAGAGGGGAAGAGGACGTGGCTATTTAATCTGTAAATATAACTTCCACACCATCCCTGGAATCTCAGGTCCTGTGTGAGCCATAAAAAACCATCAATAGAACATAATGTCTTTTTAAATTTTCTCTCCTTGGCTCAGATTAACCAGAAAGGCAAACTGAAATGCATTTTTCAGTTTTAAGCTATGGGTCCCACTTAAAAAGCCATTCATTTCCGATCCTCTTTCCTTTGCTTTTTTACGGTTCAAGTCATCCCGTTAATCTACATATTACTTTGCCCAATTTGCAGTAAAAAAGAAGAAATGATTGAAAAAGAGGCTCTGAAAGTAGGCCAGGCAGCGAGAGCCATTCATCATGTGTACACTTCAGTACTCCAGGCCTGCTCATTATTCATCATGTGACTGGCTGATTATTTGCATATTAATCAGCTAGTGAAGCGTGATTGCAGGGTCTATCTGGGGGGGGGGGGGGGCTCTGTGATTACCATATATCAGTGGTAAGTGAGGTAAGTGATTACGGCAGTACTGGGAGCCCTAGAGAGACCACCCCCCAGCACCCACCGCCACCTCTTCCTGCAGTCTGTACAGAGCTACGCCAGGCAGCTCATGCTTCATAAAATTAAAACTGGATTAAGACAGCCTGGTTCTGGTCTGGTTCTGGGGGGGGGAGGCTGATTAGCTATCGCTTCACTGCTATCAAACCCGACAGTGTGTCTGAGACAGAACGGCATATTGGGCCGTTCGGGAGGAGGTAGTGCAGGCAGTCTGAGGTAGTCGCACACTCCCTAAACTGAGGGGGGGTCCACAGCTGCATCCAAATTCCAGCACCCAGAGTGATCAATCAATCCACCCACAGGCCTGTACCAGCCTGGCCCCAGTCTGCCGGGTCTGCAGCACTGACACACGTTGAGCAGGTAACCTGCAGGGCGGTTATGTTTATGGTTGAGCAGGTGTGTGGTTAGTTAGGTTTATGGTTGAGCTCAGATTGAGCAGGTTTGTGATTACCTGCAGGGTGGGTATGTTTATGGTTGTGTTCAGGTTGAGCAGGTGTGTGGTTACCTGCAGGGTGGGTATGTTTATGGTTGAGTTCAGGTTGAGCAGGTGTGTGGTTACCTACAGGGTGGTCGTGATTATGATTGAGTTCAGGTTGAGTAGGTGTGTCGTTACCTGCAGGGTGGTTATGTTTATGGTTGTGTTCAGGTTGAGCAGGTGTGTGGTTACCTGCAGGGTGGATATGTTTACGGTTGTGTTCAGGTTGAGTAGGTGTGTGGTTACCTGCAGGGTGGTTATTTTTATAGTTGAGTTCAGGTTGAGCAGGTTTGTGGTTACCTACAGGGTGGTCGTGATTATGATTGAGTTCAGGTTGAGTAGGTGTGTCGTTACCTGCAGGGTGGTTATGTTTATGGTTGTGTTCAGGTTGAGCAGGTGTGTGATTACCTGCAGGGTGGTTATGTTTACGGTTGTGTTCAGGTTGAGTAGGTGTGTGGTTACCTGCAGGGTGGTTATGTTTATAGTTGAGTTCAGGTTGAGCAGGTTTGTGGTTATCTGCAGGGTGGGTATGTTTATGGTTGTGTTCAGGTTGAGCAGGTGTGTGGTTACCTGCAGGGTGGGTATGTTTATGGTTGAGCTCAGGTTAAGCAGGTGTGTAGTTACCTGCAGGGTGGTAATGTTTACGGTTGTGTTCAGGTTGCGTAGGTGTGTGGTTACCTGCAGGGTGGGTATGTTTATGGTTGAGTTCAGGTTAAGCAGGTGTGTGGTTACCTGCAGGGTGGTTATGTTTATGGTTGTGTTCAGGTTGAGCAGGTGTGTGGTTACCTGCAGGGTGGGTATGTTTATGGTTGAGTTCAGGTTGAGCAGGTGTGTGGTTACCTGCAGGGTGGGTATGTTTATGGTTGAGTTCAGGTTGAGCAGGTTTGTGATTACCTGCAGGGTGGGTATGTTTATGGTTGAGTTCAGGTTGAACAGGTGTGTGGTTAACTGCAGGGTGGTTATGCTTATGGTTGAGTTCAGGTTGAGCAGGTGTGTGGTTACCTGCAGGGTGGGTATGTTTATGGTTGTATTCAGGTTGAGCAGATTTGTGATTACCTGCAGGGTGGGTATGTTTATGGTTGAGTTCAGGTTGAGTAGGTGTGTGGTTACCTGCAGGGTGGCTATGTTTATGGTTGAGTTCAGGTTGAGCAGGTGTGTGGTTACCTACAGGGTGGTCGTGTTTATGATTGAGTTCAGGTTGAGCAGGTTTGTGGTTACCTGCAGGGTGGTTATGTTTACGGTTGTGTTCAGGTTGAGTAGGTGTGTGGTTACCAGCAGGGTGTGTATGTTTATGGTTGAGTTCAGGTTGAGCAGGTGTGTGGTTACCTGCAGGGTGGGTATGTTTATGGTTGAGTTCAGGTTGAGCAGGTTTGTGATTACCTGCAGGGTGGGTATGTTTATGGTTGAGTTCAGGTTGAACAGGTGTGTGGTTAACTGCAGGGTGGTTATGCTTATGGTTGAGTTCAGGTTGAGCAGGTGTGTGGTTACCTGCAGGGTGGCTATGTTTATGGTTGTGTTCAGGTTGAGCAGATTTGTGATTACCTGCAGGGTGGGTATGTTTATGGTTGAGTTCAGGTTGAGTAGGTGTGTGGTTACCTGCAGGGTGGTTATGTTTATGGTTGAGTTCAGGTTGAGCAGGTGTGTGGTTACCTACAGGGTGGTCGTGTTTATGATTGAGTTCAGGTTGAGCAGGTTTGTGGTTACCTGCAGGGTGGTTATGTTTACGGTTGTGTTCAGGTTGAGTAGGTGTGTGGTTACCAGCAGGGTGTGTATGTTTATGGTTGAGTTCAGGTTGAGCAGGTGTGTGGTTACCTGCAGGGTGGGTATGCTTATGGTTGTGTTCAGGTTGAGCAGGTGTGTGGTTACCTGCAGGGTGGTTATGTTTATGGTTGTGTTCAGGTTGAGCAGGTGTGTGGTTACCTGCAGGGTGGGTATGTTTATGGTTGTGTTCAAGTTGAGCAGGTGTGTGGTTACCTGCAGGGTGGGTATGTTTATGGTTGTGTTCAGTTTGAGCAGGTGTGTGGTTACCTGCAGGGTGGGTATGTTTATGGTTGATTTCAGGTTGAGCAGGTGTGTGGTTACCTTGATTGGGGCCCTGCAGAGGCAGAACGTTCTGACCCAGTTCCCCGTTGAGCCACAGCTGCATGCGGACGAAGGGCTCCCTGCCTTTCTGAGTCAGTTTTCCCCATGGCTTGGGCCTGGAGAGCATGTCACTCACACTGCCCTGAGAGAGACTCAGGACCTGCAATACACACATACATACACACCGTTACACACTGTTACACGCGCACACACACTCGCACTGCCCTGAGAGAGACTGAGCACCTGCAATACACACAGACATACACACCGTTACACACTGCTACACGCACACACACTCGCACTGCCCTGAGAGAGACTGAGGACCTGCAATACACACCATTACACACTGTTACACACCTGCAATACACAAATACATACACACGGTTACACACACACACACTCACACTGCCCTGAAAAAGACTGAGCACCTGCTAGACACAGATACAGTACATACACAGCAGCACATATACTCCACACAGTCAAGCACGGTCACACAGACCAAAGCACTAACTCTTGTGTCAGACCCAGCACACACGGACAAAACATCATGCACATACTACAGCAGAGACCAGAGGCACAAACTGATATTCACACGGCTGATAACAGAGCTGTGGAAACAAAGTCAAAGACCAGAACTTCTTTCAAAGCCTCTGAGATTTTAACTTTCACACAGCCCTGCAAATGGCGCTAGTAAAAGTCCTGGCAGGGCAGCCTCACACACAGAGGGAGCCTGAGTTACATTCTCCTTGAGGGGGTAACAAACGTACCTCGGCGGTCCCTTTCCGACGCTGTCAAAATACCCATAAAACGGAACGTTTCAGACTCAATATTTCACTTCAAATACGTCTGGGTACTTATGAAATCTGTACAGAAATGATTTGATTTACCGCTTCGGATGATTCCCAGGATTTAGTGCGGTGACATTTGGAGGGCTTACGCTGTGTGTGAGGATATGAAGAGTCTGCCTGCTGACGGACTACCTGTCAGATTTTGTGAAGGTGATGAATGCGAGGTGATGGCGGAGGGCTCGTAAAACTCTGTGGGATGATTTCCAATCGTCCAATCAGCTCGACGAACACAGAGAGAGCATGTTTGCGTGGGTCTGTTTAGGAGTGGATGTTGCTTAGGACTGAGCTTGTTTAGAAGTGAATCTGTTTAGGGGCGGATCTGTTTGGTAGTGGATCTGTTTAGGGGAGGATCTGTTTGATAGTGGATCTGTTTAGGGGAGGATCTGTTTGATAGTGGATCTGTTTAGGGGAGGATCTGTTTGATAGTGGATCTGTTTAGGGGAGGATCTGTTTGGTAGTGGATCTGTTTAGTGGAGAATCTGTTTGGTAGTGGATCTGTTTAGGGGAGGATCTGTTTGATAGTGGATCTGTTTAGGGGAGGATCTGTTTGGTAGTGGATCTGTTTAGGGGAGGATCTGTTTGAGAGTGGATCTGTTTAGGGGACAATCTGTTTGAGGGTGGATCTGTTTGGGGGAGGATCTGTTTGAGAGTGGATCTGTTTAGGGGAGGATCTGTTTGATAGTGGATCTGTTTAGGGGAGGATCTGTTTGGTAGTGGATCTGTTTAGGGGAGGATCTGTTTGGTAGTGGATCTGTTTAGGGGAGGATCTGTTTGATAGTGGATCTGTTTAGGGGAGAATCTGTTTGGTAGTGGATCTGTTTAGGGGAGGATCTGTTTGAGAGTGGATCTGTTTAGGGGACAATCTGTTTGAGGGTGGATCTGTTTGGGGGAGGATCTGTTTGAGAGTGGATCTGTTTAGGGTTGGATCTGGGAGTAGATCTGTTTAGGGGAGGATCTGTTTGATAGTGGATCTGTTTAGGGGAGGATCTGTTTGGTAGTGGATCTGTTTAGGGGAGGATCTGTTTGATAGTGGATCTGTTTAGGGGAGAATATGTTTGGTAGTTGATCTGTTTAGGGGAGGATCTGTTTGAGAGTGGATCTGTTTAGGGGACAATCTGTTTGAGGGTGGATCTGTTTGGGGGAGGATCTGTTTAGGGGTGGATCTGGGAGTAGATCTGTTTAGGGGGGGGATCTGTTTGAGAGTGGATCTGTTTAGGGATGCATTTGTTTAGGAATGGGTTTGTTTGGGAGTGTATGTGTTTCGGGGGGATCTGTTTGGGAGTGGATCCGTTTGGGAGTACATCCATTTGGGAATGTTTTATCACAAAGTCATCTTTAGGCTGCAGGGTCTGGGTACTACACATTCTGCACTGATAGCCGCAGGTTCTGCCATATCTGATTGAGACAAAGATCAGAACATCTCCTGTTCCTGGTTTTCCGGTCAAACCAGTTTAGGAGTTGCTGAGCTGTCCCGCCTGCCTGGGGGGGGGTGTTGACGTGTTGTAAAAAGTCGACTCAGTTCTGTCCCAGCAATCCGCAGTCTTACTGTCTTCTTCCACAGGGACTTGCATTCCAGGAAAAACACTTATGCTTATGGCCCTATCTATGACTCTGCTAATGAACCTGCCGCATGGAGCCAAAAGACAGAGAGGAAGAGGTGCCGCTGGATCTGGACACACGGCTCACATCAGGATGCAGAAAGTATCAAATCTCAGACATTTTAACAGAAGCATAAGGTCTGAGGGAATAGAAGCAGGACAGGCGGTGAGAGGGGAGCAGACCTGGGTCAGATACGGGTGTGAAATGCTTTGACTCTTTAGTTGCTGGTAAAACTTTGAAAGAAAAAGCCTTTTCTAGATCCCTGAGCTTACCAACCATATGAAAATAAATTTGTTCTGAATGCTGGAACATTTTTGTAGCAATCTGCAAGGGTTTTGCTGGTGTTAACAGGGCATTTATAATTAATTAATTATTAATTATTCCAGTTCGAGTATTTGACCCAGGACTGGGAGGGGCAGGGCAGAAGAGAAAGGGCGGTTACCTCCTTGGTGTCCTCCTGGCTCCGGGACTCGTCAGCCAATGGCGTAGGGGCGCTGCGGCAGTCTGCGGTGTGCATGCTACTCCACCACTGGTCCCTCCAGGAGCCGGACCGCCGGGGCCCCTGCCTGGGGCCACCATTGGGCCCTGTAGCCTCGGGGGCGGGAGAGTCGGCGCGCTCCTTCTTGGGGGCGGAGGAGTGGAAGTCCAGGAGGGGGGAGGGCGAGGAGAGGGCTGGCCGCCTCAGGGAGAGCGCCAGGGGCGAGTAGGCGGAGACTCCCAGGGGGGCTGGGCTTAGCAGAGAGAGGTTGGGTGAGGACAGGGAGGAGGCCTTCAGGACGGGCTCCCGCGCCGCCTGCTGGGCGTCCATCTCCCGTCGCGCCTGCTCCAGGATCGAGCGGATCGCTTCGTCCGAACCTCCGCCACCCACCCCGCTTGTCGCGCTGGAGGAGGGTGGAGCCTGAGAAGGCTCTGCTACAGGGGACAGCCAATGGGGTGACTGCGTTAGAAACGGCCATGCCCCACCTTGTACCTACACGGCGCTCTGTCGTCACACATTTTTCAACAAGCTGGCGGAGGAGCCCCAGAGTTCAAAGGTCAAATGAGGGAAGATGTACCCACAATCTCAAAATTGGACGGGGTAGTATGCAGTGGTGTGTAAATGGAATGCTTACCAATTCTAAACCTGTGACCGTGGCCTAAAATCAGCTGATGACCTTAACTGATGAACTTCCATAGATTCTCTAAGAGTGAGAGACTGAGCAGCACTGTGGCAACATTGCAATGTTCTGCACTGTAATACAGCACTGCAATTAAGCAGCAGAGAGGACAGAAGGAGTGCATGGGCTGAGTATCTGGTTGCGCTCTAGAATCTGTGGTGCCATCCAGAAATATTCAGCAGGCACATGCTGCAGGGATACAACTCTGATGAGATCTGGAGTGACAGAAGAGTAACTCATTTAGAATAATCTAATCCTGTGGTTTTACTTTCTTGCTTGTATAAGGTTGCCCAGCCCTCTGACACTGTACCGTCTGAGGACAATGAAACGTTTGGGACGGGGCGTCAGGACGTTGGGACTGAAGCGTTTGGGACGGTGCGTCAGGACGTTGGGACTGAAGCGTTTGGGACGGGGCGTCAGGACGTTGGGACTGAAGCGTTTGGGACGGGGCGTCAGGATGTTGGGACTGAAGCGTTTGGGACGGGGCGTCAGGACGTTGGGACTGAAGCGTTTGGGACGGGGCGTCAGGATGTTGGGACTGAAACGTTTGGGACGGGGCGTCAGGACGTTGGGACTGAAGCGTTTGGGACGGGGCGTCAGGATGTTGGGACTGAAGCGTTTGGGACGGGGCGTCAGGATGTTGGGACTGAAGCGTTTGGGACGGGGCGTCAGGACGTTGGGACTGAAGCGTTTGGGACGGGGCGTCAGGACGTTGGCACTGAAGCGTTTGGGACGGGGCGTCAGGACGTTGGGACTGAAGCGTTTGGGACGGGGCGTCAGGACGTTGGGACTGAAGCGTTTGGGACGGGGCGTCAGGACGTTGGCACTGAAGCGTTTGGGACGGGGCGTCAGGACGTTGGCACTGAAGCGTTTGGGACGGGGCGTCAGGACGTTGGGACTGAAGCGTTTGGGACGGGGCGTCAGGACGTTGGGACTGAAGCGTTTGGGACGGGGCGTCAGGACGTTGGGACTGAAGCGTTTGGGACGGGGCGTCAGGACGTTGGCACTGAAGCGTTTGGGACGGGGCGTCAGGACGTTGGGACTGAAGCGTTTGGGACGGAGCGTCAGGACGTTGGGACTGAAGCGTTTGGGACGGAGCGTCAGGACGTTGGCACTGAAGCGTTTGGGACGGGGCGTCAGGACGTTGGGACTGAAGCGTTTGGGACGGAGCGTCAGGACGTTGGCACTGAAGCGTTTGGGACGGGGCGTCAGGACATTAGCACTGAAGCGTTTGTGACTTACCTGCTTTCTGGACCTGCAGCTCCCTCTTGGCCTGCTCCAGGATGGACTTGATGGCCTCGTCCGAGCCGCTCTCAGGTGTACGGATCCTGGTGGTGATGTTACCTGCATAAGGGGGTGGGACAGGTAGGTTCAGAGCTCCGCCCCAGGGGAGCAATGTCACCACTTTCAGGAACTCAACAAGACTATTTATAATGCACCCTTTATGCAACTAGCCCAAAATGCACGCAGTATAACGTATAAAATCAATCAAAGAAAGCCTTATAAACAAACAAGATATTTAAGATGAAACAAAGGAGTACTGCTCATGTAAGAACACATGAACAAAAGGAGACAAAATGGGTATACGAGGTGACTCCCAGGATGAGTCTGCTAGGCTATGTTAGGACCCAAAATGGGTATACGAGGTGACTCCCGGGATGAGTCTGCTAGGCTATGTTAGGACCCAAAATGGGTATACGAGGTGACTCCCGGGATGAGTCTGCTAGGCTATGTTAGGACCCAAAATGGGTATACGAGGTGACTCCCGGGATGAGTCTGCTAGGCTATGTTAGGACCCAAAATGGGTATACGAGGTGACTCCCGGGATGAGTCTGCTAGGCTATGTTAGGACCCAAAATGGGTATACGAGGTGACTCCCGGGATGAGTCTGCTAGGCTATGTTAGGACCCAAAATGGGTATACGAGGTGACTCCCGGGATGAGTCTGCTAGGATATATTTGACAGGTCCCTGAAAGGTTTCTAATCTGGGTCCCTATATTAAAAAGTTTAAGAACCACTGGTCTTGGGGCACAAATACACCAGGGCTAGTCAACATTTTGCCTGGGGCCAAAACAGGGCCCACCATAAATGCACTCCCCACCTTTTGGTCATTGAGGAATAAACACATTATTTATATAAAGATATTATGCCCATGTCCAGGTCAGCATCAGAGTCATCACACCTCCCACTAGTGACAGATAAATAAATAATATTTTAATAAGGCATCTACTATGTTTACACACGTGCAATAAATGCAATTTATACATCCCCCTTTTAAGTGGTATGTGGCAAATGTTTGGCCCGTTTACGCCCCGTTTACAAAGGACTCTGGCCCCACAAAGAGGTAGCAGTGGAGCGTACTGCCCAGCTGTGAGGAAGAACCAATCGCATAGTCCTAAAATAACCTCTAAGACCAGGGACCGAGCCTGAGCTGTGCATGAACTGAGCATAAACCAGCTTTACCACGTGGAGTCAAAGCAGCAAGCGGGTAAAACAACACACTGCAACTGCGGCAGGCTAGAGAGTGAAGCTGTGCGCCTTCCATGGGGGATGTGTGGAGGTTGTTCATTAGAAAGCCTCGAGCTGCTCTTAGGCAGGGGGGAAAAGAACGAACTCCTTGAAGAATATCTCAATTAATAAAACGCACAGAAGAATATCAAAGGCAAAGCTAATTGGTGTTTTGAATGAGAGATACTATGAGGGGAAACCCCCCCATATATATATATATATTTAATGGCATCCACTGACTTCAGTAAAACTTCATTTTTTTAGTTCCCACTAATGTTACACACAGAGGAAACCAGAGAGATGGTCTCAGTGCTGCGGAACCTGTTTACCATACGTAAGGCGTTTGGGGTTTTTGTTTATAGTGCCTTAGAGTGAGAGTGCCAGTTAATGCTCCCCAAGTGCACATAAAGGCTCTTAATTACACGGCTGGGTTTGGTCTGACATCACTCTGGGATAAAGGGAAGGCTGGCTAGGGTGGAGACGGCTATACCTACAGCGCAGCACGCTCATACCGCCGACCAGCCCCGCCCAACCCCACGCAGCCCCGCCCCGCTCGCCTCCACCCTACCCTGCCTGCAAGTTCAGTCTCTTTCCAGGCCAGGAGAGATAATCTGGGACAGAACCAGACCTGGGTCAAGTATGCATCTGAAATATTTAACTCTTCCGATGCTAGAAAAATCTGAAACCACTCCTGCAGAACCATCACTTTGACCAAGCAAAACGTACAATCGTGTGAAAGAGTTAGCCAGGGAGGCTAATTTTCATCCGTAGTCCCTGGACAACATGTCTTTGGACTGTGGGAGGAAATCGGGAGAACCGGGAGGAAACCCATTTGTTTTCTGAATATTGGTGAAAACAGCAGTTTCTTTTAAAAATCGGTCAGTGGTCTGCAGGTACTTAAGTGGTGCCTTAAGGGATTATATGAGCATTTGACCCAGGTCTGTTGGGCAGCACCACGGACATGACTCCACCACACCCCCAAAATCACCACGGCGACGGCAGAGAACCGACCTGGCCGCGAGGAGCCGTCCGAGCCGCTCCTTCGTTTGGGGCCCTCCTGAAACGCCCTGTTTAGGGCGTGGCCTGGGTTCTCTGTTGGAAAACAAGTGGCGACAGGGAGAAGGTGAGAGTCAGGCGATGGACTGGTGGGGGGTGTGAGGGAGAGAGGGGAGGGGGAGTCCTGGCTCAGTCCAAACGGGCCATCGCTCGTTGGACAGGTGGACACTCTCCTGGACTCTCTACGGCAGGATTAGAGCTCTGCTCCCCTCCGCTCTTAGAATCACATTCATGCGTTTGCTCTTTTACAGAGCGACAGCTCACACTGTTGTGCACTAGCTATATGGATCCTTTACTGAAGAAAGTAAGCACCTTCACAATGGTACAACAGCAGGGATTTAAACCTGCAGCATCTGACTAACCTAACTGTCACACAGGTGTGTACAGAGACAGTCCTGTGTAACAGAGTTTCCGGCGTGTTCCACTGGCCGTTAACGCACTGGCTTTCCTAAACGGACTGCAGGAGGCGAAACTGAGGGTAGATGAAAACACACCAGGGGTCTTGGGTTTGTTTCTGTCCCACAACAGAACCCTGGAAAAGCCCACAGCTTGGCATTGTCGTGGTACGCAAGGTCACGCACCCCCCTGCGTCCAATCAGATGCTGCCCAATCAGAAGACCTTGATTTTCATGGTCTCCCTCTCTCTCTCTCTCCCTCAGGTTTGGAGTAATGCTCTATGCAGCAGCCAGGATTGAGGCAGACAGCCACGCCAGTAGATTGAAGCAGTTTCAAGCGTGTCTAACAAAGAGAACCAGAGCAAATGGAAGAGCAGAACACGGGTCCACTTGCTCCCACCCATTGTAAGACTGCAGCGTCACATATCGCTGGGAGCACCTTTTCCTTTGTTATCTCCCACATGCCAAGTTTGGCATGCCCCTTTCACGGCCCTGATACAGTCCCCATCCCACACACTTCTGTGTGGGAAAAGAAGTGATTCCCCCAGACCTGGGTCAATTGCCCGCTGAAACTTCAAACTTCAAAATACTGTCAACTCTTTAGACACCGTGAAAATGTGCAAAAGAACTACTGAGAATTTTTACCAAAACATTTAATGTACACCAAAACCCACAATCATGCCTAAGCCTTTTGGTCCAATTAATTGTGAAAACAAAATGTTTCTTTTGCAATGGTCAGTAATGTCAAGTCAAAGGTTTTACGGGAGTCTAAAAGGTTTAATTATTTCCAGGTTTAAACTCAGCTCATCCCTGCTGAAGTCATCTGTAATGTTCTGTACACTGGGCAACTCGTACACGACGCTATGCGGCTAGCCTGAATTCACTCCAATGAACTGACATGTGACGCTATGCGGCTAACCTGAATTCAGTGCACTGAACTGACACGGCGCTATGCGGCTAGCCTTAATTCACTCCACTGAACTGACACGTGACGCTATGCAGCTAGCCTGAATTCACTCCAATGAACTGACAACGCTATGCGGCTAGCCTGAATTCAGTGCACTGAACTGACACAACGCTATGCGGCTAGCCTGAATTCACTCCACTGAACTGACACGTGACACTATGCAGCTAGCCTGAATTCACTCCAATGAACTGACACAACGCTATGCGGCTAGCCTGAATTCAGTGCACTGAACTGACACAACGCTATGCGGCTAGCCTGAATTCACTCCACTGAACTGAGACGTGACGCTATGCAGCTAGCCTGAATTCACTCCAATGAACTGACACAACGCTATGCAGCTAGCCTGAATTCAGTGTACTGAACTGACACAATGCAATGCGGCTAGCCTGAATTCAGTGCACTGAGCTGATACGATGCTATGCGGCTAGCCTGAATTCACTCCAATGAACTGACACGTGGCGCTATGCGGCTAGCCTGAATTCACTCCGATGAATTGACACGTGACGCTATGCAGCTAGCCTGAATTCAGTGCACTGAAATGACACAACGCTATGCGGCTAGCCTGAATTCACTCCAATGAACTGACACGACACTATGCGGCTAGCCTGAATTCACACCAATGAACTGACATGTGACGCTATGCAGCTAGCCTGAATTCAGTGCACTGAACTGACACGACGCTATGCGGCTAGCCTGAATTCAGTGCACTGAACTGACACGACGCTATGCGGCTAGCCTGAATTCAGTGCACTGAACTGACACGATACTATGCGGCTAGCCTGAATTCACTCCAATGAACTGACATGAGACGCTATGCGGCTAGCCTGAATTCACTCCAATGAACTGACACAACGCTATGCGGCTAGCCTGAATTCAGTGCAATGAACTGACACCACGCTATGCGGCTAGCCTGAATTCACTCCAATGAACTGACACGTGGCGCTATGCAGCTAGCCTGAATTCAGTCCACTGAACTGACATGATGCGACACGGCTAGTCTGAACTCAGTGTACTGAACTAACTCCTGGTGCTACGCGGCTAGCCTGAATACAGTGCAATGAACTGAAACAACGCTATGCGGATAGCCTGAATTCAGTCCACTGAACTGAAACAACGCTATGCGGATAGCCTGAATTCAGTGCACTGACCTGACACAACGATACACGGCTAGCCTGAAATCAGTCCACTGAACACACGTGGCATTATGCAGCTAGCCTGAATTCAGTGCAATGAACTTTCACGATGCTACGCATATAGCCGGAATTCAGTCCACTGAACTGAAATGGCGTTACGCAGCTAGCCTGAATTCAGTGCAATGAACTTTCACGACGCTACGCGGATAGCCTGAATTCAGTCCACTGAAATGATGTTACGCAGCGAGCCTGAATTCAGTGCAATGAACTTTCACGACGCTACGCATATAGCCTGAATTCAGTCCACTGAACTGAAATGGCGTTACGCAGCTAGCCTGAATTCAGTGCAATGAACTTTCACAACGCTGCGCGGATAGCCTGAATTCAGTCCACTGAACAGAAATGATGTTACACAGCTAGCCTGAATTCAGTGCAATGAACTTTCACGACGCTACGCGGATAGCCTGAATTCCATGCACTGAACTGACATGTGACGCTATGTGGCTAGCCTGAATTTAAATGTTCGATATGTACAAGATAAGCCTGTTAATGCTAACAAATAAAAACCCCAAACTCTGGCCTGGAGCGACAGTGAATTTGAGATTTTAACCCGCCTCGTACCCATGGCTGCACAGAGACCGTCAGATTCACTATTACCGAGATTGTGTTCTGATGGATGACTCTGAGGTCAAAAGCTCAGCACGACCAGGGAAACCAGAGATTTTCGATCGCCTACGCCCACACAAAAAAACCTGTCAAATACTGTAAAAATTTCTGTTCATCTTGAAGCCTCTGGAACAATGGCAGTATCAAACACCCAAATACAAGACCTATAAATTCACACGGCTAACAAGCAAGCGGTGTGGCTGCATGGTGAACAGTACCTGGAGTAACTACAATAAAATGGGTTAGCGTTGCTCAGTAGCAGCACTGCATTTGGTCCACTGTCTAGTTCAGAGCCCTCATGAGGTCCTTCTGTACTATAGCAACGTAACGTACTGTATCAACAGGAAACAGGAAGTGTCCTCTGACACAGGAATAAAACACACACACGCAGAACTCATACTTACCCATAGGACCCCTTGCTAAATCAATGTGGCCGATCTGTGCATATCATGCTTTGTGTTTTACTTCTTCTGGGTAAGAGCGTCTGCTAAGTGACTAATGTAATGTAATGTTTAAGCTGTTTAATGTGCTTGAATCTAAACCCTTGTCTGCAATACTTGGGGTGACTAATTTAAACAGGTCTGGCCTGCGGGGACCTGAGGAGAGCAGACAGTAAAACAACGGCTCGCATGGAATGCACTGTAAGAGACCAGTACCAACATTCACACCTTTTATATTCATAAAATGGACTGACGGAGGTTGAGCTCTGTTAGCAGAACAAGAAGACAGAGGTGGATAGTCCCCACACTGAAATGAGGGAGTGTTATTGCTGTTTTATGGCTCGTTGAGATGTAAATGTGTGGATCAGCAGCCAGCTTGTGCAGTAGAGACAGAGACCCTCTGGGTGTTCAGGTCCAGGCTGAAGCAGTGCTGCTCTCTAGTCTGCAGGCAAACCGGGAGCCTAGACGGGCTGAAGGACCCGTTTCTGTCACTATGTGCTTTTCAGTTTGTGTGCGTGTGTGAGGGGGGGTGGGGGGGAAGGAAGGGGCGCGGGTACACTCACCTCTCTGTCTGCCCTGAATGCTCCGCAGGGCCAGGATGTTCTGTTCGTCAGACAGGAACTGGCGCATCTTGTTGAAGGGCTCCTTCCCCCGGATGGTGAGCTTGGTCCAGGGTTTGGGCCGGGCCAGGATCTCGCTCACCGAGCCCTGGGACAGGCCCAGGACGTAGTGGCCGAAGATGCGCTGGCCGATGTTGTGCTTGATCAGCTGCTCTTTGACCTGCCGGGCGATCTCGGCCGTGTCCATGTCCTCACCCTCCGACGCGCTCCCCGCGCCCTCCGATTGGCTGGGGGAGGGCGCCGTGCCGTTTGCGTCGGGGCTGGGGGCGGGCTGGTGCTGGGGCACGGGGCTGGGGGGGGTAGTAGAGCAGCGAGCCCGTAGGGGAGTCCTGCAGGGCTTTGGAGTAGAACGTCTGCATGAGCTGTCGCTGGAGGAGGGAGTTAAGCGCCATTTTGCCCGCCAGGGGGAAGGCCCCGCCCGTCCCGGCCAGGGCGGGGCTGTAAAAGTCCTGCCCGATGCCCGTGGGGGAGAACTGGTGTGTGCCATTGGTGCCGGAGGTGGGGTCTGAGGGGCCGGTGCTGTTAGGCCGCGCCCCTTGCCCCACCCGCAGGTGGAGCTGAGAGGAGGCAGAGGAGGAAGAGGAGGAGGAGGAGGAGGGGGGGAGGGGGCGTGGCAGTATGGGGTGTGGCGCGGTGTTGACTCTCCGTTGGGACCTCTTTCCCTTTCCGCCCGGCTGCCCCTACAAGAAAGGTCAAAACACAATGCATTATGGGGGAGTCAACAAAAAAGGGGTCTGAAAATACAAAACTAAAATTTGTTTTTTATAAAAAATTAAGATTCAAATTTTTTTTTAAAGAACAGATAAATAAAAAAAGATAAAAAAGCCAAAATTCTGGACTTTTATTTTATTTTTTTGCCAATCCCCCCAAGACAAGACGCCCATGCATTTGTGTTTGTACCTTTCTTGCAAGCAGCAGCCCTGCAGGGACAAAGAGTTACTCTCAGCTCTCTGTGATGCTGCAGTAACTCTCAGCGCTAAGAACAGAGTATGTTACTGGGGTCACATCAGTTTGGGGCGAAGGTGAGGGCAGGTAGTTTTGGGGTGAAGAGGAACAACTGGCTGGCAGAGTTTGGGGTGAAGGAGATGGCAGGGCAGGTCATTTTGGGGTGAAGGGGAGTGCCGGGCAGGTAGTTGTAGTTTTGAGGTGAAGGGGAGGGCTGGGCAGGTAGTTTCGGGGTGAAGGGGAGGGCTGGGCAGGTAGTTTTGGGGTGAAGGTGAGGGCAGAGTTTGTGGTGAATGGGAGGGCTTAGCAGGCAGTTTTGGGGTGAAGGGGAGCGCAGGTCAGGCAGTTTTGGGGTTAAAGGCCGGGCAGGCCCACTTTTCCCCCTCTTTACTCCTCGGCAGCTTGTAGCTTGTTTTTTATTTTAAATTTTTTTTATGCAAAGTCTTTGGTATGGAAGTCCTGATCTATAACTTCTCCACATCACACACATGCTGAGTAACAGAAACAGTGCGTGCGTGGGAAAAACGAGTTCCATCGTTCTCTCTGGCTGCACACATCCTTTAGAGTCACAATTTGATTTGAAGAAAAAGAAGAAGAAAAAAAAAAGTATCCTCAAAACAAAAATACAAAAAATGAAAAAAGTCACTGTACTCCAAAGTGTGAGGATTCCACAGCTCCAGCTGCAGCCTTACATCATGCTGCTTAACTGAGTGACAGATTACCAGATTTCTCAGGGGATCAGATATTAACCCCTCTGCATTTACACTGAGGATAATCCTTTTATCGTTTCTGGAACAAGCATAATGCAGTGTTCTGCTTTACTCTCCCTGACTGTTTCTCGAAATGAGCGAGGGGTACAGACAGTGCACATGAAAGGTGCAAGATCGCACTGGCTGCACATGATTCAGCAACTGGGAGAACTTAAAAAGCAAATAAATCCTGAACCATTACATTATTAATGAGCCAGTACCACCACCGCCAAGTATGTTAAACACAGGAAGCCATCAATCACAGGAGCAACACGAGAGAAAATGACAAGGAATCCTTGTGTGACAGATATTTTTTTAAATACACTCATGTCTTTCTTCCCAGAAAGTGAATAAAGCCCTAAGTTCAAAGCGTGAGGATGTAATTAACTGAATGCAAGCAGCCACTGAGAGAGGAGAGGAGAGAAGAGAAGAGAGGAGAGAAGCCTTTAAAAGCCCTTGAGCAGATTTAAAGGAATACTGAAATCTCCTGTTCAAGAATCCCCCCACAGCAACCCTCTCGTGACATTTCAAACCCTCGAGAAAACAGAATCTTCATTTTAATAACACCCCCCCCCCCCCCCGCCCAAAAAAAAACACTCCTCCTCCGGGCCTCAGCCATTCACAGGCCTGCGTTTGTGTTACCGTGGCGACAGGCCGCTTTCTGCTTTCCGGAATGGCATAGACTGACCTTTAGTGAGGGACAGCCTACAAACACCACTTGTAGTGACCCGTTTGTACAGGTTACACTTTGTTACAGATACTTTCAGGCTATTTTCTCCCTGCCCACCTATTTTCAACTGCTGCTGCAAACTGCAAAAAACAAACTGCCACGCAAACCACATCAGAGAACTCGGATACGCATTTGACAGAAGCAACATAGTACCGTAAAAATCGAAAACAAAACAATTCTGAACATCCGACTCGAGGACAACTTCCGAAAAACAAGTGAGAGTTCATTCAGCTTGAAAATGCCCAAACCAAAAAGGGAAGAAAATGTACACTTCAGTCTGAGTACACAAAGCCAACTCTGTCAAACAAACATCACCCTAAATGTCAGAGTAACAGCACATTGTACAACAGGTAAGGTCACTCGCGAGGTCAAAAGCTCTGTTTAAAGACAGACCCGCCTGTCCTTGGTTCATGGCTCCGGCTCCAATCAGATTTACATTTTCCCATGACCTTTTCAGACTTTCAAGGATTCATTTTGGAGCAGGACCATTTTGAGGTACATTATTTTCAAAATATTTTGTCAACAAGGTACACACTTCATTCACCAGACTTTTGGCAGCAGAGTTAATGTACAAACCAATGAGCAGCTGAACGTGCTGGTACCATCGGTACACTCATATTACAAAGCCTGACACTTAGTGACATCATGAGTAAGTTTTTTGCTATTTTTGTTCCCTAACAGAAGAGCAGAAAAGCTGATCACTTTTCCCAGAACCCCGCTTCCTGTTAATCCGTTTCCTGTCCCCAAGGCCCCTTGAAGGAGCCAATCACAGTGTGCTCACACAGCACATGCTCAGACTCCCCGTGGCCATGAGCCTGCGTCTCAAATGGAAGGCAGCTGCCTCGCTGTCTTGCTCCCTCTGAAGGCAGCTCAAAAGGCAACAAATTTGGGACGCACTTCGAAGGCAGGATGATGTCACGTTAGCTTATTAGCAAGTTAGCCGGCTAGTTAATGAAAAGCTCACAGATGCTTAAAAACATCACACACATTATTCCAGTGAATTAAATCATTTAAGTTCATTCTTAGATATAAATTAAGGAGTTGCTGTATATTCACACTGTAAAAAAAACTAAAATAAAACAGGCACTTAGTTGTTTTCAACTGCCATTAATTTAACGGAAGTGAGAAGCCTGAGGTAATCGCAAAGACTTATGGGATATCCTACCCGGAGAAAGATACATGCGTTGCTGCCTTCAGACGCGTCCTTCTAAGGCATCTTAGAAGGCAGCATTTTACGCTAACTTTCGAATGAGGCGTGCCTCGATGCCTTCCTGCCTACAAAGCCAGCATTTTAGCCATTTCAAACACAGCCTGACAGTGCCACAGCAGCTTGGGTGTATGTGTGCACCATAAACTACACACCCCGTCCACTGTTCCATCCTTTTGAAGCACCAGCAGCACCCTGCCCGCCCGCCCGGGCCCCGCCCGGGCCCCGCCCAGTACTCACCGCTCAGCTCGCTGTTGGCGATGCGCAGGGAGGCACTCTCAGACTGCATGCTGCGGTTCTTCTCCAGAAGCAGCACCTCCAGGGGCTTGGAGGAGTCCTAGGGAGAGAGGCGGGGTCAGAGAGGAGGAGTCAGAGAAAGAGAGTCAGAGAGAACCACCTTGTGCTCAGATTTAGAAGACATGCTTATCCTCATGTGGCTGTATTATATGCTTTTGTGTATTACCTGTGGGGAAGATAAACTCCAAGCACTCTGTTCAGAAGAAGTTATGTACTGTAACATCGAAAGTCTTTGCTGAAACTTTGGCTGTTGGGCAATCCAGCTCCGTTAAACAGTGATTTATAAAACTATCCAGTATTTTTTAGTGACACACTGGAGAGCCCAGATGACATTTTCATTTTTGCTCCCTGTTGTTTTGCATTACCTACGCAGTGCCCTGATGAGACACACTGGGGTTATTAGCACTGCTAACAGCAGGTGTGCATCACACATACCATGAAGAGTCCCAGTTCAGTTACCTAGGTAACTACCCCAGGTATCAGTGCTGTTGGTGGCCTTACCGGTGCGGTGGAGCCATCCGACGGTCCAGACTCCATGGATTTGAGGATACTGCAGGGAAAAAAAGGAACTGGTGTTACCAGCCTCATTGGGACATGATCGGACAGACTCAATCCACACACACACTACCCCAGGTATCACACACACCCACAGTATCACAGGGGAGGGTGTTCTGTACTGTGGGGGGTGTTCTGTACTGTGAGGGTGTTCTTTGAAAAAAATTTAAAAAGAGGTTATATCTCTGACCATGAGATCGGCCCAGCCCGGGCCCAAGGAAATGGAGGGAAAATTCCTACCTGACCCGGCCCCACGGGTTTGGGCAGAGAATCAAACCTCTACTGTGGGGGTGTTCCGTACTGTGGGGGTGTTCCGTACTGTAAGGGGTGTTCCGTACTGTGGGGGTGTTCCGTACTGTAAGGGGTGTTCCGTACTGTAGGGGGTGTTCCGTACTGTGGGGGTGTTCCGTACTGTAAGGGGTGTTCCGTACTGTGGGGGTGTTCCGTACTGTAAGGGGTGTTCCGTACTGTAGGGGGTGTTCCGTACTGTGGGGGTGTTCCGTACTGTAAGGGGTGTTCCGTACTGTAGGGGGTGTTCCGTACTGTAGGGGGTGTTCCGTACTGTAAGGGGTGTTCCGTACTGTAGGGGGTGTTCCGTACTGTGGGGGTGTTCCGTACTGTAGTGGGTGTTCCGTACTGTAGGGGTGTTACGTACTGTAGGAGGTGTTCCGTACTGTAGGGGGTGTTCCGTACTGTGGGGGTGTTCCGTACTGTAGGGGGTGTTCTGTACTGTAAGGGGTGTTCCGTACTGTAGGGGGTGTTCCGTACTGTGGGGGTGTTCCGTATTGTAGGGGGTGTTCCGTACTGTAGGGGTGTTACGTACTGTAGGGGGTGTTCCGTACTGTGGGGGTGTTCCGTACTGTAGGGGGTGTTCCGTACTGTGGGGGCGTTCTGTACTGTAGGGGGTGTTAAGTACTGTAGGGGGTGTTCTGTACTGTAGGGGGTGTTCTGTACTGTAGGGGGTGTTCTGTACTGTAAGGGGTGTTCCGTACTGTAGGAGGTGTTAAGTACTGAGGTAGTGTTCTGTACTGTAGGAGGTGTTGAGTACTGTAAGGGGTGTTCCGTACTGTAGGGGGTGTTCTGTACTGTAGGAGGTGTTCTGTACTGTAGGGGGTGTTCTGTACTGTAAGGGGTGTTCTGTACTGTAGGAGGTGTTAAGTACTGTAGGGGGTGTTCTGTACTGTAGGGGGTGTTCTGTACTGAGGGGGTGTTCTGTACTGTAGGAGGTGTTGAGTACTGTAAGGGGTGTTCCGTACTGTAGGGGGTGTTCTGTACTGTAGGGGGTGTTCTGTACTGTAGGGGGTGTTCTGTACTGTAAGGGGTGTTCCGTACTGTAGGAGGTGTTAAGTACTGTAGGGGGTGTTCTGTACTGTAGGGGGTGTTCTGTACTGT
This sequence comes from Synaphobranchus kaupii, assembly GCA_029718625.1. Lineage (NCBI taxonomy): Eukaryota > Metazoa > Chordata > Actinopteri > Anguilliformes > Synaphobranchidae > Synaphobranchus > Synaphobranchus kaupii. The sequence goes on along the minus strand of CM056378.1, from coordinate 34,893,638 downwards.
AGGGGTGTTCTGTACTGCAGGGGTGTTCTGTACTGCAGGGGGCGTTCTGTACTGTGGGGGGTGTTCTCTACTGCGGGGGGCGTTCTGTACTGTCGGAGTGTTCTGTACTGTGGGGGGTGTCCTGTACTGTAGGGGTGTTCCGTACTGTGGGGGTGTTCCGTACTGCAGGGGGTGTTCCGTACTGTAGGGGGCGTTCTGTACTGTGGGGGTGTTCTGTACTGAGGGGTTGTTAAGTACTGAGGGGGTGTTCTGTACTGAGGAGGTGTTAAGTACTGAGGGGGTGTTAAGTACTGTAGGGGGTGTTCTGTACTGTAGGGGGTGTTAAGTACTGAGGGGGTGTTCTGTACTGTAGGGGGTGTTAAGTACTGAGGGGGTGTTCTGTACTGTAGGGGTGTTCTGTACTGTACGGGGTGTTCTGTACTGAGGGGGTGTTATGTACTGAGGGGGTGTCATGTACTGAGGGGGTGTTATGTACTGTGGGGGTGTTCTGTACTGTAGGGGGTGTTCTGTACTGTAGGGGTGTTCTGTACTGTAGGGGGTGTTAAGTACTGAGGGGGTGTTCTGTACTGTAGGGGTGTTCTGTACTGTACGGGGTGTTCTGTACTGAGGGGGTGTTATGTACTGAGGGGGTGTCATGTACTGAGGGGGTGTTATGTACTGTGGGGGGTGTTCTGTACTGTAGGGGGGTGTTCTGTACTGTAGGGGTGTTCTGTACTGTACGGGGTGTTCTGTACTGAGTCGGTGTTATGTACTGAGGGGGTGTTATGTACTGTGGGGGGGGTGTTATGTACTGTAGGGGTGTTCTGTACTGTAGGGGGTGTTCTGTACTGTAGGGGGTGTTCTGTACTGTAGGGGTGTTATGTACTGAGGGGGTGTTATGTACTGTGGGGGGTGTTCTGTACTGTAGGGGGTGGTCTGTACTGTAGGGGTGTTCAGTACTGTAGGGGTGTTCTGTACTGTAGGGGGTGTTCTGTACTGTAGGGGTGTTCTGTACTGTACGGGGTGTTCTGTACTGAGGGGGTGTTATGTACTGAGGGGGTGTTATGTACTGTGGGGGGTGTTCTGTACTGTAGGGGGTGTTCTGTACTGTAGGGGGTGTTCTGTACTGTAGGGGTGTTCCGTACTGTAGGGGTGTTCTGTACTGTAGGGGTGTTATGTACTGAGGGGGTGTTATGTACTGTAGGGGGTGTTCTGTACTGTACGGGGTGTTCTGTACTGTAGGGGGTGTTCTGTACTGTACGGGGTGTTCTGTACTGTACGGGGTGTTCTGTACTGCAGGGGGCGTTCTGTACTGTAGGGGTGTTCTGTACTGTACGGGGTGTTCTGTACTGTAGGGGGTGTTCTGTACTGTACGGGGTGTTCTGTACTGCAGGGGGCGTTCTGTACTGTAGGGGTGTTCTGTACTGTACGGGGTGTTCTGTACTGTAGGGGGTGTTCTGTACTGTACGGGGTGTTCTGTACTGTAGGGGGTGTTCTGTACTGTACGGGGTGTTCTGTACTGCAGGGGGCGTTCTGTACTGTAGGGGTGTTCTGTACTGTACGGGGTGTTCTGTACTGTAGGGGGTGTTCTGTACTGTACGGGGTGTTCTGTACTGTACGGGGTGTTCTGTACTGTAGGGGGTGTTCTGTACTGTAGGGGTGTTCTGTACTGTACGGGGTGTTCTGTACTGTACGGGGTGTTCTGTACTGTAGGGGGTGTTCTGTACTGTACGGGGTGTTCTGTACTGTAGGGGGTGTTCTGTACTGTACGGGGTGTTCTGTACTGCAGGGGGCGTTCTGTACTGTAGGGGTGTTCTGTACTGTACGGGGTGTTCTGTACTGTAGGGGGTGTTCTGTACTGTACGGGGTGTTCTGTACTGTAGGGGGTGTTCTGTACTGTACGGGGTGTTCTGTACTGCAGGGGGCGTTCTGTACTGTAGGGGTGTTCTGTACTGTACGGGGTGTTCTGTACTGTAGGGGGTGTTCTGTACTGTACGGGGTGTTCTGTACTGTACGGGGTGTTCTGTACTGTAGGGGGTGTTCTGTACTGTAGGGGTGTTCTGTACTGTACGGGGTGTTCTGTACTGTACGGGGTGTTCTGTACTGTAGGGGGTGTTCTGTACTGTACGGGGTGTTCTGTACTGTAGGGGGTGTTCTGTACTGTACGGGGTGTTCTGTACTGCAGGGGGCGTTCTGTACTGTACTGTAGGGGTGTTCTGTACTGGGGGGGGGGGGGGGTGTTCCGTACTGTAGGGGTGTACTACAGAGCGTTTCGACAGTGCTGGTGCATCTCAGAAAGAAGGCTCCAGTCACACAGACGCTCCTGTTATAGATTTATAATGCGCAGAATCTCGTTAAAGATTTGAAGTTCAGACACGCCTCACTTTAAAGTCATTAGAGACCATTAAACAGCGGTGATAAACAGACGGGCTGGGAGCATGTGTGCCAGCGCTCGACTGGGAGAATCTGTCACCCTAACAGAGTTACACTTCCCTTCTCCCACCGACACAGCCATAAGTCTTTGAAACTGCACCGCACAAATGTGCCAGCAACGCTTCATAAAAACCAGCGCCTGTTTTTATGATACTGTACTGCATGCACTATTGGACGTGTTACAGAAGGAGCAGCAGAACAGGCACAGACCAGGCAGCACAGCATGCTGAAAATCTGCTGTGTGTGTGTGAGAAAGTGAGTACGAGTGTGTCTGTGTGTGTGTGAGAAAGACTGTGCGTGTGTGTGAGAGAGAGAGTGCGTGTGTGTGTGTGTGTGTGAGAGAGACTGTGTGTGTGTGTGTGTGTGTGTGAGAAAGTGAGTGCGAGTGTGTGTGTGTGTGTGAGAGACTGTTTGTGTGTTTGTGTGTGTGAGAAAGTGAGTGCGAGTGTGTGTATGTGTGAGAGAGACTGCATGTGTGTGTGTGTGAGAGAGAGTGTGTGTGTCTGTGTGAGAGAGAGAGTGTGTGTGTGTGTGTGTGTGTGAGAGAGAGAGACTGTGTGTGTCTGTTTGTAAGTGTGTATCTCTGTTTGATTCCTTGCCTACGATACTGACTGTAAAATAAAGACATCTGAATAAGTCATTAATACAATGGTGGAGATGGATAAACAGGGACAGCACAGCTTACTTGAGCTCTTTCTTCACCTCCTCATAGTCAGCTTGCTCCTGCAGCTTCTCCTCCAGTTGCTATGGAGTGGAGAGAGGAGTTACTCCTAAAGGCATTCTAAACATCATCCTTGAAACGGTACCTTCCCACAGTGAACAGAGCAACAGGAACAAGCAAGCAAAGACAGCTGTACACTACCGTCATAAAATCAAACTGTGCAGTGTTGAGTTATATCTACTTTTCATACATTTAAAGCAATACAAACATTTGAAATTTGTGAACAATAGCATTTCTTATTGCTTTGATAGTCACAACTGACTGCATATGATTTTTTCAGTCACGAAGCATAACCCTTGTGTGTGTGTGTGTACTTTGTGTGTGTGTGTGTGTGTGTGTGTGTGTGTGTGTGTGTGTGTGTGTGTGTGTGTGTGTGTGTGTGTATACTTGTTTGTGTGTAAGGGAGTTTGCTCCCTTGCCTTCTTCGCTACAGTAAGTGTAAAGGCGTAAAGGACTGTAAAAAGTGAGAGGTCAGAATTGAAGAGAGAGGAGGAGCGAACGCTTGTCATAAACCCCTCCCCCCCTAAAGATGCCCTCCGATTAGCAGCAAGACAGAGCAGGACAGACACCTTGAGGGTGGAGTTCTTAGAGCTGAGCTGCTGCTCCAGCTGGGTGATCTGATTGGCTGAGTTCTCACGCAGTTTGCTCAAGCTGGCCTGCAGTCTCTGCACATCCTCCACCAGCTGCACGATCTCCCGCTCCTTAGTGCTCAGCTCCACCTCCAGGCTGGAGCGCGACAGCACTTCCAGGGTCTGTTCCTGTAGTTAGACACACCTGTCACTCAGCCCTCCCCAATCACTCTTTCACTGGACACGCCCCTATTACAAACACCCAATTGACATACACTCACTGGACACACCGTATCAGAAACACACAATTAGCATGCACTCACCGAAACACCCTATCACAAACCGAAAATCACCATTCACTTACTAGACACACCCCTATCACAAACACCCAATTAACATCCACTCACTGGAAACACCCCATTCTCAAACACCCAATTACAAGGATGCATCTAATCACATCACTCATTAACAGACACAGCCTGCAGTGCTGCTGTAAGCCTATCGGAGCCCTACCATGTCAGGAGCCTTCTGGATCTGAGTGGCCAGCTGCAGGGATTGGTTTGCAGACATCAGCTGATCCCGCAGAGTCTCCAACTCCCGTTCGGCCGCCTCCGCTCTCTGCAGGGGAGAGAGAGACAAAAGAGATGCGTTTATACAGGAAAGACGTTCGTACAGGAGACACGTTTGTACAGGAGAGTACCTTCCTCAAGAGTATAACAGCAGTGCCGTACCTAGGAATCAAACCAGCAACCTTTTGGTTACAAGCCCAGTTCTACTACACCACATTAAATCCTGGCTGGCCAGCTCCCCACAGCTCACTGAGAGTAACTATTCAGATGTCCCAGGACAGAGTCACACTTTCAAAACTCCTCTGGATGCTGCGCAATTCTACTGTCAACCTCTGGCGCTATATTAAACAGAGACGAACACAGAAACACTAGCAGGCATTTATTAATTGAGCTCCAATTCTTATAAATTCCGGAGAAATGTGTTAGTTACACACAAAATGCACAAACAGGCATGTTTGAACACATATACAGTGGTGTTCAAAAAAATGGCAGTACAACATCAGTAACCTGATGAACCACTGTTATTAGTAGTAGTGATATTTCTGCATGGCAAATAATTTACTTGGAGATGTAGTAGTGTAATAGAAAAACAACAGACCCAACTGTCATGACATGCACGCTGCTTGTTCTCAGTAAACTCATTCATTGAAAGGGGCGTGTTCAAAATAATAGCAGTGTGGAGTTTAATTAGAGAATTCATTCATTCTGTGAAAAAAAACAGGTCAAACAACTTCTGTGGTAAACAGGTATTCCACAGGTAAATAGGTGATGCCATCATGATTCTGTATAAAAGGATATCAAAAGACTCCTGATATCTTATTTCCAGGTACTCTTAGAAGCAATACTATAACCTCTCTGCATTTGAATGGATCGCTATGGGAACTGGGGGGTGGGACTAGATTAAGCTGTAAATTACACAGGAATAGTATGGAACACATGGTTGGCTAAATGGCTGTAAGTCAACAAGGGTCTGAGGTATCAAACAAGCCTTAAACCATCACTCTGCTGCCAGAAATACAGTAGATATGGATGGATAACTTGAAGGGTTTCTTCTCCTGACTTATTTTTCCATAGAGTTCAATAGGAAAATTTGTGAGGAGAAACAACCCTTCAAGTGATCCATCCATATCTACTGCATATCTGGCAGCAGAATGATGGTTTGAGGCTCGTTTGATATCTCAGACCCTTGTTGACTTACAGCCATTTAGCCAACCATACTAAGTTCCATACTATTCCCGTGTAATTTACAGCTAAATCTAGTCCCACCCCCCAATTCCCATAGAGATCCATTCAAATGCAGAGAGGTTATAGTATTGCTTCTAAGAGTACCTGGAAATAAGATATCAGGAGTCTTTTGATATCCTTTTATACAGAATCATGATGGCATCACCTGTTTACCTGTGGAATACCTGTTTACCACAGAAGTTGTTTGAGAAAATTTCAAGAATGTGCAAAGCCGTTATCAAGGCAAAGGATGGCTACTTTGAAGAATCTAAAATATAAGACTTTTTTTTATTTGTTTAACACTTTTTTGGTTTTTGCATAATTTAATTTGTGTCATCTCATAGTTTTGATGTCTTTACTATTCCAAAATGTGGAAAACAGTAAAAATAACGGAAAGAAACCTTCTATGAGTAGGTGTGTCCAAACTTTTGACTGGTACTGTAGTTCGTTCATCCTGGGCTGAAATACCTGTTTCTAGGTGCCAGAAGTTGACTCGATGCAACGCAGATGCACAGCAGTTATCAAAACCAATGGTTATGCAACTAAATATTAGTTCAGTAATTTAAAGTGAAGTTAAATCTTGAAAAATTTCTTCAGTTTATACAGTAAGTGTTTGAGTTTGAAGAGAAAAATGTCGACACTGCTATTTTTTTGAACAGATTTATATTCCTTTTCTTTGCTTCCTGTAAAAGAATAACACAGACTTGATAAAATTTTTTAATGCTTTGATTTGGAATTGAATGTATAATGTTTCCACTACATTTGAAATATGGAACTAAAAGCTATAAAAAAATATTTGCACTTCATTCACTTTTTTTAACGCACTGCTATTTTTTTGAACACCACTGTACTATCAGACTGTGAATGCTAGCTACTATACTAAAATAGCCGGTATTAAAAACATGTATATTCCATTTTAATCCAAAGAAATTTGAGCCAACCCAATCTTACTGGGAATATGGAAATGTGACATATTAGGATGTTCAGGGAATCCAAAACCATAAACCACGTCAATGAAGTTTAATGTGACAAAAAAAAAAAATTCTTTTTGGATTGGAAGTTGAGTCTGTACATTACAGGATGTACATATTAGTCACACAGCAGCCAAACATGTGGAGCTGTGGCAGCTGTAGACAGACTTCAGTTAGGATTAAACTCCATTCACAACCTGCCACAACCTTCCCAGCTGTCAGATCTGAGCAGTGAACTTTCATTGAGTTTGATAAGATAACTGATAAATCCTCAGAGAACCTGATTCTACAGAAACACAGACTACACAACGCAAACGCACACTCAAGAGACTGTATGAACAAAGGAGGGAAATACAGAGGAAAAAAGAAGAGAGCAGACCGTGGGATGTGACGGCACACACACACACGCGCACAGGCGCACACACACTCACACATACACAAACACGCACGCACGCACGCACCTTATTGGTAGCACATGTTCACACGATCGCAGGTGCAGCATTCTAAGGCCTTCCAAACAGGCCAGACACTGAACACCCATCTGATTGGTTCTGAATGCTAAACAAGGACTGGGAGACTCACCTGATTGGCTCTCTCCAGATCAGTCATCACCATCTCAATCTCATCGGCTCTGTTTGGACAGACAGAGTTACATTAGACAGGGAGTTACAACACATTTACATTCAGAATATGGCATTATAGCAGATGGCTGGATGGTTTACTGTTTTACAATACAGGTTGAGTATCTCAGCTCAAGGGTACAGTGGTACCCCCACCTGAGAATCAAACCTGAAACATCTCAGTTACAGGTTCTATTCCCTTACCATTAGACTGTACTACATGCGCTACATTCTGGATTCCCAAGAGTTACTCCATGATGTCCAAGGCTTTGAGGAACATCATAAACCTTATCACAGATATTTCAAAAACCAATCAAGTGTTACACAGGTAAACTGCCGAATCACCAAAGACAGAATACCAACAGTACCCAAGATGTCACACTACATACAATTCCCCAATAATGCTCGGTAAGTCTTGGTAAGTAACGCGTTTGTATGTGTGTGTGCTTGTTTGCCTGTGCATGCACGCACATGTGTATGTGTGTGTGCGTGCACATCCTCTGATCCCAGTCTGTCTAAGTGACCTGCTCTCTCCCTGTGTTGGGGGCACAGGTCCATTAAGCGGTCTCAGTTACAGCCGAATCCAGCAGCTTGCGCTTTCCACAGCTCTGGGCCTAAGTGCTGCCTAAGCCATACAGTCCAGCTGTAGTAAAACAGAGGGATTACAATAATATGGACTTTAGCCTTCTTTAATACACTATAATCTGACAGAGAGTCAGAGATCCAGGTTCCACAAAAGGCTCAATGGATCAGTTTTTTCACAGCTCAGCTGTTTAGTAGAGATGTTAGCAGCATGCTAAAGCAGACAGAGCCACATGGTCACTTGTTTAGTAGAGATGCTAGCACCATGCTAAAGCAGACAGAGACACATGGTCACTTGTTTAGTAGAGATGCTAGCACCATGCTAAAGCAGACAGAGCCACATGGTCACTCGTTTAGTAGAGATGTTAGCACCATGCTAAAGCAGACAGAGCCACATGGTCACTCGTTTAGTAGAGATGTTAGCACCATGCTAAAGCAGACAGAGCCACAGCTCACCCATTGAGAATTGGGTCCGGCCAAGGCCTTCAGTTTTGACTCACAGAGGTGGTCTCAGATGAGCTGATCTAATCTGAGTCGAGCTGAGTTGATCTAATCTAATCAGATCCGAGTTGATCTAATCTTAGTTGAGTTGATCTAATCTGACCTAAACTGATATGATCGAATCTAATCTGAGTCGAGTTGATCTAATCCAAGTTCTCTTCCAGGCTTCACAGAACCAAGTTTTTAGGTCTGAATTATTTAGAGGCGTGAGCCAATAGCAGAGCCTGGACTGGTATGACATCACTCCCACCGCTCTGTTCTTACAGGCAGCACTAGGGATCACCATGAATGTTTTATGGAGTGAAAATGTTGCCGTCTCGTTCCAGACTCCCCCAAAACGCCCGGAATAACGGCTGTTGTTACTTCCACAGGCACCGCTCACTCCTCAAACAGAGGCTGCCGGGGATCAAGCCCTGCTGGTTAAAACAACGCTGACTCCAGCAGTCACATCCTGAATTTACAGTACCAATTAAAGTCAAACCTTCAAACACAAAAAACACAACATGCAAAGCAGTCCAGCTCACATCTACCCCCACAGAGAGCTGGGGATTGAATATCAAATCTACCAATCACACAGCAGAAAAAAAGCATCCTTTCTCTTCCCGGAATTCCAGAGGGCATTCGGTCACAGTTATTTTAAAACTAAATGACTGCACGCTTCAGGCTGAGAACAGCCAAATGCGTCTTAATTAATATAACTACCTCACATCTAATTGTAGGCAATTTTACATGGACTGTTTAATTATCTTAATTGGGTTTTATCTGCAATTGTAAGCGTGTGCCAGGTTTTGTTTTTTAAATTGATGGTGTAATGAAGTAATCTGGGGTTTTCTGGTTGTGTCCTGATATCAGTAATGCACGTGGCACATTTTCAAAACCAGGTCTAACGCAGACCCCTAGAACTGTGACTGGGACACCAAATCAGCAAGCCATAAATATAAGGTCAAAGCAGAGCTTTGGGCTACACGGTAGACAGAAAGGAAAATTGCCTGTTTTTTTATGCTGAAAGCATCCAAGCTTTTCACTGGCAGCATGCAATTTTATGGCTGCTACTGGAAGCTAACAGCTGAGAGCTCTGACTGTATCTAATGCTTGATATTTAAAACAGCTGGAAACAAGCAAGGCATTAGCACTAAGTGTTCCTGATACTAATGCAACCCCAACGGGGTAAAATCGCCAGATCCGATGGTTTAATCAAAGCATAGACGCAAACGTTTTTTAAAATAACCCTTGGATTTGCCAAGATTTTGTGAATTAAAGTAGTAATGCAGGCTGGGTCCCAGAGGCGATCAGGGCTCCCGTTTATCCTGAGGGGACGAGGGACGCGCGTCAGCGGTTGTGGTTCTAATAAACACACGGTCCTAATAAACCACGGTCACAATAACCGGGTCCTTCCCTCCCCTACAGCAGCTGGAAATGCTGATCAAATGCAAAACAGAGCCCCTGCGGGGGGAGTTCGGAGTCCATTAGCCTCCCCGAACAGTGGCAAAAAACAGTGGCAGAGGCGTGGACAGCGGCGCTCTCTGCCGCTAACTGCCAAAAACGCACGGGTCGTCATGCCATGTCGCGCTCCGTCTCGTCATTAAATCTTCATATCTTTACTCGGAACCCAAATGGGTCAGGGGCCCTGCGGAGCACAGGAAAAATAAGACCAAACGGTGAAAAATAAGCGGAGGGGAACAAACTCGGCGCCTGGCCTGAACCCAGTTACTGGGGAGAAGGCAAGACTCGAAGAGGAGGGGGGGATATCAGTTTATCACGTGGGAATGCAGAAGCCCATCACATGCTGTGTCATACTCAAAAAAAAAAAATGTTCCACCTTCTGAACTCTCAAAAGGACTAAAAATAACAAGCGACAAAGAGAAGTCTCATTTCTTCCATGCTTTTGGGACTTGGACTGAGGAAGACAGAGCACAGTATTCGACAGAAAATTGGTCCTAAAGGAACACAACAACAGTAAGTAACGCAATAGCTAGACTGCAGAGGCATTTGGAAGGAGAAGGCAGCCTGTACAAACACGCGCCCAGGAGCTGCACCACATCCACGCTCCAGACACCCTGTGCCTATTAAACCCCAGGACGTCCCCAATGTCCTGGCCCAACTCACACACCTGAATTCTCATCCTGCCACCTCGCACCCCGCAGTTTAATTAGCTCAGTAATTCCCTCCCTCTCCACCTCGGCTGATGTGTGCTGAGCATTCTATCGCAAAATGGCTGCCGTGCTTCATCCAGGTAGGGGCTACACACTGGAGTCAGTAGAGCCGAGTGTCTCCCCTTCACAACAAAGTGCTATTTTGAAATTTTGAAAGGCGGCATTTAAATGCATAATCCCCTTCATCATCATCTTGCACCAGAAAGTGCTGAACTCACTCCGCAGTGGCTCTGGAGGGGTTCTTAATACTGGGCTGTGACTAAATGTCCAGATAGACACACAGACAAGGAATCTAGCTGAGATACATGCTTCTTAATATAAAAAACTACGCTGATACTAAATGGTTCTGATCCACAGCACTGTTGGTCTGAACCAAATCAGCCAGATTGTAATCGCAGGCTGTTTCTCATTTCAGCACGGTAGGCTACTACGATGCTCTGTTCAGGTTCGAATCGTAATTGAGCAATCAAGCGCTATCGTACGGTTTCAATTAAGCTGCTATGCTCGTTTGATTGGGCCTGATTGCTGCGGAGCCTGGGGCGTGTGTGCGCGTGCGTGCGCGTGTGTGCCTGTGTGAGTGTGAACCACACGCTGCAATCAGCACCCTCCCCCACTGCCTCCCACTCAACTCCGAATCACATGATGGCGCGCAAATTCACAGGAAGCCCACGTCATCCTTAAGACCCTCCCACTACTCATCATCCCCCTAACAGCGGCATGGTTGCTGTGCAGACTGGCTCTGGAGGGAGGGGAGATAGAACCTTCTTGTGGGGGTGATGAGTTGTAGCCCCAGAGTAGACCAGGCCTGCCACCGGTTGCCAGCCTGCACCTACACAGCCCTGCCACTGAGGGGAGACCGAGAGCACACACTCGGGGTGCTTTTATACAGCCTAAAAAGGTTGGGTACAAGAGACATTTAACAGCATCAATCCACTCTTTAAACTGTTCACTTTACTCCACACTATCTCCTCTCAGCTCTCTCATTCTTACTCTCTCTCCCAGCTTCCCTTACTCCCTTTTCTCTGTCTCTCTATCCCTCTCCTCTTTCCCATCCTTTCTTTCTCTGTGTTTGTCCTCCTTTTCTCTTTCCTCCCCTCCCTTCCTCCATTTCTCTCTGTCCCTCTCCTCCTTCCTCACTATTTGCTGCCATTTCCTCCCAGAGCGGCTCATACATTATAAGAGCAGTTCTTACATACAAGTGTTTGGTCACTTTTATTCAGAATTAATTAAGTTCAACACTCAATTAGAATTCTATACGTCAGTAGAGCCCAACTTAGTGAAATAATGTAGACATGACAAATAGGTTGGAAAAATGACACGTTTTATTGGCTACAACTATGAATATGTGAATAATAGAAACAATAATTGACATAACATGAGGAATATGTTCTATGACTTAATCTTAATCAGAGAAAATGATAATGTGACAGCTAAATATAGAAGCTAACAGTCCTACCATTAACAAAGGTTAGTTTGTGTTATGGGTTAAAGGTTGTATCAGCGATTTTGGGTGGAAACATAAATGATCACATTCATCTGATTTTTCCTCACGATCCGCTAGCTGCCCGCCCCATAAGCAGGCAGTCAAAAAACCGCGTCTCTGTAGGCAGCCTATGCTCCGAGATCGTACACAAAAACAAATGGTACTACCAACCACTCAAAACCAAAATAAACAGTATTCCAACCAATCACAATGATCTGCACAAACGCTAATACTCTTATCTCGCTGAAATCTTGACGGATTTACAAACGGTTTGGTTTTTTACAAACGTTATTAACGTGGTTATAATTCTGGATGCTTGAACACTATTTTTTAAAACATAACATAATTATTCATAAGTATGTTTGTTTGGGATTTCGCTTCAGAAGTGACGTCACCCAAAATCGCTGATACAACCTTTAATGACACGCTAAACTATATTTTATGGTTAGCTCGTTTTATCAGTCTCATACATATAAAGTTTTAACAGTGTAAAACTATAAGGCCAGGGAAATTGGCTATTCCCGACAAAACGCGCATAGCAAAACAAAATACAAACAACAGTAGGAACTAGCAGTAAAATGACCTCAACTGGGTATTACAGGTTTTATGCTAGCCTATCAATTGATGTCAGTGCTAAATAAAATGCGTTTCAATACTTAACGGTAACAACGGGAGGCCAGTCCCGATTCCGTAAGTGATGTCAGCTCGTCAGCTGGTCCAAGGTCTCCTGGAGACTTCTTCACCGAAGTTTGGTCGCGACAGGTTTCCAGTCAGGTCGACGTGGACGTGTACAGATCTCCACTTGAGTCCGGCCGCAAGTGAGACAGTAGAGGAACAGTTTGAAGAAACATGTCCTCAAAACAGCTGTTGAAAATAAACCAGCTTGGTTTATTTCGTGGACGGTGGCAGGCTAACTCTGTCTCGGTGATCAGGCGAGATACTGGTTGGGAAACGCAGAAGTCCGTCAGGGTTTCAGTGGTGCGTCTGCTAGGCGTAAGACGGCGTCTTTACCATCAGAGCGACGTTGGTAAAGCTCCATGGGTTTTTATGGTCAAAATTCCTTTGATCCCAATTGGGAGATGGCTTTAGGGCACCCATACAATAGATTGGCTAATTTCCTTGGAACCATCAGTGAAACACAGATCAGCCATTTACAATCACCTCAGGGTGTGTGTGTCTGTGTTAAATTTGGGTCTCCCCTATCCTTCTCAAAAAAGGGGGCGTGTTCCTGCCCAAACTGGCGCCTGATCGATCAAGCAGCCTGTGTTCATCTCAGAGTCACATGAAGAAGGAGACAGACACACCATTGTGCCTCAGTTGATCAGGAGTGATAATTGTGAATGACTCCGCAGGGGGCCCAGTCTCATGATCAGAAAGCCAGAGTCCCAAAATGTCTCTGTGTAACCATTACACAAGTGTGGACCTGGAGATGAAACATCTACCTGAAACCATTTCCGGTTTCCCTGGAAAGCGCCTTGATTGACGTTTCTGTGGCAGCGGCTGAGGAATCTCTCACACACACACACACACACACACACACACAGACACACACGCTTTGGGGGAACCCCCAAAAAACCAAACATCAGACTGATTTCTATCAATCCTGTCCCGTCTGGCAAGGGGCGGATTCCTCTTGATACTGGGACCCCCGTTCTGGCTGTGGTGACAGCTGTGCTGAGAGGCGGCGGGTGTGGTGTGGGATGTGGTGTGTGTGTGTGTGTGTGTGTGTGTAATCCCACCCCATCTCCTCTCCTTACTATCAGATCTTGCATACCACCACCCCAAATCCAACAACCCTAACACTCACCATGTTTACCCCCATTACAGTTTAATGCACCCCCCCGTCTCTCTCTCTCACCACTGCTGAGGGAGCCTGTTCACCTTCCTCTTCCTCCTTTCCAATTTATAAAAATAAAAGCCAATAAAAGCTGAATAAATTCAAAATCTTATCTCTGACTGAGGCCAGATAGTCAAATAATTAAGAGCAGAAGTTGGCACGGAAACAAGAAATTAATCCGGCCCTCCAGGAAAGGGGTTCCCCATCCATTTCGAAGAAAGTTCAGGCTGTTGCGCACCAGTGGATTTTGGGGAGGGATAAACACAGGGCAGTGTGCTCCAGAACACTGTCTGTACCATCTGTACTCCCCACCAACGAACCCCTCAAATCAACCCTGTCAGTCCCTTATACTCCTACAGAAGAGAGGCAGTGCTTTGCCTACAGGCTCTGCAGCGGCTCCTGTGTGCCTAATACTTTCCTAAAACCCAATAAAAACAGGCTGGCTGAAGGGTCCTGAAGGAGCGTCTCCAGCCATATTGGAGCAATAATTTACTGGCACTAACCCTGTGAAGAGGAGGGACAGAGCAGCTGGGTGGGAGGAGGGGGGGGGCTTGTCTGTTTAAGGCATTTCTGAGCACAGCGCTGCGCTGTGGGACATTGTTGCCAGGAGATGGAAACACAGACAAACCCACACACACGAACATGCACACTCAAACACGCACGCACGCAGTCCTGATGGAACTGGGGCATCTCTGTATGAGGGGAGGGGTAAGAGCAGGTGGGCCCCTCCCACACATAGTCTTAAAGGCAGGTAATGATCTCTTCTGTCACTCATCACTAAGGTATTATGCTCCCTGAGCTCACACACACCCCCCCCCCGGCCCCCATGGGGCGGATGCATTCCCTGTAACCGCTGGGCTGGTGAGGGTTAAGCCCGCCCACGCTGAGCTGGAGAGGGTTAAGCCTGCCCACGCTGAGCTGGAGAGGGTTAAGCCCGCCCACGCTGAGCTGGTGAGGGTTAAGCCCGCCCACGCTGGGCTGCAAAGGGTTAAGCCCGCCCACACTGGGCTGGTGAGGGTTAAGCCCGCCCACGCTGGGCTGCAGAGGGTTAAGCCCGCCCACGCTGGGCTGCATAGGGTTAAGCCCGCCCACACTGGGCTGGTGAGGGTTAAGTCCGCCCACGCTGGGCTGGCTCTCTGCTCATCCGAGCGGGAGACGGGGAGGGCGTGGGGGCAGCAACCGTGCTGGATGAGGGAGGGGCTGAAAAGCGCTACACGATCAGGGCAGGACCCGAGGCCTGGGGGGAGGGGTGTGGAATGGGGGGGTTTAGATGGCCTGTGGGCCTCTCTGCAAACAGTGACATTCCTAAGCAAACATGTCCGAGGGAGAGGGGAGGGGGGAGAGGAGAGGGTCTCTAACAAACCATGAAACAAAAATCGATGAGCTCCATGATCCTGCACAACTGGAGCTTTCCTCCCTTCACACACACACACACAGACACACACACACACATGAACACGCACACATGAACACACACAAGCCTAACCCTTTCCCAAGCTCCTAAACACAACCATAACCTTGCTTCAACACTAAAATCATAATCCTTATTTGAAGCCTAAAACCTAATTCTAGCCCTAGGAGTCTAACTTTTAAATTAATCTGGATTAAAAAACAACAACTATCCTTAATTCAATAAAAAAATACAAAGAAAAGTAGTATTAAATCAAACCCTCACTGCCTTTTTCCAATAACGTAACCACTTCACGGTTAAGCTGTACAGTAAAGACAATGTGTGGCGCTGCACTGTTTCCGTATGCTGGGGGTTAAGCCCCTGCAGAGCACACACGCCTCAGAAACAGAAAGAGGACGTGGCGAGAAGCCAACGTTATCAACGTATCACTTAATTTTACGAGAGCACGCGATAGCTTTCTGCGCTTAATCAGATGGCTGGAATCAGATGGGATCGGAGCTTAACGGCAGTTAAAGTCCCATTAAGACCTCCCCAGCTCCAGATGGGGCCGGCGGAGGCCTTCAGCTCGACACGCAGGAAGCCCCCCGTGCTGGTCCCGCTCTCTTACACCGCCCGGAAGGGGTGGGGAGGCACCCCACAGCATGCGTTTAGCCCACTGCATCAGTAACACCACAGCCCCCGCCCGGACAGGGGAAATGTTCACTGTTAAATCTGTGAGGGTATGAGAGTCCACATGTATTCCACCAGAATCAAACGTACTCTCAGAGTGGCTTTAACACAGTTTTATTCCGTGTACGTATATTTGTCTCTTCTGTAGAAGAGCGGAAAGGAGTGTAAAGAGATGAGGGAGGGAAAGGGGGGTGCAATAGGGAACCCCGCCACCTGAAAGCTTCGTTGGGGAAGTGCACCATGGGAGATAATTTCCCACCCCACACTCTAACATAATTAGCCCTGAGACTGAACAAAGACCCACTGATGAGGTACAAAGAGCTCTGTTTGTGTGGTTTGAGTGTATGTGCATGTGTGTGTGTGTGTGTGTGTGTATGTGCATGTGTGTGTGTGTGTGTGTGTGTGTGTGTGTGTGTGTGTGTGTGTGTGTGTGTGTGTGTGTGTGTGTGTGTGTGTGTGTGTGTGAAAGTGTGTGTGTGAAAGTGTGTGTGTGTGTGTGTGTGTGTGTGTGTGTGTGTGTGTGTGTGTGTGTGTGTGTGTGTGTGTGTGTGTGTGTGTGTGTGTGTGAAAGTGTGTGTGTGTGTGTCTGTGGTGAGGTCTATAGCTACAGTACTTATCAATGAGGGAATCTCCATGTAAGACAACTTTAACAAACAGCCTCTCTCCTTCCCTTCCCCTAGGCTCTCTCGCCCGTCTCTCCGCATACCACACCCCTGAGACTGACACCAGGCCCCAATACCGTTCCTCCCCCTTCCCATCTCTGTCTCCGTCTCACGAGGCTTCAGAGAACACCTCAGATAAAATCAACAACAGGGATTTTTAAGAGAAGGCGAGAGATGCTGTGAAATAAAGTGAATTAAACGCAGTCCCTCTGCTCTCTAAAGCCAATCCCTCAGCGTATCGCCATAGTGAGCATATTGCGGCACCAGCGTAGCACCAGCACGGCAGCAGCAAACGGCACACCAGCGTAGCACCAGCACGGCAGCAGCAAACGGGTTTGGGAGATGTGGAGTAGGCCACACCAGCGTAGCACCAGCACAGCAGCAGCAAACAGGCTTGGGAGATGTGGAGTAGGCCACACCAGCGTAGCACCAGCACGGCAGCAGCAAACAGGCTTGGGAGATGTGGAGTAGGCCACACCAGTGTAGCACCAGCACGGCAGCAGCAAACGGGCTTGGGAGTTGTGGAGTAGGCCACGCCAGCGTAGTGCATCGTCACGAATGAACATCGGGTACACATCATCTTGGGTTGTTGTGGGTGTAAGACCGCACTGAACGATAGATAATAATTATAATACTATAATTGGCCATATATACAGTAAAGTTAAGAGCAACCTGGTGAGGCTCAAATTACCATAAGGTTATGAGCAGCCTGGTCATGCGCATAGTATTGTAAGGTTATAAGCAGCCTGGTCAAGCTCATAGTTCTGTAAGGTTAAGAGCAGTCTGGTCAAGCTCATAGTTCTGTAAGGTTAAGAGCAGTCTGGTCAAGCTCATAGTTCTGTAAGGCTAAGAGCAGTCTGGTCAGGCTCATAGTTCTGTAAGGTTAAGAGCAGTCTGGTTAGGCTCATAGTTCTATAAGGTTATGAGCAGCCTGGTCAGGCTCATAGTATTGTAAGGTTATAAGCAGCCTGGTCAAGCTCATAGTTCTGTAAGGCCAAGTCTGGTCAGACTCATAGTTCTGTAAGGCCAAGAGCAGTCTGGTCAAGCTCATAGTTCTGTAAGGTTAAGAGCAGCCTGGTCAGGCTCATAGTTCTGTAAGGTTAAGAGCAGCCTGGTCAGGCTCATAGTTCTGTAAGGTTATGAGGAGCCTTGGACAGACTCATAGTACCTTAACATTTGCTGACCAAAAACACATATTCAGAGTGACTTACACATCACAGATGTTTTCACATACTATCCACTCATACCGCTGGATAATTTTAGTGAAGCCATTCAGCATTACCTCACCTCTGAGTAACAAACCTAGTGCCCTGACCACGGCACTACAGTGCTGCCTCAGCACATCACACACTGATCCACCCCGGCACACTGATCTGCCCCGAG
The DNA here is from genome assembly GCA_029718625.1 of Synaphobranchus kaupii. Classification (NCBI taxonomy): domain Eukaryota; kingdom Metazoa; phylum Chordata; class Actinopteri; order Anguilliformes; family Synaphobranchidae; genus Synaphobranchus; species Synaphobranchus kaupii. The sequence goes on along the minus strand of CM056378.1, from coordinate 34,875,871 downwards.
ACACTGATACGCCCTGACAAATGTCATATTTTCTAGTCTAAAATTAATTGCTATTGCAATTTATGAGTATCCACCCTCCTCCCTGTCTTTTTTCTTTTCAAAACTATTTATAAGAACTATATTCTGGACTTTATACTTATTTATCTAACCTCCCACCCCCTAACTAGGGGACACTGAACAATAATTTTGGATAAGAACTGGAAAAAATCTGAGGTACAATATATAATCAACTCAGAATGAAAAGGCAGTTTTATAAAAACATGAAACCATTCCATTATACATTTGAATGGAAACTATTTCCACAATAACAAACCTTTCTGCCTGTTGTGATTTCATATTGTACTTTTTTTTGTTAGTTTATTTATTTTACTATATGAACTTGGAACCCCCCCCCCCCCCCACACCTCAATGGTTTCAGCCCCTGTATTGCTCCTAGCTAGCTCAGCATGCACTCTCATTTTGTTTTTGCGCTATGTGAAATGAAAGGTGAAATGGTTATTATGTGAAATGCAATGCCAAATTCACGATGGTTAAACATATTACAGATTGTAGGTCGCACGAAGCGGGAGGCGAGGGTGTGTATGTGTGTTTGTGTCATTTGTGTGAACGCAGTGACAGTGCTTGTTGCGGATTGAGCCCACTGGCATTAACGTTAACCTTTGCGCAGCGTTGATGAGCACTGAGATTTGGCGTAACATTTGCACTTGCAGCAGAGCAAGCTACAATCAGCGTAGCTAGCCAGCCACTCGCTTTCACCCTCCATACGAGAAAATTAATGACAGACTACCTGGTGGTGTCCAGAGAAATATCCGTTTCCAACCCACTAGCTGTTTCATTCATTAAACTTTCAGCTTACTGTACATGTTAGCTTGCTAACTAGAGCCAGCTCTCGGCTGCTGTGCTGTTAATGAGTGGAGAGAAAACAAACATCAAAAGTGGACTTGCATGTAGGTACATATTCGCGACAATCGCACTTAATTAAAATGAATATTTAGCCTATATCACAGATTCTGTGAATGCTTGTTTCTACCCAAATTGTTTAACATTCAACTCGCAATGAATCCACACTGTGGACTTGTAATGTTAACGTAACATACGCTAGTCTATCAATAGCATACAGGACACTGATCCACCCCGACACACTGATCCACACTGACCCACCCAGTCACACTGAATGCACTGCTCCCTGGGCTGGGACCACCCAGAGAGGGGGAGGGAAAAGAAAAATAAGGCCTTTTATACAGAGGGTTATTTTGGAAACTTATGAAGGTTATAGGATTAGAGACGGTTCCTCCCAGTGTATACCGAGCACCACAGAGGTTGTATTTTTGGTTGCGGTCGTGTGCCCAGGCCTTGCAGAGCAGGGAAAAGCTGAATGCTGGACTGTTTCAGTAAGACCTCCCAGAGCTGCAATCCGGATCAATGAAGCATGAACATCTCCACGCTCGAGCGGGATGTGACCTCAGCAATAAAGGAACAAATCCTTTATTATAGATGGTGGTGGATTTGAAAGACTCCCGAATTGTACACTGAAGAACAGAGGCTGATATATGGACACATACACCCCCCACTGTCCAGCGCCCTCAGATTCGGACTGAAAAGCCACTATATAATCATGCTTATCATTATCATAAACGATTATACCATAATCCATTAATAATAATAGATAATATTAATAATAATTATATATGACAATAATCATGATTATACAGGCCCCCCCTTTTAAACACTAACCATTTTCTCCCTCTACCTTGTGGCATGCATCTCTCTCGTTTGACTGCAGCTTTACAGAATACAGCTCCAGTGATTTTCTAGCAACGTGAAATTCACCGTCTTTAAATCAAGTTGGCTAAATGCATGTGCAAAAAGCCCAAATTAATAACAATAACAAAAAAATAAAATAATGAGTAACCTAATTATGTGAATTATTACTATTATAGGGTTGTGAGAGGATGAAGATGCAGGCAGCCTTACTTTGCTGTCGACTCTTCGTCATACTTGGTCTTCAGATCGAAAAGCTCTGCCTGAGTAGCTTCAAGTGCTGAAAGAAAAAAGAAAAAAACACAACAGGCTTCAGGACTGGGAATAAGAGCAAAAGATAGACAGAGAGAGGTCCTAACTGAAGCACAGGAGATGGAGGTCCTAGCTGAAGCCCAGGAGAGGTCCCTGCTGAAGCTCAAGAGATGGAGGTCCTAGCTGAAGTATAGGAGAAAGAGGTCCTAATGGAAGCAGATGTGAGGTCCCAGCTAAAGCACAGGAGAAAGGTCCTTGCTGAAGCTCAGAAAATATAGGTCCTAGCTGAAGCACATGACACGTCCTAGCTGAAGCTCAGGAAATAGTGGTCCTAGCTGAAGAACATGAGAGGTCCTAGCTGAAGCACAGGAGAGAGGTCCTAGCTGAAGCTCAGGAAATATAGGTCCTAGCTGACGCACATGAGACGTCCTAGCTGAAGCACATGAGAGGTCCTAGCTGAAGCTCAGGAGATAGAGGTCCTAGCTGAAGCTCAGGAGATAGAGGTCCTACCTGAAGCTCAGGAGATAGAGGTCCTAGCTGAAGCACAGGAGAGAGGTCCTAGCTGAAGCTCAGGAAATATAGGTCCTAGCTGAAGCACAGGAGAGAGGTCCTAGCTGAAGCTCAAGAGAGAGGTCCTAGCTGAAGCTCAGGAGATAGAGGTCCTAGCTGAAGCTCAGGAGATAGAGGTCCTAGCTGAAGCACATGAGAGGTCCTATCTGAAGCATAGGAGAGAGGTCCTAGCTGAAGCTCAGGAGATAGAGGTCCTAGCTGAAGCTCAGGAGATAGACGTCCTAGCTGAAGCACAGGAGATAGAGGTCCTAGCTGAAGCTCAGGAGATAGAGGTCCTAGCTGAAGCTCAGGGGAGAGGTCCTAGCTGAAGCTCAGGAGATCGAGGTCCTAGCTGAAGCTCAGGAGATAGAGGTCCTAGCTGAAGCACATGAGAGGTCCTATCTGAAGCATAGGAGAGAGGTCCTAGCTGAAGCTCAGGAGATAGGAGAAGGTGCATACCTGTCTGTAGAGACTGGGCCTTGTGGTCGGCTTCATCCAGTTTGGAGGCCATGGAATCCTTGGTCTCCTGCAGCTTTCTGTACAAACACACAGGGAGAGTATTAGCTGCCTTATAGTACAGCACAGCACTGATGCAGAAACATGCCTTACAAGACAACACTATCACTGATACAGAAACCTGCCTTATAGTACAGCACTGATACAGAAACCTGGCTTATAGTAAAGCAGATACAGAAACCTGCATTATAGTACATCACTGATACAGTAACCTGCCTTATAGTACATCACTGATACAGAAACATGCCTTACAGCACATCAGTGATACAGAAACATGCCTTACAGCACATCACTATCACTGATGCAGAAACCTTCCTTATAGTACAGCACTGATACAGAAACCTTCCTTATAGTACAGCATAGCACTGATACAGAAATCTGGATCAACATGCGGAAGGCTGGCAGTTAAGTGCTCAAGATTACATTTTAAACTTCCATTTTTGTGTCAGTGTGATTTTCTCTTTACAGAGAAATTATTTTTGAAATCAGTTTCTTAGTCGGTCTCAGGATACCCTTTGTGTGTAGCTTAGAGACGGGCGTTCTGACAGGGGGGCGGTTCCTCAGAAGGAGAGGAGCCCCGCCTCTTCCTGAAGCTCCAGGCTAAATAAAGACACTGCAGGGCGACTCTTAAATAATGCATCAACACCATTGCGCTCTGACACTCAACTATCAAATATTCAACAAAACCGGAGGAATCTGTCCCAGCATGCAGTCTCAGCCTGGGAGACTAACAAAGGCTTTCCATTATCCCAAACAAAAACAAATCAGGCAGCGCATTATCAGTACAGTGCTGCTCGTTTGCGCAAAGGTAAACAGTTCTGGGCAGTCTGTCCGTTAGGTTGAATGTTTTTACTGCTCTGCAGCGAAGCATTTGGGAACTCTCTCTTCATGCACATTGATTTTTTGTACAAGTTTTTTTATCTTTAGTATTGCAGCAATCTGGCACCGGGACGTGGCACACGCACGCACGCACGCACGCACGCACGCACGCACGCACGCACGCACGCACGCACGCACGCACGCACGCACACACACATTAGAGACACCTGTGTATAATTCACACAAGAAAAACAAAAAAAGGACAGATAAAACTGGGCTTTCCTTCTCTGTGCCAGAGATAGGCGAATGATCTCATATAGATCAGAGCGTTTACAGGTGCAGTGCCTCCCCCCATCCCTAGCATGAGAAGCCCGTTCCCTGCATAACACTATTATTTGAGTGAGCGTATCGGGGGCGTGGAGCGGCTCTGCGAGTCTGGACTACAGCGAGCGCACGAGGTGACATCAGCCTAACGAAATGCGTTCCTGAGACATCGGCTTCCAGCGGCCACGTCTCAGTCTGACTGAGACCACACACATGATGAGGACTGGGGCGTGCGCTCCCATTCGTCAGGTACGGTAGTCTACCCAACATGTAAACACACATCGGAGACTTGGAGGCATTACAGAGGATCAGTGGTTTGAGGGGAAAGAGCACCCGGGCCGGTTCCGCTATTAGCGCTTTAGCGCAGGGATGCGTCACCTGCTATAACAGCACAGTGAGCGCGGCTAACCTGCCTCTCATAGACGTGCGCCTTACACTGAGCCACGTCCCTTATAACACAGTTGACAGATACTTCCTTAAAAGCACGAAAATTTGTTCTGGATCCGAAGAAAGAACACCTACTGCACCCCTTTTCACTGTTCAGGGCAGAGCCCATTACTATAGTCCTTAGACAGCCAAGTCTGCAGGGGGCGCTCTCTCTCTCTAACACTCACCGTTCCTTCTCTGCATAGTCATGGTGAAGCTGCTGCTGCTTCTCCTGGGCCAGGTTCTCAGCCTGGCTCTTCAGGGACTGTTCATACTCCCGAATCTTCTCCTTCAGTGTTTTGATTGTGACCTCTGACCCAGAGAGAGAGAGAGATACCAAGTTGCTGTGAGTCAACATATAGGCTGAGAGACATACAGCAAGGATAAGAGCAACGCTATTCAGAACTGCTTCGCGAACCATCTGAGAAAAGGAAGTTCTCTAAGAATAAGGCATTTATTAAAAAATCAATTCCTACCAAAAGTCAGTATAAAGTATTTATAGAGCAGTTTTCATCTTTTTGCCAGGGAGCAGCCATGCCTGTAAATATCAGTGTACATCAGTTTCTTTCTCTCCCTCCCGTCTCTCTCACACTCTCTCACCAAAGCGAAATGGAAGGGACCCCTTTTTCAGTAATATTATTTCAGTGGCTGTGAAAAGTGAAATCTGAAGCCGTATTGAGGGCTGTGCAGTGGTCTGTGCCACCCATGCAGAAAGTGAAGTCCACTCAGCCAGGTATCATATGAAGTTCTGAAGAGTCAGGTAGCAGCTTCAGCTTCAGGCCTGATTCCTACCTGCAGTTCCCTCTATTCAGCCTTTATCTCTGCAAGGAAATGCTTCTCCTGATACCTGTGCTGGCATGCATGCTACATGTGCATGTGTGTGAGAGTCTGTGTGTGTGTGTGTGTGTGTGTGAGTGCGTGCGTGCGTGTCTATGAGCATGCATGTGTTTGAGAGAGCGTGTGTGTGATAAGACAATGAGGCATGTGTGTATGTGTGTGTATGTATGTATGCATGAGAAAGAGAGAGAGGGAGAAAGAGAGAGAACAGCGCTGCCGCTCGTTGCTGTTGTTCGGCGAACGTTCCTTTTTCCCTCCCTCTCTCCTTTTTGCCTCTTCTGTGTGATTTAAACTCCAGCATTTCAACCCTGACACATAATCAATGCAGCGCAGCCCTCCGGAGACCTCTTACCCCTTAACTGTTAAACTCAACTTTAAACATTTAGGTTGGCCAGGATCAATGGCCTCAGCTGGGAAAAATGAATAGCGGCTCTTTAAGGGCGGGGCTAAATGGGGGGGGTAGCTGTGTGTTCTGAGATGAGATAACTGTAGACCAGCCAGGGAGGTAAGCAGCAGTGGGGGGGGGGGGGATCAATGGCAAAATATAATATTGCCACTCCTGAGCTGGTTCTTTTAGCTCTCTCAGCAGGGGGGGAATTCCAGTGACAAGACCCCCGCCCCCCTTCTCCTGCCTCTATCAGGGAAAATAGTGTAGAGCATAATAACTGTACTACTACAGACCGGTCTGAGTAACTGTACTACTACAGACCGGACTGAGTAACTGTACTACTACAGACCGGACTGAGTAACTGTACTACTACAGACCGGACTGAGTAACTGTACTACTACAGACCGGACTGAGTAACTGCACTACTACAGACCGGACTGAGTAACTGCACTAATACAGACCGGACTGAGTAACTGCACTACTACAGACCGGACTGAGTAACTGCACTACTACAGACCGGACTGATTAACTGTACTACTACAGACCGGACTGAGTAACTGTACTACTACAGACCGGACTGAGTAACTACTACTACAGACCGGACTGAGTAACTGTACTACTACAGACCGGACTGAGTAACTGCAATACTACAGACCGGACTGAGTAACTGTACTACTACAGACCGGACTGAGTAACTGCACTACTACAGACCGGACTGAGTAACTGTACTACTACAGACCGGACTGAGGAACTGTACTACTACAGACCGGACTGAGTAACTGTACTACTACAGACCGGACTGAGTAACTGTACAACTACAGACCGGACTGAGTAACTGCACTACTACAGACCGGACTGAGTAACTGTACTACTACAGACCGGACTGAGTAACTGTACTACTACAGACTGGACTAACTGTACTACAACAGACCGGACTGAGTAACTGTACTACTACAGACCGGACTGAGTAACTGTACTACTACAGACCAGACTGAATAACTGTACTACTACAGACCGGACTGAGTAACTGCACTACTACAGACCGGACTGAGTAACTGTACTACTACAGACCGGACTGAGTAACTGCACTACTACAGACCAGACTAAGTAACTGTACTACTATAGACCGGACTGCGTAACTGTACTACTACAGACCGGACTGAGTAACTGTACTACTACAGACCGGACCGATTAACTGTACTACTACAGACCGGACTGAGTAACTGTACTACTACAGACCGGACTGAGTAACTACTACTACAGACCGGACTGAGTAACTGTACTACTACAGAGCGGACTGAGTAACTGTACTACTACAGACCGGACTGAGTAACTGCACTACTACAGACCGGACTGAGTAACTGTATAACTACAGACCGGACTGAGTAACTGTATAACTACAGACCGGACTGAGTAACTGTACTACTACAGACCGGACTGAGTAACTACTACGACAGACCGGACTGAGTAACTGTACTACTACAGGCTGGACTGGGGAACTGTACTGTGATACGTACATATGGAGGCGGAGAAGTCTCTGTGATGGACAGGTCGGGGGAGGAGCCTCACCCTGATTCTTGACCTCGGCGAACTCCTTGTTGTAATCCTCCAGTGTCTCGCGGAGCTTCTGGTTCTCCGTCTCAATGTCATGCATCCTCTGCACCTTTACCTGCAGCTGCTGTGCAACATCCAGCACCGGCACAGGGTCTGCAACACACACACAAATTGCATCCATACATTACACACAATGCACTAAGACATACATAAATTACACACACACACACACACACACACACACACACACACACACACACACACACACACAGATTGCATACATACATCACACAAACTGCACTGAGACACACACACACACACACACACACATTGCATACATACATTACACACACTGCACTGAGACATACACACACACAGCACTGCACTGAGACATACATAAATTACACACACACACACACACACACACACACACACACACACACACACACACACACACACACACACACACACACACACACACATATTGCATACATACATTACACACTCTGCACTGAGACACACACACACACACTGCACTGAGACACACATAAATTACATGCACACACATACAGCACTGCACTGAGACATATATCTCAACCCATAAATGTTCCTGGAAATTATCAGGCGCCATGTGTGAACAGGAGTCAATTTTCCATATAAGAAATTCCTCCAATTTGCCAGGTCAGGACCTAGTAAGATTTATGGAAATATTGCACCATGGCTCAAGTGTGAACAAAAGCAGGAACATTCCCGGATAAAGCACACAAAAGGTTACAACATTCTTAAGCAACACTTTTTGTTTCTGGCAATTTCTTTAAGAAATACTTTTACTGAATCTGCCCTGTCAACAATTCTGTCAACAAATATGAGATTTTGAATATATAAGATATTGGAGCTGCGATTTTGTGAGGGAAATTTTTATATTTATTTTAGTAATGGAATAAACAGTGTTGTTGCCCTTGTTTGACATGGCTCTGTTAACACCATTACAAAATTTGGTAAACATCTGTGTCAGGCTCTTCCAGTTTTAAGTTGCTTTTCTACCCGATGTAACAAACCGGCTAGTGCCACATATCAATGGCAGATATTGCTAGCCATTTAACTTGGCTAACACAATTACTTTAGTTTTCTTTTACAGAAAACTCTGCATATAAGTATTGATTCTTAGCTGATAAACCATGCTTCCAAGGTTTATCTAACATTAGCTATTTGGGATCATATAACTGAGCTATATCGGCTAAGGTTACCATACGTTATCTTAAAACTATCACGCTTCAACTGTGTTTTGTTAGTACATTTACATCTGTGCCAAAACTATTATTAAGTGGAATATCAGGCTGTTTTAAAGACGAGCTAACGTAACGTTAACATTGTCCTGCATTTCTTCGGAGGGTAGACATCCTGCCACGCCTAATCTATCCAGAATGGTCATGTCATGAAATGCTACGTCAGTGCTCGACACATAATTTTTCTATATAGAAGACCTATTTGCTTCGTCACAGCTCACCAGTGCTTTCTCACAGAACCATTTTTAAAAGATAAGACGAGCGAGAAATTGCGCGTTGGTCACAGCCTCATGCAATATATAACTGCGGGGCTGGGGGCGGGGGGGCATGATCTGGAAAGAAACCCTTCCCTGACCCCACAAACAATACAATGGTTCTGGCCTGAGTGATTTTGGGGAGATGGCCGCCCTGAGTGTAGGCCCCATGTTGGGGAAGAGGGTTTGTTTAGAAGGCTTGGGTATCGGCCCCATGTTTGGGAAGGGGAGTGGGAGTGGAATTTTAGAGAGACGGTCCAGGTGTAGGCCCCATGTTTGAAGGGGGGGAGGGGGGTGGCACAGCCCCCTTCATCATCTCCGTGCTAATTGCCGTATGATTAATTATCAGGGTGATTTTCCATAATGAGACAGCTGAGTTAAACATTATATCACATCATCCCATTCCCCCCCAGCCTCGCCATGAAGAGTGAAACAGAGGAAAGGAGAGACAGATGGGCCAAGCAGGGACAGCAGGATAGTGAGAGAGAGAGAGAGAGAGAGAGAGACAGGAGGGAAGTAGGGAGAGAAAGAAACCGAGAGGCCAGAGTTGGTCAGAGTAAAATGGGGATAGAGGGAATAAGGCATTCTGAAATGTTTGCACCAGCAAGGTGTTCCGGAACATTTGCGGCGTTGTCGTCTTGGGGCAACCAAGGGCACACAGCGCTGAACACAATTCCACGTTGTGGCAAAGGCTTTGACAGACCTCACAGCCTCGAACATGACACCCCATCACCCGACAGTGAAACAGGCCTCCCTACAAAACGTGCGCAACACAAAAGTTTGTTTAAAGGGGACATGAAGCACTCGGTAAAGTGGCTCTGGTTCGCTTTTTACCTTCAATTAGATATAGAAAATAAGCGTTAGCTTGTGATGCTAGGTCGCGGTGGGTATATATTTGCAGGCTGTTACCTAATATATCAAGGCAATGCAGCAATGCAGCACCGCAGCAGTTGCCGGCTCGTCAGAGGCCACAGTATTAGGTATATGGTCAGAAGCAGTTCGGGGGCAATACAAAAGAACCGTCAGTGTGTTATTTGTTTTATTTTTTCCTCACGATACATCATTGAGCTCACTGAAAGTCAGATATTTTCCCCATAGTAATATATTGAGCAGCCAAGACCTAGTGACGTCACAACCACAGTTGGTCCAAAATGGCTGTGTACTAGTGGGGAAAAAAAACAAACTAACTTCTTTTTCCAGCAAATACAGGTCGGTTTGAGATTTGAACACATCAGATCTACCGAGTGCTTCATGTCCCCTTTAAACCCTGGAGTGGAGCTGGTAGTGTGTAATTCTCTCCCAGCAATGGTCGAGTCCACACAGGAGGCCACTCCAAACAGGCCACTGCAAATCGAGCAGCGTAGAGATATTAGGGAGATGTTTTGGAGGCGTTAGGGCAATGTTGGGGTGAGGTTTGGGCAATAACAGGACTCACCATCTGCCCGTCACCTGCCTCGTTCAGCTAAACGTTAGCTCGGTGTAGACCAGTTCAGCTAGCCGTTAGTCCAGGCTAATTCCGATCAGTTAGCCGTTAGCCCAGGCTAATTCCGATCAGCTAGCCGTTATCCCAGGCTAATTCCGATCAGCTTGCCATTAGCCCAGGCTAATTCCGATCAGCTAGCCGTTAGCCCAGGCTAATTCAGATCAGCTAGCTGTTAGCTCAGACCAGCGCCACCCATTAGCAAAAACTAATCCTGAGATTTTCAACCCCCCCCCCCCCCCCAATCCCCCTTTCCCACTATCCTACCATTAGCAAGCCAACTACTCCGTAATGTGAACCTGTATGCTTTGGGCCTCTTGTGTATCAGGGACTGAGCTTTCAGGAAACAGCGGGGCATTGGCGCAGAGCTGGTCTGGGTAAACTGACCCCGTGCAGCGGAGACGTGCGTGAGACGCACACTCACCTGGGACATCGATTAATCTCTTATACACGTTCAAGAAGGCGGCTTCTGCTTCTTTGCTTCTTTTACTTAAGGCATCGATCTGAAACAGGAAACAGGAAACGCAGAGTTCTGGGGGGTTCCGCAGGTTTCATGGGGCAGAGCAGTTATACAAACATCCAGCGTAACCTAAAATGCAGAAGGTGACAGGGGAAACCGTATTTCTGAAACCAGTGTGTGCGTGGATGCGTCCGTCGCAGGAGAAAGCACTTTTAAGACACAACGACCCTTAGTACAGATACGGCATGCTCCGTGTAGACCGAAGTCACATTTAACACACGGCAAAACGCACAGGACGCCCGACCGCCAATCAAAAATGAACCAACAGTGCAAACCAAGTCGTCACTCTTGTAATATTCACTGCTTGTAATATGAAAAGACGGCGTACAGATATAACGAAAATGATATAGGCATGCCCGTAGGCAGCTCACTATCAAACACCAAATATAAACAGCGTTAACTTCCTAACGTTTGCCTCGAGAGACATAATTTATGATCTGATTGAAAATGAACCGCGCTGACTGCTGGAGACGATGCCTAAAGAGATCACATGAACAAAAATCAATACTCCAGTGTGTCGATAACAAACATCAGAGAATGTATCCAATCTGTTCTGCTTGCCACTGCTGTTTCACAAGGCCTGGGAGCCAAGCAACCAAAAAATCTATTTGGCCTTTTAACCTGCAGCTAAATTGAGCAGGCTTCAGTGTGATGATAAATTTTACACCAATATATTCATCCGCACACGGATTCCTTTATCGTAGAAGCACGCCGTTAAGCACAGACATCAAACTCCAGATCAGTAGCACAATCTATATTTTGCATGACTTTCACTAAGAAACATTGAAACTGCAATGCCTTAATAGCTGCTTTCCCCTGCTCTTTACACAACTCTGTGGAGTTGATTCATAGATGATCGACCGCTTCTTACTGCCTAATGAGTAATGGCCTGGGATACGCCCCCCTCTCTTCTTTCACATTAGCAGCTGTCTAGAAGGCTTTATTCTAATAAAACAACTGTTGTTAAATACCTTTTGGCAAATGACGACACAGTAAATGTATTCATTAACACACAGTTAATGCTGAATCTTTAAGACTGTAATTCATTGTAATGCCTGGCTTTAGCTGGTTTCCATTGGGATTTTTTTCTTCCCACCAAAGTGCACTAAACCTAACTAAAGCTAATCCTAAAACTATTAAAACTTTGAAAATGATTAACTGCCCCACATTGGAGGCCCGTAGTAATCGCGAGTTCAAAACAACGTTTCGTCTCGCGTGGTTCATAAATTATCCTGAGTAAAATAAACATATTGGATCACAGAGATTCCTTGTATGGTACAGTATAGAACAGTCTTATGGAAGCAACTAGAACATGGCAGCGGTCACAGTAAACAGGCTCTTTCACCTCTTAGGGGAAGGAAATTAAATCTTTTCAGATGTGTTTTTTTTGTATTATTTGAAACATCTGGACAGAGCGAGCCAAGGCCGAGCGCTCCCCGTCCAGATGGGGCGATTATAGCCTGGCCGATAATGTCCGTCTAATCGGTAAGCACATTTCATGTGATGGGTTACAGAAGCGCTGCGGAGAGAGAGAGAGCGTGGGGACGGGTCTGCGGTTCCCAGCTGCGGCGGTGGTGGGAAGAGGGGAGGTGGGACGTTCGAGCGGAACTCTCTGGAACACCGCAGATGTTTTACAGGTGGTGGGCGGGGCCCTGGATGCTGCCGTGCTGGAGGACAGGTCTCCGGCTCACTCGGATTATCCGCCCACGTCACGGCAAAGAGGGCGGAGAGGAATTCCCGTCTCTCGTGTTCATCTCTCCATACATCCACCGGGCCACACGCCGCACGTATGATCCACGTGGCATATTTGAACGTGTGAATGACATCATTCATTATTTTTCATTTGAGCCTAATTTCGCCCAGTTTGGAACGCATGACAACTAGGGCTGGGCGATATATCGCAACGATAATTATCGATTGCAATAACGGCCGTTGCCAGCATGTGGGGTATTGCTTTTTTTTTTGTCTCTTTTTCTTTAATTATACCTGAGGCGGTAGTAATCTAAACTTCAAAACCTGTGTGAAATTCTTCTGGGGAAAAAAACGTCATCACTGTCTACTGCGCGCTGATAAGACGGACAATCACAGAAAGGCGTTGCACCTTTCATGCGATTGAAAAAACACATCACATGATCACGTGAAAGCTGTATGACCTTGCTGCTTGTTGGCTGTCTTATCAACACTCAATAGATATCAGCGGTGATGTTTTTTTCCGGAAGCATTTCACGCGGCCTCTGAAGTTTGGATGTTTACTGCCATATATTGGGTATACTTACAGAAAAAAAGACGAAAAGAAAGGCGCCCCACACGGTGGCAATGTCCGTTATTGCATTCGATAATTATCGATGTTGTATATCGCCCAGCCCTAATGACAACCCCCTCCGTCAATTCAGGAGAGGCAGCGCAGACGGGGAGTGCAGACAGGCTGCGCAGAGGGGCAGTGCAGACAAGCCAACACACCAGCACATCTGAGGGCGCTTAAAATAGAAGCGGTTGAAGCTGTTGCCATGTGAGCGAGGTCACAGATGATGTTGGCCGTTGCATGCAATAAAAAAAAAAGGGGGGAGCGGGGTCTGCGGCCGTCACTGCCCCTGACCTGATCTGCCCCTGCAGGATAACTGCTCTAGGGCCGGGAGAGGGGGAGGGGGGGATTACAGGCTTTACAGGCGTCTTAGAACACAAAATTACACCCTCTGGCAAAGCTGGAAACACCCAGCAGCCTCCAGTCTCGCAGATACACTGCCGAGGGCCAGAGAGGGCTGCAGCGCTCATACCAGAGGCCACTTCCGCCACCGTTTAACAGATAAAGAAAGAGGCTGAAAGGAAGTCTGGCAGTTGGTGCAAGGGCCGAGTGTTTCAGCTATCGTCTCTGATACAGCCGGAAGCTGGACCCGAAGCCGCTGGGCCGCACGGTGGGGTGCATGGTAACCGTGGAAACCCTGCTGCGTATCGACAGTGACTATAACAGTGCCCTAACGGAAGGGTAGCGGCCTTGAGTAAGCCGTGCACTACTGAGCCACCACAGGGATCAGGCTAATGGGGGATTAATGCTAAACTTCCTTGAATAGATTGAGCGCTTGCATTAGCTTTAGCTTGGGCCCTGTGTGCACACGACAGGTGGTTACACACGTAGTGTATGTGACATAATTTTAGCTGGACATACTATAACATACATGCAGAGGAGACATACTCTGGTACCTGCACACACACACACACACACACACACACACACACAATACAGCCATACAGGAAGAGCCCTGCGAGATGAAGAGCAGGGTTCTCCTTGCCTCATTGTTTTCTGAAGCATTAGCTTTGCTTCTCACTCAGTCCCCAGCTGCAGTGGTGGAAAAAGGACAGTCAACCAGGTGCCCCAGAGTGGGCGCTCTTGAGCAGGCCACACGCTCCTGCTTGTAACGCTCTGCTCCCCGCTGTGTTCTCATTTCCTGTCCGGAAAGGAAGCGCCAGCTCATTTTCACAAATGCAAAAACAAACATCTCTGTTGGGCTTGGCTCTTGTCCCACCCCCAGGGGTGCTGGAGTTCGCTCTCTAACGTCTCCGCGGTTACGACGCGCCAGACCACATTCGAGTTCCACAGGGGAAGGACTAGCACACAGCGTGCGCCAGGGAATCCCTGAGACAGGGCAACCCTGCACCTGATACTCAGGCTGTATCAGTCTCTCTACAGCTCCACTGTCCTCTTTCATCACATATTTCCCATTAAGTGAAAGAAACACCTCTAATCTCAACAGAGGAGAAAACAGAGAAGAAATTGAAAAAATGAAGCAAACAAAACAAATAATTATTATAATTATTATAATCCAATAACTAAGAAAATAAAATATATAGAAAATAAAATAGAATTGATAAAAATATAATAAGTTAAAAAAATTAACTGTATTAACTCAGTCACTGCACTGTGGCAAGGTAAGGCAAAGACTGATATACCTGCTGTGATGTCACTGGAAGATAGGTAAAAAAGGGGGGCGTGGCTTATAATGCCATTTTTTCTCTGTATTTCTGCCCTTGTGGCCTCTATTTAAAAAAATTTAAATTAAAAATTAAAAAAAAAATTCAAATCACCCTCTCCATGAGCCCAAAATTGTAAATCCGTTAAGAAATTTAACCTGCATGTTGCCCTTTAAAGCCAGTGTGCCATTATGGTCTGGTTTTATTCTGAGCAGAAAAACAGAAAAATCTCAGGCTGTATTGAACCAAGTTTAAGGATGGGTATTCTTAACACTGGAATTTTTGTCTAAATTAAATTTTTTTGAAGCAGTTTGATTACCTTGGTCAATAACAACACCAGCCATTCAAACCGCAATGAGTGGTAATGGTGCAGAAAGGCCTAAGAGGACCCACTGTTCATTCTTTTATATTCGTATAACACACACTTTAAAAACTGTTCTTTTATTGTTCCTGCTGAATGTTTAAAGGCG
This sequence comes from Synaphobranchus kaupii, assembly GCA_029718625.1. Lineage (NCBI taxonomy): Eukaryota > Metazoa > Chordata > Actinopteri > Anguilliformes > Synaphobranchidae > Synaphobranchus > Synaphobranchus kaupii. Next base: position 34,860,469 of record CM056378.1, on the reverse strand, counting down.
TAAACAGAGTTAAACTGGGCTGATACGGAGCAATCAACTTTAGCCATCAGAGACTGGCTACAGTATAGCCGGGTTATTGTAATGGGTTTTAAATCTCAATTTTTTTTAATAGGGGGTCCCTATATTGTGTGTTCTATATCTGGCTAGTAACAGTGACTGGTCACTTACTGACTCCTGACATGCAACTACCAGCTTAGTCCTCATTAGAAAGTGTCCCAGGAGACCATAGCACTTCAGTTTATTTATTCAATTTTTTTTACCATAGACCACTATCAGTTTCCACAGAGCTATTTAAAGCAATTATATTCCATAATTCCAACACTAACAGCCCCATTAGGATGTTTATATAATAATAAATAATTTTAAAAGAAAAACAATTGCAGCAAATGTTTTAAAAAGCTCATTTTGTCTCTGAAGCCTTGGAGGTACGGTAACTATAATAACAGGCTCTGGCTGAATGCATTGTTATTTCTATTTGATTTTGCCAAATGACCCGATATGAGTCAGAGCTAAAACAGGAAGTGGGACTATATTAGGGATTTGAATGGTAAAGAGCAGGGGTTAGGCAATTGTCAAAAGACTCACGATTAGTTCGTCCTGCTCCCCCCGCTGAATTTAGCGCTTCTCTATCACAGCAATGAACTTGAACTGTGGGGACAGTGTGTGCGCACCATTTCTACAGAGCCGGACACTTTGGGGACAGTCTGCACACACTATTTCTGCAGAGCAGGACACTGTGGAGACAGTGTGTGTACACTATTTCTTCAGAGCAGGTCCACTGTGGGGACAGTGTGTGTACACTATTTCTTCAGAGCAGGACACTGTGGGGACAGTGTGTGTACACTATTTCTTCAGAGCAGGTCCACTGTGGGGACAGTGTGTGTACACGGTTTCTACAGAGCCGGACACTGTGGGGACAGTGTGTGTACACTATTTCTACAGAGCCGAACACTGTGGGGACAGTGTGTGTACACGGTTTCTACAGAGCCGGACACTGTGGGGACAGTGTGTGTACACTATTTCTACAGAGCCGAACACTGTGGGGACAGTGTGTGTACACTATTTCTACAGAGCCGGACACTGTGGGGACAGTGTGTGTACATTAGTTCTGCAGAGCAGGAAAGGGAAAAAAGCTAAATTAAGAATAACCAAAAAGAAGAAAGAAAAGCAGATGTGTGACCGCAGCCTCTTCCCCTTGGATCAAGGCTCTTGGGGGGGGGGGGGGTTGTACAGTGCGAGTGTTTCGCATATGCCATTTTGAAAATGCGAGTATAAAATATTTTCCCCTTAAATTGTGACAATTCTGGTTGATAAGCAATTTTATAGCAGAAAATGTATTATGGTAAATACAACCAATTATGAAGTATATCTACTAACCACGTTTGGAAATTAAGCTTGTGCTAGTCCAATTTGAAGCTCACTAGTCCGTCAGGCCAGTGAGATTTTTTGAGCGGCGATATAAGTCTGAGTCTGTTCTGTAGTCTGTTCTGTAAAATGCGATGTGACTTAAGATCATAATCAGTGATGATCAATCTACCTTAAAAAAATAGATGGGGGTTTGGCTTAAGGTCGTTGAATGATACCTGCCTAATACAATCTCTAGCCACTAAGTTTTCACGGCAACATAAACGGGTAAATTCTAGGTACAATACTGTCAGTTCCAAATCTTGCATTGAACATATTCTAGCGATTAGTGAAACATCATCATGCACCGTTTTTTCCCAATCTTGCAATTTTGGTGCTAGAATTCACTCACAACTTCCTATTCCAATTATTACATATGGTATTTAGCAGATGCAACGGCAAGTGCCAAAAATCCTTAAGAACCACCCCTGCTACTAACGTTACAGAGAGGATGGATCGTGTAAGGATCTGCACTACCAGATATAATTCCTCTAAAGGTAATAGTTGTCAAGCAAAATGGCATGCAGACCAAATTAGCTGAAGTAGTAGCTGAGTAGCTGAAGCAAAGAGATTGTATTGAAGATTAACCCTAAAAATGAGCTGGACGATAATGGGAGAAATACAATTAATGTGAAAAATATGAAACATGAAATAATTGCCTTAACACATTTTAGTTTGTGCTCCTAGATTTTTCAGTTAAGGAGCACGGCGCTCCTTAGAAAAACACCGTACAACCCGGCGCACAAATGCACACACCCACACCCACAAACACACAAACACACACACACACACACACACACACACACACACAGAAATACGCACGCACGCACGCGTACACGCGCACACACAGGGAGGAGCCGACAGCTGTAAGCAGGGCAGTGCAGTCAGTAACCTCAACCTGTACATCACCACCCCCCTCAGCCATTATGAGTACCCCATCAGAGCTCAGCAGCACCCTATAAGAGCTCACCAGCACCCCATTAGAGCTCACCAGCTCCCCATCAGAGCTCACCAGCTCCCCATCAGAGCTCACCAGCACCCCATCAGAGCTCACCAGCTCCCCATCAGAGCTCACCAGCTCCCCATCAGAGCTCACTAGCACCCCATCAGAGCTCACCAGCTCCCCATCAGAGCTCACCAGCTCCCCATTAGAGCTCACCAGCTCCCCATCAGAGCTCACCAGCTCCCCATCAGAGCTCACCAGCACCCCATCAGAGCTCACCAGCTCCCCATCAGAGCTCACCAGCTCCCCATCAGAGCTCACCAGCACACCATCAGAGCTCACCAGCTCCCCATCAGAGCTCACCAGCTCCCCATCAGAACTCACCAGCACCCCATCAGAGCTCACCAGCTCCCCATCAGAGCTCACCAGCTCCCCATTAGAGCTCACCAGCTCCCCATCAGAGCTCACCAGCTCCCCATCAGAGCTCACCAGCACCCCATCAGAGCTCACCAGCTCCCCATCAGAGCTCACCAGCTCCCCATCAGAGCTCACCAGCACCCTATAAGAGCTCACCAGCACCCCATAAGGGCTCACCAGCACCCCATCAGAGCTCACCAGCACCCCATCAGAGCTCACCAGCACCCTATAAGGGCCCAGCAGCACCCCATCAGAGCTCACCAGCTCCCCATCAGAGCTCACCAGCTCCCCATCAGAGCTCACCAGCACCCAATAAGAGCTCACCAGCACCCCATAAGGGCTCACCAGCTCCCCATCAGAGCTCACCAGCTCCCCATCAGAGCTCACCAGCTCCCCATCAGAGCTCACCAGCTCCCCATCAGAGCTCACCAGCACCCCATAAGGGCTCACCAGCACCCCATCAGAGCTCACCAGCACCCCATCAGAGCTCACCAGCACCCTATAAGGGCCCAGCAGCACCCCATCAGAGCTCACCAGCTCCCCATCAGAGCTCACCAGCTCCCCATCAGAGCTCACCAGCACCCTATAAGAGCTCACCAGCACCCCATAAGGGCTCACCAGCACCCCATCAAAGCTCAGCAGCACCCCATCAGAGCTCACCAGCACCCCATCAGAGCTCACCAGCACCCCATCAGAGCTCACCAGCTCCCCATCAGAGCTCACAACCCTATGTGAAGGACACTGCCACAGACCTGGACCGGGCCCAGCAAATAAAGCGTTTGACAGGAAAGCCGATAAGAGCGCGTTACAGGAATGTGGTCCTGATAGAAAAATAATGGAAAACCTTATCAGATCAATGGACCTGTGGAGCAGGCAGAAATCCAGCTCTGTCTGCTGACGAGAGCTTTTGGCCCGATTCTGCTCAGAATTCAGGCCCTGCCGAAAGAGTCTGGAGCTTCGCAGAACACCACTGTGCATCTGCACAAATACAGGAAATATACTGTATACCCACAGAAATATAGGTGAATACCCACATGAATACGCGTTCCTCAGACACAGACGTCTGAAACATACACTCCTCTTCAAAACAAAATTAGCGGCTTAGCACTGACCTTGGATCAGTTTAAATTTCCTTTCACTTTGCAGCATAGAGCAACCACAATTGTAGCACAGACCTTAAAGATAATTTCTATAATTAAAAAAAACTTTTGATAAATTACATGAGTGAAGTGCAAACACAGTTTATACTGTAACTAGTTACTGGGCTATCAGTATGCAAGCATGGAGAAACTAGGCTATATACAGCATGTGGCCCTCCTTGGAAAAATTTAAACATCTCAGTGTTTCCCCTAAAAAAATTTTCAGGCCTTGTGGTATACACCAAAAAAATCCCTAAACAGGCATGGCCTGGTTGGCGCAGCAGGGAAAAAAATTTCTTCACTTGTATATTCAAGACAAATAACAGAACATTAATCAGAAGGAGAGGATGACTCAATATGCTGTGTTTATTGCATTAAAAAAAACTGTCAGTCTTGCTTGCAATTATATCTATCCTCCAAAGAACAAATAAATCACAAATATTTTAGGCTAATGACAACAAAAGACTTTTGACCTGGGGCACATTTTAACAATTATTGTTATGATCATAATCTTAAGATTCATTATTTTCAACTACTTCATTTCAAAAAGCAGCTCTGCCAAAACAATTGTTTTTAAAGAGAGGGGTATATTTTTATTTAATACGGTAGAAAGGGACAATATCAAGTTATCAACTAGCCGACACTGGGTAACACTCAGTTTTTCAACTCGAGCTGACCAACTGCACGCACTGCTTAAAAGTTGCTCTCTCTCAGCGTAAAGGGCTTTTTACACAGAACGTGACAGTCGCTTGATCTCCATTCATTTGCAAGTGAGAAAGCGGGGCGGGGTGGGCAGGCGGAGAGCAACGGGGGTTCGTTCCCGAAAATATTTCATCTCCACGCCCATATCGTGCACACGCCTGCCCGCCTGCCTGATGAGGCCGGGTAGGATTGAATTTTATATTTTGCAGCGCGGGGGTGACGTTAGCCTACACTTTCTCATAAATGCTCTAACGTTAAGTAAAGGTAATATCCTTTCACGTTCACTGATCTGCTGCTGCTATAGGCTACTTGCCAGAGCTGGCAGCACTCTCTTGTGATAGGCTAACATTACTTCTCTGTACCGAGGTAAATCGGGGGTGGAAAGTTGAAAGTGAACAGTGTGTTGAAAATAGGATACAAGTGAAATAAAGTAGCCTATATAACATTACCCAGCTACTGCCCCATGTTGAATTCCCATAGCGAACGTTAGCTAGCGAAAATTTGTAATTCTCCAGTTACATAAGCATAACGTTTCATAATAAATAGCCTAGCATACAGTTTTTGGCTGGTAACAGATAACCTATATGGCTAAAAAGTAGGCTATCATGCATTAGCGCGACATCAACATGTTATCTAGAGATAACCAGTAGCCTAACACCATTGCCATTTTACAGGAAATACTGACACTTTTAACTGTCACGATGGTAGTTACGTTTCCCGACAGGTAAGGTAATGCTACGTGCATAGCCACTATTCGCTTATCTAGCAGGCTAAATGACAATATTGTTACACCGTTTTCCTGAGTCTGGGATTGTAATCTTTGGGCCGTTTGCATGGTAACGCTTGCAGCGTGCCGATGTGTGTCTTTGTACTTTTTCCCCCTTCAAGGTCCTTCACACGGTGCGCGGTGGACGGCGTAGAGCGGGTAGGTGACTCCGCAAGCCATTTTCATCCCCTGTGTAAAAAGCCCTTGAACTTTGTTAGAACATCTCCCGTAATGCAGAAAATTGTCCATCTTAGGAGAGAAATCGCATTGAACTTTAAGCAGATTTAATATTAATAATGATAAAACTCAATTGAACCAAACAACTTGTCACGGGGGCGAGATAGGTATAATTTTCATGTTCGCACATTACATCTTTTAAATAGCAAATGCAACTATATTGTCACAGTGTACAGCCCTGAGTCAGGCATATTTAGATGCAGTTGCTAATTGCCTAACAACACACCAGACACTGCACTTTAACAGGAATGTGGTAATGAAGCCATAAATAAACAAGTGAAAAAATGCCTTCTCTAAACAATCCCGGTTTAAGAGCTCTGTGGAATCAAAGGCCCTTGAAAATTACCACACATGAAAACTGCAGAAAACTTTCTTGCTTTGGACTAGATGTTAAACTGTAACATTTGCACCCCTGTGGCTGGCTCATGCTGTCAGATCAAATTGTTCAGGCTCACGTATTTACCCCAAACTGAGGCCGTGTACTTTCCCTTCAGGAACGCTGGGTTAAATCTGAGACCCCCGAATCGCCCTCGCTTTAAATTAGCGGCTGTTCTTGCTGTGCGTTATGTACCAGACCAAACTCACACACACGCACGCCATCTTCACATTAACAGCAGGGGGAAGCTCTCTCTATTCAAGGTCAAATAGAACCGACATGGATGGATTCATTTATATACATCAGCTCAGAATAAATACATATAAACCGTGCTTTCAGTTCAGCAATGTGACACAATGCAAAAGAAGGGAAGAGAAAAAGGAAAAAGAAAAAAGCGAACCGTGTTTCAGAGCGGGGTTTTAGGCCCAAAGCCCTCGGCGGCTCCCGTTTGACTTGCATTTTTAAAGGATGTAATTTAAACATGGCTGGGAGCTACGCAGACTCATATAAAGGCAAAAATAAGGCTCCCGTTCCCCCAGGGTGGCGCTGAGCAAACGGCCCCACCCTCACTGCAGTGCATCATGGTCTGGAACAGTGACCCGCAGGGGGATGGAGGTCAGAAAGACCATCAGCCAATGTCATTGTACAGGGCCTCATTTCTGAGATATACCCTGAAGATCTGTGCTGTTAACACAAATGTTCAATATACGGGAACCTGCCTGACTACTTTCTTTTGTTTGTTTGTTCCATGAATGAACTGTGCATTTTTGGGGCAGGAGGTCCAATGGGGCCTTTCAGAACCACTGGGGAATCCAGAGAGAGACTGAGAAACTCACCTCTGCTTGGAAGCTCTTGAGCAAAGGAGCTACCTGCTTGCGCAGATCCTGCAAGAGAACAGAGAAACGGTTTAGAATATGGAGATAAAAAACGCCTTATCGCACTGTCAAACACACACGCGCACACACACCTCAAGATACCTCACTCTGACACCTTGACATCTTTCTGTCTCCTTCTTTCTTTCTCTATTGAGCACAATGAGACCAGCTCCTGTACCACCTGCACCAAGGGAGGGTGTGAAGAATAAATAAATATTTAAATACAGACCCTGATCTATATAGGACCCTGAATAAGACCCTGAAATATATTTAAATATAGACCCTGATCTATATAGACCCTGAATATAGACCCTGAATATAGACCCTGAATATATTTAAATATATGACCCTGATCTAACACACACATTAGTATGTGATCCTGATTGTTCTAACACACTGGAGATTAGTAGTGATCCTGAGCGAACTAACACACTGGAGATTAGTAGTGATCCTGAGTGATCTATCACCCTGGGGATACGTAGTGATGCTGAGTGATCTAACACTGGGGATTAATAGTGATCTTGAGATCCACACTGATCCAAACACCCTGGGAGAGATCAGTTCTGTGCTAAAACATTCACCAAAGACTTGGCCTCGTGTAACGTCTCACCCCTGAAGGACAACGTGGTGCCCGCTTAAATGAGAAGTGCTGTGGACTCCCTGTCCTTGTTTCCCATCACATGGGCTACACACGGCTCGGTTGTGTTTCATCAACGCATCAGATGCTGATGATTTCACCTCAGGCTCTCACAACAGGGAGGAATATGGGCAGTAGATCTGAGCTGCTGTTCATGGGAATTACAGCCAAGATGGCCAGGGGGTAGGGGGTGGCCGAAGGGTCGAACGGTGAGAAGGACGCTTGTAGTTAAGGTTACACAGGGACATTTTGGGACTCTGGCTTTCTGATCATGAGACTGGGCCCCCTGGGGAGTCATTCACAATTATCACTCCTGATCAACTGAGGCACAATGGAGTGTTCTGTCTCCTTCTTCATGTTGACTCTGAGATGAAGACTGCTTGATCGATCAGGCGCGCCAGTTTAGGCCGGAACACGCCCCCTCTTTTGAGAGGAGATGGGAGACCCACATTTAACACACACACACCCTGAGGTGATTGTAAATGGCTGATCTGTGTTTCATTGATGGTTCCAAGGAAATGAGCCAATCTATTGTATGGGTGCCCTAAAGCCATCTCCAATTGGGATCAAAGGAATTTTTGACCATAAAAACCCATGAAACTACCAACTTTGCTCTGATAGTAAAGACGCTTTCTTACGCCTACCAGATGCACCCACTGAGACCCTGACGGACTTCTGCATTCCCAACCCGCATCTCGCCTGATCACCGAGACTGAGTTGGCCTGCAACCGTCCACAGAATAAACCAAGCTGGTTTATTTCAACAGCTGTTTTGAGGACACGTTTCTTCAAGCTGTTTCCTCTACTGTCTCCCCTTCGGCCGGACCAAAGCTGAAGATCTGGTGCACGTCCACGTCGCCCTGACTGGAAACCTGTCGCGACCCGACTTTGGTGAAGGAGTCTTCAGGAGTCCACGCACATGCCGGGACCTGGGACCAGCTGACGAGCTGACATCACTTACGGAATCGGGACTGGCCTCCCGTTGTTACCGTTAAGTATTGAAACGCATTTTATTTAGCATTGACATCAATTGATAGGCTAGCATAAAACCTGTAATACCCAGTTGAGGTCATTTTACTGCTGGTTCCTACTGTCGTTATTTTGTTTTGCTATGCGCGTTTTGTCAGGAATAGCCAATTACCCTGACCTTATAGTTTTACACTGTTAAAACTTTATAGTTATGAGACTGATAAAACAAGCTAACCACAAAATATAGTTTAGCGTGTCATTAACCCATAACACAAACTAACCTTTGTTAAAACTAACCTTTGTTAACCTCTTAATGCCAAACGCCCCCTAGCGGTAACGCGGGCGTGACGGAAATTATTAAATTATACATTTCATTAATTTAATAATATATAATAAACTGCTCACCTCAATATTTTGATTAAATATCCTTATGATATATCCATTCCTTCTGGGAAAGTGGTTTTTAAGCCCAAAACGTCGAGATAAAACTTTGTAAATAACGTTGGAAACTCTGACCTAATTCTCAAACATGTATTGCAGCTTGATGTCACACCATAAACAATGTGCTGGTAAACTGTTCTGCTTAATTGTATTTAACAAAACTTTGGTTTAAAAAATCATTATACCTTTAGGCTTCAAGAAAAAATACTTTAAAACTTTCATAACGCTGTACATGATTTTTTTCCAATTTTAAACCGACTTGTGCTTTTTTGCACTTGATTACGACTCGTTCGGCTGTGTTCACTTTGGCGTTGTGAAACTCAGCCAGTTTCTGGAGTACCAATCCCCTGGTTTAGTATATGTTAGCCAGAGTGGTTTTGAACATGTTTGCAGAGAATTATGCAAAACCGTCGTCAATTGGGTGTATTTCTTTGACTGATAGCACAATAGGCCTATCTGAAGTGGGAAAAACTGTCTTCGACCTGCCTCCACTCCGAGTATTATTTGCTTTCCATTGGGTTTTTAAAACTGTCTGTCAAATATTCCAGCCAATAGCCAAGACTCTTATCTTTCAAAAGAGCCCTCCTTCAACACATTGCCGTCGTAAAACAAGGAGATAACAGCTCTGCGTATAAGGAAGTGTCACCCGTGCGTAATTATCGAACCAAGATGGCGCAGTGTTTTTACCTTGTAGCGTAGCTCGCTACATTCCGTTTAGCAAAGCACAATTCATAAGGTAACTGCGCTGTTTATATTTTTACTTTACAGTCTCTTTCATACAGTTTTTGGTTAGTTATGTCTAGGTTATTCAGGAGTTTCTCCGTGCAGCAGAAATATGGTTTTGCGGTCTCAGTGACGCAGAGTGATATAAGGTAACAGATTATTTTGCCGGTATACCAGTGCGAATTCACTGTTATGTAAAAAACGAATCCCTCTGAATTAAATGAATATAGCTAACATACTATATTGTAACAATGGCAAGCTAGCCAGCAAAATTACACACAGCAGCTAGCTATCTATTTGTGTCTGAGACAAGTAAGTGCAGCCCTGTGTAAGGAATTATCAAACCGAGATGGGGCAGTGTTTTTTACCTTGTAGCGTAGCTCGCTACATTCTGTTTAGCAAAGTACAATTCATAAGGTAAATGCGCTGTTTATATTTTTACTTTACAGTTTCTTTCATACAGTTTTTGGTTAGTTATGTCTAGGTTATTCAGGAGTTTCTCCGTGCAGCAGAAATATGGTTTTGCGGTCTCAGTGACGCAGAGTGATATAAGGTAACAGATTATTTTGCCGGTATACCAGTGCGAATTCACTGTTATGTAAAAAACGAATCCCTCTGAATTAAATGAATATAGCTAACATACTATATTGTAACAATGGCAAGTTAGCCAGCAAAATTACACACAGCAGCTAGCTATCTATTTGTGTCTGAGACAAGTAAGTGCAGCCCTGTGTAAGAGGAATTATCAAACCGAGATGGCGCAGTGTTTTTACCTTGTAGCGTAGCTCGCTACATTCTGTTTAGCAAAGCACAATTCATAAGGTAAATGCGCTGTTTATATTTTTACTTTACAGTTTCTTTCATACAGTTTTTGGTTAGTTATGTCTAGGTTATTCAGGAGTTTCTATGTGCAGCAGAAATATGGTTTTGCGGTCTCAGTGACGCAGAGTGATATAAGGTAACAGATTATTTTGCCGGTATACCAGTGTGAATTCACTGTTATGTAAAAAACGAATCCCTCTGAATTAAATGAATATAGCTAACATTACTATATTGTAACAATGACCAAAAACACTTCTAAATTAACTTTTATTGCCAATTATCAGATTTTATTGTAAAACTTAAAAAATAAATGATATTGAGACTTTTCTGGAACCTGGGCCATTTTGCACAATTTGGCACAATTTGGCACAATTTGTGCCAACTTTGGTAACCGAAATGGTTCACCTGAAAAAAAGCTCTGTAGATTTTGAATGATTTGAGATATTGACACCATATCTTTAGCAGAGATAGGCAGCATATTGAGGAATCACAAAGAGGAGTTATTTCCTCCATAGCTATTGTAGCTCATCAGGTAAAAAATCTGAAATTTGAATTTAGGTACCCGTTTTTTGTTTTTTCACAATTTCTGTACATAAATTGTTGTAGTTAAGTAGCAAGAAGGGTATGTATATGAATTATGACTACTTAGTCATAATAGTGCAGTTCTCTGTTTTAATAAAAGCTATGAACCATATTTGTAGCCTTTACAGTTTTTGAGATAAACAGCTTTGTTGGTCACTAGTGAAAACGGGCGAAAATTGGTATATTTTGCCCTTGGTAGGAAGAGGTTAATGGTAGGACTGTTAGCTTCTATATTTAGCCGTCACATAATTATCATTTCCTTTGATTAAGATTAACTCATAGAATATATTCCTCATGTTATATCAATTATTCACATATTCATAGTTGTAGCCAATAAAACGTCATTTTTCCAATCCATAGTCGTGTCTATATTATTTCACTAAGTTGGGCTCTACTGACGTATAGAATTCTAATTGAGTTTTGAACTTAATTAATTCTGAATAAAAGTGACCAAACCTCACTACAACAGTAATGGGGGGGGGGGGGGGGGGGGGGGGGGGTTGCCCCAGACGCTTGTCTGGGAATGAGGTCACAGCGCTACCACTGTGACAGACAAAGGAACCCGGTATCAGGCAGGCAAAACTGTCCCTCCCCCTCCTCCCCCAGGACTAGAGGCCACCTGCAGTCCACTCACACCCCAGCAGTGGGATTCATTACCCAGAACCCCCCACCCCACACCACGGGCTCACTTCCGACTGCAGCACTTCTGACTTCATCAGGAAACGCTGCTTTTTCAGACCTTAAAGGTCTCGCTGAGAAGCAGAGAACTGGGATATGTCACAAGCACACACACACACACACGCACAGTAATAATAATATATTATTATACATATTAATAATAATAATTTCAGCGCAAAGTGCTTCACAGAATAAACAAATAGGAGACAGTAAAACAAATATACAAACCATAAATAAAACTATTAAATAAAAAAGACATACATTCAGTTTGTTATAAAATAAGTAAAAGTAAAGAAATAAAAAAAGATCAATGTATAATTATGTATACGACCTCTTAAGAAGTATGTTTTCTGATGGCTCTTAAAATGTGCTACAGAGTACGTGACTGTCTGCCTGTGCATGGTATTACATAGTGTGAGGACATAGAAATAAAAGAAAGCTTCTTCTGTAATTTAATTTCAGTTCTGTAACTCACAATAGAATACAGAGGCATCTCCTCTGCAGAGGTAACAGGCTCCACTTTGTGCCCGTAAGGCTGGTTCAGATAAAAGTTACCAGGCGATGAGGTGCTTCTAGTACATTCTCAGACGTTTTGTTCAGTGGGAACTACATAGGTTTTCCCCTGATGGCTGCTGTGGGGTTTACCACATCAAATCCCGAGTCCAGAGTTTGAAAAGACCAGGCGGATCCACTCGACCAACTCGTAACTTGTTATGGAAACAGTCGTTTAATTTGTTACCCGCCATTATGTGGACTGCGTGAAACTTGCCGTTCTTGTCTCGCCTGCTGTAGCAGCTATTAAACTAAGCTGAACTCAGCTTAACGACCACAGAGACATTCTCTTTTCTTTCTTTCTTTCTTTCCCTTACTCACTTTCTCACACCCTCCCTCTATTGCTTCCTCTCTCTTTCTCTATCTCACACTCACTCTCAATCCCCCCCCCCCCCACCCCCCCCCCCCCTCTCGTTTTCATATTTCCCTCAAGGGTAACCATAATCCACTACAGCCATTGTATTTTCTGAAACTGTGTTGTTGTGGTATGGTCTGTTCAGGCACTTGTGAGGTGAACCTGCCGGAGAGGGAGCTCAAATGCAGAGAGGACCAAGACGTGACTCGAGGTAACAACTCCAGCAGCGTGACGCATTTCTCCCTGAAGAAGGCCAGAGACGACAGCTCTGTTTATACCGCCGGCGTAAACGCTCAGCAGGCCGTTCTCGGGCAGGCTGAAAAAGCTACGCAAATTTTTAAGAAGTCCAAATCGACTGGGACAGAACAGGAGAAATTAGGGGTGCAAAACACTGCGAGCCAGACCACCGAGGGGATCTGTAGTGAAGACTGGTAAAATGTAAAAAGCTTCATCATGTAGCTCAGGCGTGCGAACGAAGGCGGCAGGGTTCAAAGAGGAGTTGCAAAGGTAAAAGAAAAGAAAAAAGAGAACCAAGACGAAAAAAAGGAACACAATTAGTTGTAATGAACAGGTCTGTCTGGCAGCCAGCTAACACAGGGCTATTTATAGAGAGCGCTTCAGGATAAAAACCCGCCAGCCAGCCATGCAGATTTGAGGAGGGGATGTGTGTGTGTGTGAGAGAATATTTGAGAGAGTGTGTGTGTGTGTGTGTGTGTGTGTGTGTTTGTGCTTGCGCAAGACTGTGTGAGAGAGAGCGAGAGAGAAGAGTGCGTTCGTGCGTGTGTGTGTGTTTGTGTTTGTGTTTGTTGGGGGGGGGGGGGGGGCAGACGTGTATGTGTTTGCACAGTCCTACACTGACGGGATCAGGGGTGCAACGGCCGTGCCCTGGCTGGGACTCAAACCTGCAACCTCTGAGTGGGGCAAAAAAAAACCCCCAGCTCTCTAACCACTACACTACACTGTTGATGAAAGTGAGAGAGGTTAAAAGAGGGGGGCAATCAGGGGCTTTGTCATTGGTACTTAAAAACACTAAGGCAACAAGCCCACTCCTGAAAGCTGGAAACTGTGCGCTTCGTTTCACAGGCCTGGTGCTTCTCCCCTCTAACTGCCTCTGACAGCACAGTGGCCAAAATGAACTGGGGGTGTAAACCTGCAGGGCTTCCAGTGCGTCTCTGTGGAGCCACTGGACTGGGGGGGGGGGGGGGGGGTGCAGGCGTGAGCAGAAAGAGCTACTGAAGAAGTGGAGGTGGGTGGAGGGGGTTGAAAAGGCAAAGCTATAATTTACAGTGACAGCACACACTAGGGAGAGTGCGGTGGGGAACAAATACTGTCTACTGCTGAAATATTTACTACACCACAGAGCCAGTCCCATCTCTGTCTCTGTCTCACTCACTCAGAGTGCATATGAGTGAATGTGTGTGTGTGTGTGTGTGTGTGTGTGTGTACGTACGTGTGTGTGTGTGTGTACGTGTGTGTGTGTACGTGTGTGTGTGTGTGTGTGCGTGTGTGAGAAACAGCCGCAGATAGTTGAATGCATGCTGAAAACTACAGAACTCACAGCTCATCTCTGATGCCTTTGTGACAATGCTTATTATTTGTCTTTTTTTAAACTCATCTATAAAGTCCAACAAATGCATGATCAAGCAAAAAGAATTGAGAACACACTTTCACAAACTTAACCCACCCCCGCTGTCCAATTATGTCACGGAACAGTCCGGTGTGGTACATAATGGCCGCCCAGGATCCCGTGATCTCATTTGTCACTGCCGTTCCCCCCGGCTACTGCAGGGGCCCCGTTGCCATGGAAACCAAGAGAAAAGAACATAAAGGCGAGAACGGACTGCGTTACGCTGCATAAAACCACGCCCCCTTCTCAGAGACCTCAGAGCTGTGTTAACACACTGCCATCTCAGTGTGCTGTGTTTACGCACTGCTGTCCCAGCGTGCAGTATTAAAACTGCAGTAGGCAAGTTTGAAAATATACAAGGCAAATAGACTTCCCCCTACTGCTCTCCTCCCTCCTATCTCTCTCTTAAGCCCCTCCCACCAAATTATTCTCCAGTACACACGTGGAGACAGGCAGACAGAGAGGTTTATTCTACTGGGAGGACCTTTTGCTTGTAGATAGTGCCCTGATTGGTAGCTACATAGCTAGCCCTGATTGATTGGTTTTTGGAAGACCAGCTTGAGATTTTTTGACAGCCTAGTACAGAGCCCAGGACCCTCACAGAAACCAGATTTTTTTTTTCTCAGAACACTTGATTTATTGATAGCTGCTGGAATGTAGTGAGCAAATTTAGTAATTTCGCCAAAATTATATAGAAGAAATCTTGCCTACTGCACCTTTAACACACTGCTGCCCCAGTGTGCAGTCTTAACGCACTGCTGTCCCAGTGTGCAGTATTAACGCACTGCCGTCCCAGTGTGCAGTCTTAACGCACCGCCCGTCCCAGTGTGCAGTATTAACGCACCGCCGTCCCAGTGTGCAGTATTAACGCACTGCTGTCCCAGTGTGCAGTATTAACACACCGCCGTCCCAGTGTGCAGTATTAACGCACCGTCGTCCCAGTGTGCAGTATTAACGCACTGCTGTCCCAGTGTGCAGTATTAACACACCGCCGTCCCAGTGTGCAGTATTAACGCACTGCTGTCCCAATGTGCAGTATTAACACACCGCCGTCCCAGTGTGCAGTATTAACGCACTGTCGTCCCAGTGTGCAGTAACAACGCACTGCCGTCCCAGCTAGCGGTGTTAACGCACTGCCATCCCAGCTAGTTGTGTTAACGCACTGTATCCAGGGTCAAGCCCAGCAGCGCAGGTGTAAAATAAGCTCTGGGAAGCAGAAGCAGTCTCTGAGGAGGAAGAACATCTGTTTCCCAGCGGGCCAATCACAGCCAACAGTCACCGCAAAACCATGGGCTCCTCATCATTTCAGACCCACACTGACGAGAGGGGGCAGCCGGCGCTCAGCCGGACTGTGGAAACGAGCGAGCGAGGGACTGGGGGAAAGATAAATAAATAAAACGGCTCCGTGTGATGTATTAATGAAAAGCAGCAGGCCAGGCCACGCAAAGACCGCCATTTTTTAACATCCTGAAATCAGAGCACAAACACACAGTAGGCAAAATCTAAAATCATTCGTGGCCACGTTTTCCATGACAACCTGTATGATTTGGACAGGTGCTGCCTCCAGGTGAGCAGAATTAACTCAATTAAAGCCAGGCCTTAATATGCATTCTCCTGCACTTCAGACTTCAAACTGAATTATTTTAAGTAAGCGGTATAAAGTTTTAAATAAAAAAATAAAAAAAACAAATCTGTTAAAATGTTATATTTTCAATATGAAACCTTTAATAAGTAATTTTTAAATAACCCAAAAATGTTGGTGAGGGTCAAATAATCATTTTAATTTTTTTTTTTTTTTTAAACCTAGGTGGTTAGTTGAAATGAGCTCACAAGTAAGCTGCCCTTCACAAGGAGAGCTTGAGGCCTTTTGTTTGGCAGCTGAAGCTGGCGTGCTTTTTGAGGCAAGAGAAGAGACCAGATAACCTGAGAGTGCTGCTGCTCCCAACTGACAAACGGATCAGGAAGTGGAGGGGTGTAAACTTCTTTGTTTGCGCTTATTTTTTGAGCGGTTTTCATCTTTCTATTTTTGTTCATAACAAATGTAAAACGGTGTGAAAACGATTGTCTATAAAGAGAGAGCTTTCTTTACAGGACTGAAACTGGTCAGGCCAGCTAATGTTTTCCTCCATTCAACCTTTCTCCTTCTGTGTGTGTGTGCGTATGTGTATGAGAGTGTGTGACTGTTTGCCTGTATGCGTGCGCGAGTGACGGAGTAGGCTATGTGTGCATGTGAGTTTTTGCGTGTGTTTTTGAGTGTGAATGACTGAGTGTAGTGTCCGTGTGTGAGATGGATAGTGTAATCTCTATGGAGAACACAAACTCGTAAAGTTTCTGACACTTTAACTTGCAGCGGTTTGGCTTTGCGCTGGAGTCTCTGAGCTGATTGAGCTGTTAAACCCTGACAACACAGCAGACGCACTGTCTTACTCCAGATCTCATATAGACGCTTCCCATAATGCAACTGCTTTCTTATTTCTGATAAAGCCGTCAGAGAGATGTCCTGTAAATCACTAGACTTACCATTAACTCGGTGATGCACACATTCCTCTGGAGGGATAAGATTTATGTGCGATTATAGAAGTCTCCAGCTAAGGATTTGCTGGTCCTGAGAGAACACATTAAACCCAGAGGTTAAAGACCATCACTGTGAATGAGCTGATTATTAAGGACTTCCCACAATGCATTAGAAGCTACAATCATGATGTCCAATCAGATCAAACTTTCAGATTTAAAGATTGCTGGAAACAAAGCCATACAGGAAAACGGGAATGTCGTACATAAGGCACCAGAAAAGGCACACATCAGAGGTATTACATTACAATACAGAGGTATCGCAGACTTGGGACTAGTGTGTGTGTGTGTGTGTTTCTGTACAGGCATGTGAATGTGAATGTGTGTGTAATTGTGTTCGCGTCCGTGCGTGTGTGGGTATGTGTGTGTGTGTGTGTGTGTGCGTGCATGCATGTGTGCGATTGTATGTGTGTGGTGTGTGTGTGTGTGTGTGTGTATGTGTGTGTGCATGTGTGTGTGCATGCATGTGTGCGATTGTATGTGTGTTGTGTGTGTGTGTGTGTGTGTGTGTGTGTGTGCGCGTGTATGAACGGTTTTGCGAGTGATTCCCAGACAGCCGCAGGAGCCGGGCAGGCAGTGAGGTGGCAGCTGAGAGATCTGTCACATGGAACCCTCTGAAATGGCAGGTTGTGACAGATCTGTGTTGACAGTGCAGAGTCCTGCAGACACGGAGGATGAAATGCCCAGCTCCTTTCGCAAACCCGGCCCCACCAACCACCCCTCAAGCAAGACGCCCCACAACAGAGAAGTACATATTCAACTTCACCCAAATGATGCACATGCAGACGACCCATCCGTGCACTGCGCTGAACGCCCGGCATGAACTATAGGGAAGCAGAGCCAAAATGGCACAGGCTGTTGGGAGGCAATATAGAGCCAAAATGGCCACTGCTTCAGCTCCTTGTTATTCTAAAGATTAGCCTCTTTGAGGTGACAGCAATTAAGACTAATGTACGAAGTAATGCAAAGGATTTGGTTTCATCCAAGCATATCCAATGGCTGTACAGTTCCCCTCTCCTCGTCCACTTTCATTATAGAGAACATAAATTAAACTGTAGGCTTAGAACAGGGGTAAAGGCGGGAAAACAAGAAAGCTGCCTTTCACCCATATGCCAGCTCTCGCTCTCACACACTTTTACCCATATGCTAGCTCTCTCTGTCTATCACACACACACACACACACACACACACACTTCTGCAAGAGTGCCTGCTAAATGCCAAAATATAAATGTAAAATATTAAGCGAATGGGAAATACATCTGGAAAACTGTTAACTATCTAGCAGTTAGAAATGGAGCAGACCGGGTGAGTGACACAATCCAAAATTCTACTTTGTTGACCTATGAAACCAAATGCCAGCTGAGTCACTGTATATCGGTCCAAATCCAATATAAACAAAATCTACTTTTCCATTGGTTTAAAAGTGCATTAACATTCACCAAAATGAAAGAAAACTGAATTTTGATTAGTTTAGGAAAAGGCTAAATGTGTTTAAGTCTTCATGAAGCAGGACGCTTGTTTTCAAAGCTCCATGGCGACAGCCAGAGGAATAAATTAGGTTTGATAAATGGCAGAACTTAACTGAGCTGGGGAATCATTTACGTAAGGAATCTCAGGTCAGCTGTTAATGTTTTCTCCTGTGTTATTCTGCTAATAAATTAATTGAATTGAGCCAAAAGTCTGCATACTCAAACCACTGCTGTGGCACCCGTTACAACACCAGTCCATATTCAGCTGAATGAGTGGACGAGACATTAAACACGAGTTTGCCATCAGCAACACCTCGAATCAGGGCGTGCGCAATGAAAAGCTAAGTAACAGGGATGTGGAATGACGCAAAATTCCACCATTCATCCATCAAACAGGGGAGAAAGATAAAAGAGGGACACTGGGACTGTGTTAGCGTAGAATACGCAGGAGGAAGGCTTGGTCTAGCGTGAAAGACGGGTGCTAAAACGGCGGAATGCAGTGTCTCCTTTTGCCCCGACAGATCCGCTGAGATATCCTCTCTGGGCATGGACCCGGCTAATGCTTACAGCCGCAAAACCCAGAGGTGTCCTTCAAAAAAACAATAACCAACTACATAACGGCCATCATAATAAACCACAAAGTTCAAGTAACAATGCTGCTTCAGTTTTCCTCGGTTGCTTTTGTTCTTTGAAGTTATGGCTGCCGCACGCACGCACGTCATGAGGAATTGTACCAATCAAATGCAGCCATTTTGAAAGCCCCCGCCAGATCCCGAGGTGATTTGCAGAACGGGTGGAGGAATGCATTGTGCGCACCCGAGAGAAAAGGCGTGAGCGTCCTTCAGTCAATGCATCCCACCTACACGAGCAAGGACAACATCACGCTGGCAATTCTACAGAGCTATGGGTAGACCCGCCATGGACCATTCCGGAACTGGTGTTGTGTGACCGCGTGGGTTTCCTCCGGCTACTCAGGTTTCTTCTCACACTCAAAAGACATGCAGGTTAGGCTAACTGGGGGCATTAACAGGGCATTGCTGTAAAAGAGCATGCGTGCTCATTCAACCTGCCCTGTATAAATAAAGGTTAACTAAAGAGCTCATACTTTCCCCTCGTCAGCGAAAGATAAAAATAATGATGTGCTTTCATTTATTTATGTATTTTTTTTTTTTTAAAGAGCATGACTCCCACGTAAGTTAGTTCGGAACTGGGCTGTAATTTACTGAGCAAGCAAAACTGCGCCAGGAGGACATCATAGTGCAGTGCAGCATAGAGCAGAGGGAGGAGGCGTCTGAATGTGTGATGTCTACGGAGCGGGCCGTAACCCCCCCGGTCCCAAGGGCGGTCCGCAGTCCATAAACCCCCCGCCCCCCAACGGCGTTCCACAGTTTTAACAGGGTCTTACGGAAAGCAGCTAATCACAAGGCCCAGGGGAGAGTGTCACACAGAGTGCTGTCAGTAGGGCTTTACCATCGAGACCAGCGTGAGCCGCCAGATGGGCTGAATCCTTCAGGCAGATCTGTGCTGCACCAGTGCCTTAAAAGAGTGAACTCAAAAAGCCCTGAACGGGGAGCGGACTGAGCGCGCTCCACTGCCTCCGTCTGTTAAAGAGACAGCGCAGGCACAAACATCCAGATGTGCGGGGATGTGGTTCTGTACGCACACACACACACACACACACACACACGCACACACAAACACACAGTGGAAGGATAAAAGATCTTTCTGTTTCATCACCTCTCTTTAAATATTTGTACTGTTAAGTTGTTTATTTCAGCATGATGATAAAGTAATAATGATGGTCTCCAAAGGGAAGGGAGGGGGGGCAAAACTCATTTTAAAAATACACTGGAAACACAGGGGAAACTGTGCTGTGCCCAGTACATGGGGACAGACCTGATTATTTCTTTTATTTTTGTAATAAACCAGAACAACAGAATAACTGCAAAATACCTTTAATCTGATAAAACCCCAAACAGAGTAGAACCTACAGAGCCTTTCCCCCCAGAACCCAGAGAACCAACACAGAATAACCTTCATCTGACACAGTCCCCGCCTACAGCCTGCAACATCTTTTTCATTAAGTCTTCTCTTGGTCTCCTATTTTAATTTTAATACCTTTTAATTACCAACATGGCAGACTCAGATTTCCCTTTGAATACATACGGTATATAGATTAGTTATACTGAACAGACATGAATAAGCTGAACATGCTTCAGATTAAGGGTATGGCGGTATACGGTGATAGTAAAATATTAAATGGTAATATCAGAAAAGTTTACAGTATATCACGATAGTTTGATATACTAAGTTATTCGTTCAGTCAAAAATATTCCAATCATTGCTCTAACCAAATAATTTAATACTAGCACTGCAGCAGCATAGGCTAGAAGAAATATGGACAAAGTGACTGTGACATCACCCATTGACTTTCCATGGGCTTGTGAAAGCGATGTGAAGCCCCGGAAGCTGCAGTGTTGTATAAAAATTAGAGCCGGAGACTGCACAGTAGGGAGCAGGAAGACCCTTATATGGTCATTAAGTCCGGGCTGGGTTCGAGTCGTCCACTAAGCGTGAGAGATGCTAGCGACGCACAGTGACTAGGAAGTGCCGCAAACTGCCACGGATTGGTCCACAAAATATTCAAAATACTGTCCAAACGACACAACAACTTACAAAAATCGGCCCATGGGGAGACATTAGACTGAGAAAAAGCACCAATTGCGACTACATTATTTACTTAGTATTTTGACCGCATTGGTACCGTTGAATGCACTGAAACGGGCGGCTGAAAGAATACATTTTTGATCAAGGGTGCGATGCCAGTGGCCCGCCTGAGACTTGATCCTGCAACCTCTGAGTTACTAGTGTAGCACTCTAACCACTACCCTACACTGGAGCCCGCCCCCTGAGCTGTGCATGATGCCTGAAATCTACAGGGAGACACCCTGCTGTGCAGCCACGCCCTATATCTGCAGCTACTCCACCCATAGAGATCCCCAGAGGAGGGGTTCACAGTTAAATTCTCCCATCACATTCCTGGGGGGAGGGGGGGGGGGGGCCCTTAAACCAGCCTCTGATTGGTGTGACGCGTCCACCCTGGCCCCCCCCCACCCTCCAAGCATCAGGCTGCTAAATACCCCAGCACAGTGTCAAACAGGGTTATAATTACCCGTGGAGACGCCAGGCAGCCGCAGTCTATGTGCCAGGGGATCAGCCCTTAATTACTATATTCTGTGCATCAGGAACGCTCCAGTTACAGGACTCCCCCATTGGCCCTGGCAACCAAAGGGTATTAAAGATCCCTCTGATTGGCCCTGGCAGCTGATGGGCTTTACGGCTCCCTCCGATTGGCCCTGGCAGCTGATGGGCATTATGACTCTCTCTGATTGGCCCTGGCAGCTGCTGGGCATTAGCTCTCTCCAATCGTCCCTAGCAGCTGATGGATATTGCGGCTCTCTCGGATTGGCCCTGGAAGTCGATGGAAACCCTTGGCACGAGCCCCCGTGCCGACAATGTAAAAAGACGGCAGGGAAACTCAGCGGGTAAAAAAAAAATTAAAAAAAAATAAAAAAAAGATCTCATGTTCCGAGAGCCAGCAGGAATATAAGGTCTCCTAAGAAAGGCCTTCTATGAACAGAGCCCTCCCTGTATCATAACTCCGCCCAGTACACACTTTTCACTAGCCTGACACATCTCACTAATGCCACAAACAGAAATCATTCTGGCAGGATTCTCAAGGGATTCTCGGTTATAAATGCCAATAGGCGTGGGGTTTGGTCGCCTGTGAATAGGAATAAGAGGTCATTTCTGAAATGTAGCTGTAAATACGCCTTACCTGTGCAGAGCTCAGCACACTGTAGCCACAGAGGGCTGAGGACAGCAGTGCTCACAGCCGTATTAACCTTCCTGTGTTAGCATTTTACTGCCATTTGTGTTAAGGCAGTGCTTCTGAAACCCAAAATGAGTCGTAATTGATGGGCCCGTAAAAGGCACTAAATTTCTAATTTGGGTCCCGATATGAAAAGTATTTCTGATTTGAGTCCCAATGTTAAAAAGTTGAAGAACTATGTGTGTTAAGGTGTTACGGGTCAATAGAAAAAAAAAAAAAGTATAAACGTTACAAATATTTTATTTATTTATTTACTTTACACAAGTATTTTCTAATTCTCTAGGATGTCTTAAAGGCGTACATACATACATACCCGAGCGTAACCATAAATACCTGCACACACCCGTAAATACCTACATAAATCAATAAATACACACACATTTCCGTAAATATCCGCATAAAACTGTAAATATCTGCACATGGCCGTAAATATTCGCACATACCCATGAATATCTGCACATACCTGTAAATACCTGCACATACCCAGAAATACCCGCAGTCGCGCACATACCCGTAAATATTGCCCACATACCCAATATCCGGAGGTATATACCCATGCATACCCATAAATACCAGTGCATATCCATAAATAACCCCCCCCCCCCCCCCCTCCTCCATCACAACCACGTAGCCCACACACACACACACACACACACACACACACACACACACACAACCCGAACAGGCGAACACACACTAACCCAAACACACACCACAGCCCAAACACACACACTAACCCAAACACAAAGCGCAACCCTAACACACACACACACACACACGCACCACAACCCGAACACACTGCAACCCAAGCACACACCGCAACAGAAGCAGCAGTCCTGAGTTTGTTTGTTCTTTCTTTGTCGGGGATCCCTCCAGTTGAAAGATTTTGTAATTTGTGAAAATCGTCCACGCTCTATTGTGTAGTGTGCGCACCACTACGTCGACAAGACAGCAGATCACAAGAGAGAATGTTGCGCAATGCGAGCGGTACAGCGATTTTGGGGTTTTGAAAGTCGTGCAGTCTTCACTTGGCATAACACTATCTGTGAACCGACAAATGGATCTCCCTGCAGTTCAACACAGAATCGCCTTTTTGTACCAGCACTTTGCTAAAAGCACTCTGTCAATTACGGATGTCCAGCGTGCAGAGAAATAGATTTCAGTGAAAAATATTTTTTACTGAAGACAATTCACAAGACTTTGCAGAAGATATTTTCCTTTACCGCTACCGGTATTTTTTGTTTAACATTACTGCAAAACTTCAGACAACAGTGATGTTGCTGGAGACAAAAATAAATAGATATTCATTCATTCAACACAAAATCACTGTGTTCATAAAGGGAAAGGTGGGATGGGAGAGTCGGGCTGGTGAACGTCATCATGGGGGTTCAGAAACCTTTGGCTTTCGGAAGATATTGAGCACCGTCCCATAAAATAATTACACTCACCCCAGTATCTCCTAGTACCCGATATCAAGGAACATTCCAGATCTCAAGGAGCGTGACTATCTATACCACACACTGAATGCACCCTCAGTCCGAATCTCCCATATACAGTGCATCCGGAAAGTATTCACAGCGCTTCACTTTTTCCACATTTTGTTCTGTTACAGCCTTATTCCAAAATTGATTAAATTAATTTTTTCCCTCAAAATTCTACACACAACACCCCATAATGACAATGTGAAAAAAGTTTTTTTGAGATTTTTGCAAATTTAT
Organism: Synaphobranchus kaupii; assembly: GCA_029718625.1. Classification (NCBI taxonomy): domain Eukaryota; kingdom Metazoa; phylum Chordata; class Actinopteri; order Anguilliformes; family Synaphobranchidae; genus Synaphobranchus; species Synaphobranchus kaupii. Next base: position 34,836,575 of record CM056378.1, on the reverse strand, counting down.
TACAAATAAAAAACTAAAATTTCTCATTTACATAAGTATTCATACCCTTTGCTTTAACATATATTTAAAGTATCATATTTCATATTTGGTCGCATATCCTTTACATGCTGTTACTTCCTGAAGTCTGTGACCATCAACATCAAAAAACTGTCGATATCTTATTTTTCTCCTGACTTTTTTCCCCATAGAGTTCTATAGGAAAATGAGTCCGGAGAAATAACCCTTGCAGTGATCCATCCACATCTACTCCATATCTGGCAACAGAGTGATGGTTTGAGGCTCGTTTGATAGCTCAGACCCTTGATAACTTACAGCCATTTAGCCAGCCATGTGTTCCATACTGTACCAGTGTAATTTACAGCTGAATCTAGTCTCACTCCCCAATTTCCATAGAGATCCATTCAAATGCAGAGAGGTTATAGTATCGCTTGTAACAGTACCTGAAAATAAGATATCGACAGTTTTTTGATGTTGATGGTCACAGACTTCAGGAAGTAACAGCATGTAAAGGATATGCGACCAAATATGAAATATGATACTTTAAAAATACGTTAAAGCAAAGGGTATGAATACTTATGTAAATGAGAAATTTTATTTTTTTATTTTTAATAAATTTGCAAAAATCTCAAAAAAACTTTTTTCACATTGTCATTATGGGGTGTTGTGTGTAGAATTTTGAGGGAAAAAATGAATTTAATCAATTTTGGAATAAGGCTGTAACAGAACAAAATGTGGAAAAAGTGAAGCGCTGTGAATACTTTCCGGATGCACTGTATGGACAGCAACCTTACTTTGGCTTCCTGCCTGTTTGAGGCCTGGAAAACAGTGGAATAATCTCCCATGTGTTCCCAAAATGGCCTTTTTCATTCTCTCTAGAATATGTTCACGGGAAGGCGTTGTGTGTTGTAAGTGGCGCCATATGAAAATATTGATTGACTGATTCGTTCAGACAGCCTTGCTCTTGTGGCTACAACTGTGTAATAAACTGTGAGATAAGTATGCACATTAGTGCGCCTAATTAACGGGAGGAACAATGCCTAATTACCTTAATTACCCAACCAATCACAATCCCCTAAAACAAAGCCTGAATTGCAATGAGGCATCAGCTCCTCAGCTCAGATCGAGCAGCTGAGCTGCCCCCGGCTGCCGATGGCTCAGCCACAGTAGCCCAGTCTGGACTGTCCCTGGACCCATCTCTCGGGAACGACACACGGCTGGTTAGCAAGGCTATCTGTAAGTCACACAAGTCTGAACGTATGTGATGGACGTTAATTAACTCTGATAGAGATCCTAGAGTGGGCTACGGAATAAACAAGGAAAAGGCTGGCAGGCAACCAGCAACCCGCCATTAGGGACAGGATCAGACGGACAGCCTGAGCAGCAGAAAAGACGAGAACAGCTTCAGAGCGACAGGGAAACAAACTCCACGCCGAGTCAGGCATGTGATTTTCCCCCAATGTTTTCCCCCCCCGATTTTTTCCCCTGGTTAATCGTTTTCAAACCCTTATACGCCTCTGTGGCGGCTAGTTCTTCCACTTTAATGCTTTAATGTTCTCTTCTGCCACTACCAGTCAGTGTGTAAATGCATACAAGTCTCTGGTTCAGACAGTTAAGCTCTGAAAATCTAAAGTCTTTGATGGGGGGGGGGGGGGGGGGGGGGTAAACATGTAAATTCACAGATGGAATGTGTTACTTGGCACCATGGAAAATCGGGCAGTAATTATGGCACCTTTCAAACTCTGGGTGAAAAGGGGAAGAAGGACCCCCCACCCCCCCAAGCCCCTCCCCCATAGCCGGAAACCCTTGATGTTTCTTCCACTCTGGGCAGAGAGGAGCAGAGACGTCCTGAGAACAGAGCCTCCCAGCCGAGACCCCAGAGCGATTAGTACGGCAACGGCTTATAAAACCCAAACATAAATCCCAACCCTCAACCTTTAGAAAGGAAAGGGAGCCTGATTTATATGGGGGGGCTGGAGACAAAGACAGCAAAGACAGGCCTTTTTATATTTTGCGGTTAAGGCGTGGGAGTCGGGGGGGGGGGGGGAGACGTAGAAGATGGCAGTGATTTCTCCTGTAGACCGGACGAACAATGGCCGCCATACTGAGACAGAAACTGGAGAAATTTTTTTTTTATTTTGGGATAAAATAATTCTGCTCCAAATCAAAGCGAGCTGGGGTAAAGTGGAATAAACACTGGCAAGTATTCGGCCTCCTCACAGAAAAAGGCAAAAAACTCATTAGGACAATATAGCTGTCATGAAGAAATATGCACCATTCCATTTTCACGTTGACAATAAATGTCTTCTTTTACAGCACAGTTCGGGAGGCTGAGAGATGTGCGCACGCACACAGACACACTCCTCATCGAAAAAATAAATAAAAAAAAAGACTACTTACCCTCTCCACCCCCCTCTCCCAAATCTCCCATGCTAGCCCATTGCTTAATCTCACGGCCCTCGTTCCAGTCCATTGCAGGACTGAACTGAATTATCCTGCTTAAAATGTATTTGTGGGTGGTAAGTACCTAATAATTCCCCTGTGGTTGCATTTCATAAACTTCACTGTTACCCCAACACATGAAATTAACCTCTGCTGCTGCCCTCTCCCCCTCCCCCACAGGGTCAACAGGAAACTGTCCAGTCTCAGAGGAGGAGGAGAGAGAGAGAGAGAGAGAGAGAAAGAGAGAGAAAGAGAGAGAAAGAGAGAGCCTGTCGCTGATGTATAAATCACTTCTCAAACTCAGCCCTGAACAAAGACCTCGTACTCCCGCTCCCATCACCATTCCACAGTCACCACTGCACATCTCCACCAATGAGCAACCATTATGCAAATTAACCCCTCGTCTGAGCCATCCTCCTCTTTCCCTTTTCTTAAAGAGTTTCAGGACACTAGTCTCCATAGGGAGCAACTCCAAGAAAGAAGTCCCTGTCATTGGAGAGGGCTGCCTGGGAAGTGCTTAACACACCTGAATGCGTCAGTGTAATCCTGAAGTACACACAAGATGGGCCTTTCAAAAAAATGCTACGGCTTCTGAAAGTGGTGTGTGCGTACAGGGCACAGACTCTCACTCTCTCACTCTCTCACACACTTCACTTTTAGTTCCACTCCAAAGTGGAGTTTCTTTTTAAATTATTTGATGGTGAAATGGATTTTGGTTATTTGAAACATCAATCAGAAATGCCACTTGATATTTTAACAAATTTGATGTATCCATATTGTTCATATCTTCATTTAATGTATACCTTTAGATTGATTAAAAAAATAAATACCATGGATTTTTCCTGCCCCTCCCCGCTCCCCACCCCTTAAATCCCGTGACTGGGTACTGACCTCCGGTGTGTTTTTCTTGAACTCGCGGCTCTGGTCGATGAGGTTTTTCCTGGACTGCTCGCTCTCATCTTGCCGATTGGCTAGTACTGTGGCGGTGGTGTCGAGTTCTCTCTGTGAAAAACGAGAAAAGGTACACATGTAATTACACATCAGGCCATAGGGGGCACATTTCCATAAACAAATAAACAACCAAAAAACCTAGGAACTCTTACTCACACATACAGAATCCTCAACCATCAAGACATACTCTGCTCAAAAGCACAAAACTCACTGCACCCAGTTGCTCAGATTTACCACGTACAGCACCATAATTCATTGGACAGTGACACATTTTTTGTTATTTTGGTTCTGTACTCTAGCACTTTGTGTCTGAAAGGATGCAATGACAATGGGGTTGAAGTGCAGACTGTCAGCTTTAATTTGAGTGTATTTTCATTCATATCGGATGAACCGTTTAGAAATGATAGAACCTACATTCTCCCTCCCATTTTCAGGCATAAAAAATAATGGACAGTTAAACATAATGTAGAATAAAGTAATAATTTTTAATATTTGGTTGGATATCCTTTGCATGCCATGACTTCCTGATGTCTGTGACCCAACAACATCAAAAAACTCGATATCTTATTTTCTGGTACTCTTACAAGCGATACTATAACGTCTCTGCATTTGAATGGATCTCTATGGGAATTGGGGGGTGGGACTAGATTTAGCTGTAAATTATGTTGGAACAGTATGGAATACATGATTGGCGAAATGGCTGTAAGTCATCAAGGGTCTGAGGTATGAAACGAGCCTCAAACCATCACTCTGCTGCCAGATATGCAGTAGATATGGATGGATCACTTTACGGGTTGTTTCTCCTGACAAATTTTCCTATTGAACTCGATGGAAAAATAAGTCAGGAAGAGACACCCTTCAAGTTATCCATCCATATCTACTGCATATCTGGCAGCAGAGTGATGTTGTACTTCTACTGTTATACTACTTGTTTTAAATGTTTCTGGTTTGCTTTGGCAATATGTACTATGTATACAGTTGAAGTCGAAAGTTTACATACACCTTAGCCAAATCCATTAAAGTTTTTCACAATTCCCCTGACATTTAATCCTACTAAACATTCCCTGTCTTAGGTCAGTTAGGATCACTACTTTATTTTAAGAATGTGAAATGTCAGAATAATAGTAGAGAGAATGATTTATTTCAGCTTTTATATCTTTCATCACATTCCCAGTGGGTCAGAAGTTTACATACACTCTGTTAGTATTTGGTAGCATTGCCTTGAAATTGTTTAACTTGGGTCAAACGTTTCGGGTAGCCTTCCACAAGCTTCTCACAATAAGTTGCTGGAATTTTGGCCCATTCCTCCTGACAGAACTGGTGTAACTGGTGGAGTCAGGTTTCTAGGCCTCCTTGCTTGCACACGCTTTTTCAGTTCTGCCCACAAATTTTCGATTGGATTGAGGTCAGCACTTTGTGATGACCACTCCAATACCTTGACTTTGTTGTCCTTAAGCCATTTTGCCACAACTTTGGAAGTATGCTTTGGGTCGTTGTCCATTTGGAAGAGCCATTTGCCACCAAGCTTTAACTTCCTGGCTGATGTCTTGAGATGTTGCTTCAATTTATCCACATAATTTTCCTTCCTCATGATGCCATCTATTTTATAAAGTGCACCAGTCCCGCCTGCACCAAAGCACCCCCACAACATGTTGCCACCCCGTGCGTCACGGTTGGGATGGTGTTCTTCGGCTTGCAAGCATAACCCTTTTTCCTCCAAACATAACGATGGTCATTATGGCCAAACAGTTACATTTTTGTTTCATCACACCAGAGGACATTTCTCCAAAAGAGGACATGTCCCCATTTGCAGTTGCAAACCGCTTTTTTATGGCGGAGTAGTGGCTTCTTCCTTTGATTTGCACTTTTCGCACCAAAGCACGTTCATCTCTAGGAGACAGAACACGTCTCCTTCCTGAGCGGTACGACAGCTGCGTGGTCCCATGGTGTTTATACTTGCGTACTATTGTTTGTACATTACATTACATTAGAGGCATTTAGCAGACGCTCTTATCCAGAGCGACTTCTTTTTTTTAGCATTGCATACATTTAATACATTTATACAGCTGGATATATACTGAAGCGATTCAGGTAAAGTACCTTGCTCAAGGGTACAACGGCAGTGTCCGACCTGGGAATCGAACCTGCAAACTTTCGGTTACAAGGCTAGTTCCTTAACCATTAAACTACACTGCCGCCCCTACTTACTTGTACAGACGAACGTCGTACCTTCAGGCGTTTGGAAATTGCTCCCAAGGATGAACCAGACTTGTGGAGGGCCACAATTTATTTTCTGAGGTCTTGGCTGATTTCTTTTGATTTTCCGATGATGTCAAGCAAAGAGGCACTGAGTTTGAAGGTAGGCCTTAAAATACATCCACAGGTACACCTTCAATTGACTGAAATAATGTCAATTAGCCTATCAGAAGTGTCTAAAGCCATGACATAATTTTCTGGAATTTTCCAAGCTGTTTAAAGGCACAGTCATCTTAGTCTATGTAAATTTCTGACCCACTGGAATTGTGATATAGTGAATTGAAAGTATAATAATATAATAATAGGTCTGTAAACAATTGTTGGGAAAATTACATGCACAAAGTGTCCTAACTGACTTGGCAACACTATAGTTTGCAAACATTAAATCTGTGGAGTGGTTAAAAATGAGTTTTAATGACTTCAACCTAAGTGCATGTAAACTTCCGACTTCAACTGTATGTGTATTTCATGCCAATAAAGCATATTGAATTGAGAGAGAGAGAGAGAAAGAGAGATCTCCTCCCCCAACTCTCCAAAGAGGAGGGAAAATGGGCTTTTTCTCTGCACAAGCTAAAACCCTGGAGACTGATTAGCACAATCTGCCTTTTACACCCATTCTGAAATATAATTGGCTAATCACTTCAATTTGATTAGCAGGAGGGTTCTACAGCCTAATTCACACTGACTGTGGGACACTTCAGGGAGATGCACAGCAGCGAGGGGGGTGTGGGGGAGGTATTTTTAATATACTTCTTTAATTATCAACACACAGCCCGACAGGGTCTTCCACTCTAAAGCACCCTGCAGGTGATATGCAAGCCCTGCTGATGCGGGACGGCCTTCATTCACATCACCGGCACTTAGCACAAACATGCTTCATCAAACTGCACTGACATTTATGCATCTGCTACAGCCTTGACTCATAATTTCTACTCCTCCCCTTGCATTTCGCCCCCCCTTTATTGGCATGAGGAGGCCACACTTATTTCGCCAAAGCACATGGAAGAGAAAAATGAAGAATACTGGATTAAGTGTACAATGTTGTTCTGTCCAATAAGAATGCGCTCCTGCTTCTGTGAGGGCTGGGACTAGACTTTCAGCCATTCACTGCATGCCCAGCAACCAACATGCGCGCACACACACAAAACAACATACGCCTCTTCCTCTCCTTCAACCCAAAACCACTACTGTTCTTTCAGCAACGTGTGATTGGATCCAATATCTAGAATAGCACTTCCCTCCATTGAGCAAATGGACAAAGGCACTATTAGCTGGTGCTGATCGGGCCTGTCGATGTAGAAAGGTGGCATAGTAGCTGGGTAAGGAGAGATAGCAGCTGTGTCCAGAGTGTGATCGAGTTTGGACCAACGGTTTGTTCCCAGGAGGGTTATTTGAAATACCAGGTTTGGATTTGGGTTTGGGAAACTCGGTCATGTTGGACGGCGGCTGGCTGGGAGGATTCGGACATGAGGAATGAGGATGGAGAATAGGCACCTTTGCACCACCAACAGAAGGCTTGGGAAGGCTTTGGTGTGGTTGAGAGGGGGCAGAAGGAGAGGAATTTGTAGCTGCAGTCTCAGATAGTGTGGGGGGGAGACCCTTTTAACCTCTAGGGGTCGCGGTTTCTCCCAGTACATGTACGCAAAATCTCTGATGGACTCGTCTCCTGGCCTTCCCCCGGCTGATCCTCACAATCCCCTGAGAGGAAAGCTGAAAAGAATTTTCCTCAAATGCTGCCCAGGTTTGGGTTTCCATACGGCCAACATCCCACCAGTCAGATGAAAACTGAAGCTTGATGTTATATTTTCCCTTGAACCTTCCCCTCAAGTCCCCGTGAATGGAAGAGTTAGCAGGTCATGGCGTTAACTCAGGGCTGACACCAGACTGCATGGTGCAATGTAAACGCCCCATTCGGACAGTATCTAGTGCGGGCTCTACAGATAGAGGGACAAAACGGTTGGTTTGGATGGCTGTGGTTATAAGACAGGGCTAACGGAGTGAGCTGGTGTGCTGTTTCAAGGAACTGACTTGCTCAACCACACTGTGGAGTTGTGTGCAGCTGTTGACTTCCTGTTGAAGATGGTTGACTGTGTCCAACATGGGGCCCATGGCCTCTTGAATGTTCTTAATCATCCGAGCCTGGAGATGTTTCAATCGCCAGTTCAGGGTGAGATTGAACTGTATCCTCAGATATTCAGCCTGACTGTCCATAAATACCAGTAGCTGTTGCCGGTCCTTTTGGTGAAAGATTGAGAATTGTGTCTAAGGTGTTCCTTGTAAGACAGTTCCTTGTTGCTCTCAAGTTCTGTAGGGATATTTGGAGGTTTTGCGGAGAGTTGTGTAACCCTTCGTGGGCTTTATTTATATATCGCCGTGTTGCAGGTTGGGAGGGCGGTGGAGGCTCAAGATAGGTATCTGGGCACAATTCCATGTCCAGCAAGGAATACTGAGACCCGTCTTTGACATTCGAAAGGGGGTAGGCGCTGTGACCGCACACGTGCGTCACCCGACTCCCTTGCAGAGTTGTCAGGGTTATTCCTTTCCCGACCTCCACAGGGAGTAGTAACCAGAGAGAGTTTCTCCATGTTCCCCAAAATCATCCTCTCCAATGCAGATGCCATTTTGGATTCTTTGGAAAGGTGTCTTTTTTTCTTCAAATACAATTTTGTCATGTGTTGGATTTCTCTTTTTTCAGGTTTGGTAGTTTTTTTATATTTATATTATAATTTTTTTTTTTTTTAAAGAAACCTCGCAAGTAAAAACATTAGCGTGTACACAAATTTCTTTGGAGTATTTATTCATACAATGTTGCAGTCATTTGTGTCCCATCTGGGGTGCCAGCTGTAGTAAACACACTTACATACAGACTCACACGCACACATACATATGCACACACGTGTGCGCACGCACGCACGCACACGCACACGCACACACACACATATATATATATACGTGCACACAGAGACAGACACACTGCCTCTGGGCCAGCCTCAGTCTCAGAGCCTTGCCAGGAGCGCCGTTTGCATAAAAGACAGAATTATCGTCCATAATGGCTTTATAATTTTCCTAATGGCAGAATTTTGCTGGCTAAGGCAGTGGCGCTTGTCTTAGTTAATTTGTTGGGCAGTAAACGCTGATGGAACAGATTAGGGTCCTCCCTGGAGAGTCTGCAGCAGATGCTAAGGGCTGCGTGTGCGCTGCATGTGAGCGGCGCATCAGCGTTTTATTGGAATTACGGAGGAGTAATAAAGAGCACTCACACACCCCGCCCCAGACAAACCCCATCGCTTTCCAGATCTAATTTCAGATTCATTAGGAGAAGAGAAAGGGAAATGAGGGGGATAAAGGGTACAACTGTTTGACTGTGAAAGGGATACGGACAGACAGACATCCCTCCTGCAGACCAGGGTGGATTTGGGGCAGATTTCCAGAGGCTCTCACTCCAGTCCACACAGCAACACATTAGAGGTTCATCAGCGCTGGAAAAAAACCCGCTAATGATGACTGAGACAGCACACTGCAAACGACATGCTGTCCTCCCAAACACTGACAATGTGCACAGAAATGTGTGTGTCTGTGTGTGGGTGCGTGTGTGTGTGTGTGTGTGTGTGTGTGTGTGTGCGTATCTCTGTCTGTGTGTGTGTGTTTGTGTCGGTGTGCTTTCTGTTCTGTATGCTCAATTTGCACGTAAACGTGCACAAAGGACCATGTGGCAAGTCACGTTTTCAATTGTGGGAAAGAATAACCTTGTGTGTGCGGATTGGTCACTGTGCTGTACAGAATATACCTCTATATCCTCACATGGGGGCACCAGAAATGTAGGTAGACAACTATAGTGTAATGAGGTTTATCCTCAATGGGACCTATTCACCAATCACTCTACGAACAAATCTGTTCTTAAGATTTTATTTTAAAAGTTTTTACAAACATTTCGGGATTAACTGATGTTTGCTTTCTGAGCTTCTGTTCTACAACCCCTGGCAAAGATTATGGAATCACCACACTTAGAGGATGTTCACCCAGCTTTTTTTACTTCGTAGCAAATGAACAAATCACAGATATGACACAAGACTATTTTTGTTTAATAGCTGAACATTCTGGCTTTGTGAAACATACCTCAAACAAATTTAATTTAATTATTTTAATTAATGGCATATTTTTTTCCAGATCAAGTAGAGGAAAAAATTATGGAATCTTCAACAAAAAGAAAATCACAATTATTTGTTGCTCCTCCTCTGGCTTTTATGATGGCCTGAATTCTTTGAGGCATGGACTTCACTCAAGAAAAACAATATTCTCCATCAAGCTGGTTCCAGCTTTCTCAAATAGCGGTTGACAGATCAGCTTTGCAGGACGGAGCCTTGTCATGGACCAATTTTTTAAATTTCCACCATAAATTTTCAATCGGATTGAGATCCGGACTGTTTGCTGGCCATGTCATTGAGTTGATATTCCTTTCCTGAAGAAAAGCTTTAACACTCTGCTCTGTGGCAAGATGCATTATCATCCTGAAAAATGACGTCATCATCACCAAACCTATTTTCTATTGATGGAATGAGAAAAATGTCCAAAATTTCAATGTACACCTGTGCATTGACTGTTGAGGTAATGATTGCCATCTCCCCTGGTCCATTACCTGACATGCAACCCCATATCATAAATGATTATTGCTTTCTTCAGGCAGTCATCTTTATATGTTTCATTAGAATGGCACCAGACAAAGGTTCCAGCATCATCTCCTTGGCCAATGCAGATTTGTGATTCATCACTGAATATCACTTTCATCCAATCATCCACACTCCATGATTGCTTCTCTTTAGCCCACTGTAACCTTGTTTTCTTCTGTTTAGATGTTAGTGCTGGTTTTCGTTTGGCATTTCTATACGCAAATCCCATTTCATTCAGCCGATTTCTTACAGTTCTGTCACAAACATTGACTCCTGTTTTTGCCTATTTGTTTTTCATTTGTTTTGTTGTGCATTTTCTATTTTCAAGGCATATTGCTTTGAGTTTTCTATCCTGATGCTTTGACGTCTTCCTTGGTCTACCCGTATGTTTTCCTTTTATAACCTTCATATTTTGTTTATACTTGCACCAAATTTTAGACACAGCTGACTGGGAACAACCAACATCTTTTGCCATCTTTTGGATTTCCTTCTTGAAGGAGTTTTATAATCTTTTCCATTGTTTGAATTGACAACTCTCTTGTTGGGGCCATGTTTCCTTTCAAGTCCAACAGCTCGTTAAGGTCTGTAAGCCTTTACACATTTCTTTCAAGAAATAACATTAACCATCTATAGTAAGCCAAAATGAGACCATATCGTACAAATGTTAGTAAACATCATAAAGTATATCACAAATCATAAAGTAGCATTGCAGTTTGTTTGGAATATCTTCGTCAAGTCCAACCACAAATTTTAAAAAAATTCAGCGCGAAGCAAAATGCAAAACTGCAAATGCAACATTCAGCAAAACGCCATTATCGTGCTAAATTGTTTGTTGCCTCTGAAGAACACCTAATACTAATTCTAATGCTTTCCCAATGGGAGCCATTTCCTTCAGAGGGCAAGTGCTGCTCTAAACGCGAGAGGCAAAGTTTTACGTTTTCGGAGTGGAATTCCCCAGTGGGGAGCAGCGCGTTTGACAGGTGAAGCGCTTATACTTTAGGGTTGGGGCGCAGGAGCGATGACCGTCTCAGCTTGGGGAGCTGCGTCAAAGAAGCGCTAAACACAAAAACACCAGCACGCGGCCGGGCCGCACCTCACAACAGCTTGTGTTTACATTAAGTAGGTCACTGAACATAGCGGAAATCGCTTTTATCAAAGTTCCTTCAGTTTTAACTCAAACGCCCAAACACCGTGCGTATGAAAGGCTAGAGCCTATCTTTACCTCATATCGCCGGTATCTGCTGTGCCCAGGCATATGGGGGGTTTCTATTTTACCAAATGCTTTAGTGCCATTTATTTAAGGTCAGATCTGAAGAACAATGGCTGCCTGATATATAATCTACAGACCAGCCCAGTTTTCAAGCTGCACCATTAGCTTAACCTTGCTACATGTTCAACAAAACACAAGAAAAAAACCCTCTACCTTTAGTCGTTAACAAGATGAAACGCAGCGCCATGCAGGTGTACACCTGCAGTAAAGAGCCCTAAGTGTGAAAGGACTTCCTGGTTTGCTCTCTAATGGCATCCTGGTCCTGTATGAATTGTGCATTAGTGACTGATATCTCAATGAATCACAGGTCACATGGGCAGAGAGAGACTGCAGGCAGAACAGTTAATGAGAACACGCCATGGACAAAGGATTCATCTACACTGTGAGCAAGCATACACAGAAACGCACACAAACACACATATACGCACGCACGCGCACCTGCAGTGCAGCTGTGATTTTGACCCTAGTGAGAGAGAAAGCCCCGTGATTTGCCCTAATTAAAACGTGAGCACCAGCACAGGACCACACCGCCCTTCAGACCTGTCCTTCGCCTTGGCCACTCGTTCCCATGCCAACTGCCCACAGTCACACTGTCCCCGTCACATGACCATGCAGCACGCCAGGAACCCAGCAGGCCTGGAGATGTGGAGACGTGGAAATGTGGGCAATCAGGAACACATACCCTCGCACACAGGCGCAATAAGACCCAACACTCCATCTCTCAGGCGGCCCTGGTGAGCGAACACTATCTACCTCCAACTTGAAACCGCAATTTAGCACCAGGGTTCTGACAAATGATGTTCCAGACCAGGAGGGGCACGTGCGATAGGGGGAGATCGGATTCATTAATCACAATTACATAAGCTGCAAAGGTGGATTACAATGAACCTGGAAACCCAATTATCCCTACGGCTCATTGCTGTAAAACGCAGCCGTTTCTGGTGAGTGAAAGTAGGAACTCTGTCTGTTCACTCCATGTACTTTCTCACTGCTTAAACTGGCAGTTTGGATTTTATTTTTATCTTATTTTCTTCTGTGAATGGAGCAGTACTATGACCAGCTAGCTCATTTAGAGTTCAATAATATAAACTTTATTTATGGGAATCATAAAAACGGAACGTGTCATCCGAATAGAATCTCATCAGCTCGAATGTAGCGGATTAGCTTTTAGCATCAGATAGGTCTGTCACAAGATTAGCTTTCAGCATCAGCAGGTTCTGTGCAGTAAAATTAGCTTTCATCATCAGCAGACCCCGTTTAGTACAATTAGCTTTTTAGCATCACCAGGCTCTAGGCAAACCTAGACTGATGGAACCTCAAAAGGTCAAGCTCCTCTGGTACATCCTCTGAAATAGCACTTCTGCATTTATCAACTAACCAGTACTTCTGCTGTTCGGTTGCTCTGGACAAGAGTGCCTGCTAAATGCATAAATGCAAACGTAACGCTTCCCTTTTTCACTACGCTCACTCAACAGCACCTGAAACACCATCAGTAACTCGATAACATATCACACTGAGCTGGTCCACCAACTACCCTGTTTTATTTCTGCTTTATTTTACCAGGTAAGTACCATTGAGTCCAACTCCTTCAAGAGAGCTCTGGCCAATAGAAGTGACAAGCAGTCAGTTTATAACATAAAACACCATACACAAAGCAACATCAAAACCACCAATATTACACATTTCAGGTAAACCAATTACAAACATCAGTTTTTAAGGTCTCCAAAATCTTTTTAAAATAATCCAAAGGGAAGAATTCGGCCAGTTTAATGTCCTTCTGGAGCTGGTTCCAGGACCCTGTGGCATAATAACCATCTTTACAAATTCTGTGGAAAGGCAGGCACAGCACGTCTGTGGTGCCTGGAGACAGCGACAGCAGTGGACTCAGCCCTTCCACATCCTCCCGGAGTCAGAATATTCCAGAAGAAACACTGTGTGTCCGTCTCATTAAAAGATGAGGTTCACTTGTTCCTGGACACTGTCTCTGCAACACTCCTCCACCTGGAAGGCAATCAGGACTCATCTCGCAATCAATCGCACATTATCACAATCAGCCGCGGGATACGCGCTCTTGCCTTACGCACGCCCTGCCGCCTACTCTATAAACCAGGGCTGCCCAACCCCGTTCCTGGAGATCGACCGTCCTTGTAGGTTTTCACTCCAACCCTAACAAAGCACACCTCATTCAACAGCTAGAGATCTGATTGAGCTGCTAATTAGTAGAACCAGGTGTGCCAAGTTATGGGTGAAATGAAAACCTACAGGATGGTAGATCTCCAGGAACAGGGTTGGGCAGCCCTGCTATAGACTGTAGTTAAATGGTGAGTCAAGATGGGCTGAATTGCCTTTTCTTATCGTCCTTATGTCTTTATGACTCTAATCCCATCCGTGTACACGTTGGTCTGCACAGCCAAGATCGCACAATGTTCTCAAGTGACCATTATGAACTCACCAGTCAGTCTAATACAGGGGTGTCCAATCTTATCCAAAAGGGCCCGTGTGGGTGCAGGCTTTTGCTTTATCCGAGCACAACGACACCTAATTCAACCAAATAACAAACCCACGGTCTTCAATCTAGACCTTGATAAGTAGAATCAAGTGTCTTAGTCTAAGAGGACTAAGTCTAAGGGGAAGAGAACACTCCTGGTCTAAGAGGAGGTTTTACGGCAGGAAGGGCTGCGATGTCCCCTGGTGTTCGGCGAGCTTGGCCCCTTAAGCGCTTAACTGAAGTCCCTGATTAGCCAGAGAGCCCACACACCTCGTTTCCCAATAAAACTTGCAGACAGTGCAGTCCTCCAGGACTGGAGCTGGAGAGCTTGCTTTACACAGGGCTCTCATTAAGGATCTGGTGATTATGGGCCGCAGTCTCCTCAGTAAAGGACTTTATTAGTGTGAATTACACCGTCTTTTCAAATTGCCTCTGCTCCCATGTGGAGCTGCAGCAATCAATTTATGGGTGAAGGAATGGGGGGGGGGTGTGGTATCAAAAGCATGTCGCCCGCAATCAGTGACGCGCTGGGATTTCCCGACAAAACTTGCAATCTTTTGTATTCGTATGATTGTGTCAAATGATGGGTTATCTTCAAATCTTTCCAGCAGCCTGTAAGACAGCTCAGGCTAAAAAGCCTACAAGATGCTGCCGTGCGACTATCTGAAGGACGTAGCAGCTACTCCGTTAACAATCACAATCACCCCTTCAAAAGATGATCCATGATACTTCAGATGATATCGGCATTAGCCTGGACTCTGGAGTTGATGGTACAGAAGTGATCCACATTCCTCTGTGACTGCGCTGTTCACTCTTGGCCTCCAAGAGTGCCTGAACAAGATGCGCAACCCCCCCAGGGATGTGGTGGGGCTTAGCGCCCCCATGTTTACAGTTGCGGAACAAGGCATTCTGGCGGTAATGGCGGAGAGCCCCTGGCTGCCTATTGCACGGCTCGAATCCGGCGAACGGTGCACCCCCATCAATGCCCACATTCCTCAGAAACTTCCCAGGATTAGTGCTGACAAATGACCCAGAAAGGCTGGCGCCTCGTAACGGAGGAGGGAGCGTGAATGGAGCCAGGGTCCAATCTCAAAAATGCATGAAGACGAGACGAGAGAAAACAAGGACGGGGGGGGAAGGGGGCGGAGGCAAGAGAGAGGAGACGATAATGAATAGCCTAGCAGCGGCTGCTGGCTAACGCGCTGCACAGAGATCAGTCCTGACATGCCCGGTCTGGTTTCGGCCCGCGTTCTACACGCACAAGCAGCTGATGTTTCAGGTAGCGAGCATATTACAAATACCTAATCTGACTAATGAGCAGAGCATTATGACTTAATGACGCTCCAGCTGTTCCAGATGATTAACCTCATATCTCCGGCACTATCGGACGTCCCCAGATCGTGTTCGGGCGCGGAACTCGATGTAGCCCAGCATAACGACGGCAGCGAGAAGAGGCATAACTGACAAGAACGGATCAAATCTCTTTCCATTATTGATACGGGGAGAATCTCACGCTCGTATGAACACACTGTCACGCGTCCCCAGCTTTAATAGACGTCCTATCAGCCCTAAAATCAGATCATTTCAACAGCAAATCATTTCCCCAATTTCTACAAAATTGGCTGCAGTTTATATGGTTCTTGTATGAACTTCCAGACAGTGAATCACAGACGCATGTGCGCATGCACACAAGCGCCATCACACAACCCCACCCACCTACCAATGGTGGAAACGACATTCGGTTTTAAAAGTCTAAAGATAACTTTGCTTCCTACAAACCCACATTTCTCCATAAATAACTTAAGTTGTGTCGTCTTAAAGGGTGAGAATACTTCCAAGCCTTCCGGAAGACAACAATACACGCTGTATACATACAGGCCTCATGCAGGTTGCCGCAGTGTTTTGGGATTGCTACAGGGTTCTTGTGCACCGAACGGTGTGATTCTTTAGGAATTTTCACCACATGCCTCCAACTGCTGCCACATAGGTTCTTTGCAGAGGCACAACCGGCTGCCTCGTTCAGACAATGTGACCAGCGAGACAGTTATAATTATGGGTGCGACATTTTACCATTTTCTCTCAACGATTACAAGTTGATTTCGGTTACTCCAGCACTCTTATTTATTTATTTTTTTGTGCCTAAAGCCCGATTTACAGAAGCAGACCGCTTAAAGGTGGCTAATCAGTGAAAAAAGATTTTAGATTTTCTGAATACATTTTTTCCTAAACATTTAAGAATCTGCTGGCAAGTACATGGTTACATGAGTAAACGGTCCCACCCGTAGTTAGAATTACTGTGAGTAGTGTAACTGAAGAGGATTACCAAATCAATAACAAAACAACAGAGTCTTCAGGAGCCAAGTGAAGACAAATCTTGTGACCAAACAAAAAAAACCACTCAAGTTTTTAACGGTCAAGTTTAAGAGGCGTTGAAAAGGAAATATTGGACTCAGCTCCTGTATCTTTAGCCTATGAGTCCTTCTTCCAACATGTTTATTATGGGTGCTTTCCCAACAGTAGTTCAGACACTACCAGGCTCCTGAAACAAATATGAAAGAAAGCGTGGAGTACAGTTGCTAAATTCCCTCACATATCACCAAGCTACAGAGCATCTCAACAGAACTGTGGGGGGGTTATCAAACATGTAAGAAGAAGGATTACCTGAACACTGCTTTAGAATGCTCCCGGTCAGTGGTTAAAAAAAAAAGGTCTTTGTCAGGTAACGAAACGTTGCCTCTTTATTAAACACTGACTGGGACCATTCTAAAATAGTGTGTGGGTAATCCTTTTCTTACAGTTCTATACATTTGTTTGCCTCACACCTGTCTAGTTTTAGATGGGTGCACATTCTATCTCCTTTGGGGTTATCACGCATGGCCTCCAGGCAACTGGATCACAGCCAGGTCGACAGCCAAACTGCCACATACGGCCTGGAACTGGTTTACTGGAAATGACTATGGCTAACCGGCACACCTTCATCCTGGAGGACAGAGCGAGTGGCGGTCACTGCAGTGCAGTCCAGCGAAAACAGGAGGAGATTAATGTGGGTAGGGGAGGGAGGGAAATGACTTAATGAGTTATACTCAAAATTACTCCTTCCAGCCAAATGAGGTATGAATTAATTTTGCTATAAACATTACAGGCAGGACAAAGGCTGTGCTATGTGCTGCACTGTGTGGGGGTGTGCGCGTGTGTGCTTGTGCGCATATGTACAGCCTTGGCCCGCCTCTCCAGGTCACACAAAAAGCGTGAACTGAGAGTGAGGTGTACGGGTGAGACAAACAGGGCATTATCTCCAGGAACATTACGCGGTTATCTGATTGACTGCCACAGCTATCTCTACCCATATTTGCATTCTTACACAAGGGAGAGCATGTTTACTCTGAACACCGGACTAATTTATTCAGAACACAGAATTAATCATAATTCACAATTCAGATGGAATATTATCAGAGCTGGGAGTAGTGAATGAACAGAGCTCCTTTTTCAAGTAAAAAAAAAACAAAAAAACAATAATAATAGGCAGTCAGTTTTTGCCATGTGAGACAGATGTGATAGAGGCATGGGGGGGAGGGGGGGTCACCATGCGTGTCTCCAACAGCATCTCCTAGCTTGCATTTTCCCACAATTCCCCGTTTTAAAAAGGAAGTCAGCCGGCGAGTCCCCCCAGAGACGCACGGAGCGGTTCTGTGGACTCCGCTTCAGACTCTTTTGGCTTACGTGCGACGCACAGCCTGTCGAAAATGCAGCGCACCGTGAAAGCCAAGGCGCTGGGTATACGCAGTCCTTTTCGTGTTACCCAGCAGCACCACAAACGCTCACTAAACGGCACACAGCACTGTCCTTCAAATATTTACAGGTGAAACTCCCTAATGTTACGGCTGATTTTTTTCAACACAAACACAAGGCTACATCAGTCTGAAAGGCAGGAACATTTTTCAAAGCCGTTTTTAGGCATGCACGCTATAGCTGTGGATAGGCCCACATATGAAAATTCAGCTAGCAGTTGATAGGTTTGTTTACTAGCCAATGCTATCATTTTAGCCAATGTTATGAGATTTGATTGTCTGCTCCAAAACTGGAAAAGGACGTAAAATGTGATGAATGGTAAAGTTCAGAAGTGTCCCGATTGTCAGTTATGAAGGGAAATTCAGGACCTCTGCATATTATTTTGCATAAACTGATGCAAAAGAGTGGATAAGTAACAATGGATCCGCTATAGACACGTACACATAGCCTGTATAAAACATCCATCTTAAATGGAGTTAAAAATATCCACTACACCCACCATTTCAGCACTGCAGACTATGCCAAAATGAGACTCACATGAATTAGATGATCACAGCTTTTAAGAGACAGGGGGGGTATGTCTCTTTCTCTGTGGGCAGGGCCAAGGGGTGACTTGTTTTGACAATAAACGCGACGGTTGAGAAAGTTGCGTACTCCAGCTTTGAACTCCAAAGTCAGTATACACATTTTTCATGTTTCCCTTGCCTTAATCACCCATAGTCCTTGTCTAGAATACCCATTAAATGTTCATGAAATGCTTGCTGGGAACTGTATTACAAAGCCAACCAAAAGCCCAGCTTTGCTGAGCAAGAATATTTTTTTTAAATGCACATTAAATAACTTAATAATTAATAAAGATATACATCGGTGTGCTTACTTCTGAAAAACAAAGTGCAGTGAAAAGTTCTTCCAATAGTGTTGGTGTTTCCTGTATCAGAAAAGTAAGAACAAGCAATTTACAGATTCTTAGGGATACCAGTAAGCACCAGGTTCCTGAGAATGTCTCTCTGTGATGTAAAGGGCTCATGTAAGGGGGTTTCCGTTTTAATACAGCAGCTGATATCAGTACATTCTGCATACGGCAGCCGTCTCTGATGCTGCAATTTTGGGATAGAGCTCACGAGCGTTAAACCTCCTCAGGGAAGTGGAGCAGCCTTCTACCTTCCAGCATTAAAACGATTGCAATGCCCTCTATATATCCCCCAGGCTGTGTATTACAGAGACGTCAACATCTCCATAGAATCCACAAGGTCTGAAAAAAGGGGGGAAAAAAACTATTCGGTGAGGAGGGAAATTCAGAGAGCGGAACCTACAGAATATTCCGGGTGTTTTAGCAGAACAGAGCTGCTCTTCTGTACTGGAACATAAATGACTGTGGTGAGCGTGGGCAGGGAGGAGTATTCAGCGATGCCATAAGGTTTCCAGACATGCCTCGCAGGCTGGAATGCTGGGATATCGGACTGGGAGATAGGATCACCGGGTACTGAACCGTTCGAGGCAGAGATAAGAGCTTGACGTTACACAGCCGCGTGCCTTCCAGAATGAAAAATCGCCCCGCTCGTCCCAGAATTAATTCTGCTCTCTTGCCGTGAGTTATGCCTCATCTCAAGACTAGATTAAAAGGGCAGAACACTGACAAAACTTTAAAAACTGCGGTGTAGGAACCAAAATAAAAAAAAGTTGTTGCAGCAGGGACAGAGATTAATTACACACAGATGTTGTATGGGACACAGACTAGAAAAGGCAGGAAGGGGGTCGTGTCAGCGAAGGGTTGATGGAACAACTAGATGGATTGTCGGCCACGGTCAAGGTCAACTTCATCTGAATCTGCTTTAAAAAGCAGCAGACAAAATGGGGGAAGAATAATCGCGTAACAAAAATAAAGAGAAGGAAAAAGATTGACGGCGGGCTAATCATGTCTGCTGATGGGCCGGGCCAGATGAACGAGGTGTTCAGAGAGGTGTGGTGTTATTTCGGCTGGTTGGCTGGCTGGCCGAGATGGGCCCCTTATCTCTGGCCCCTACACCCCCCCCCCCACCACTCCCCCCAGTAAAAAGCAGGAGAGCGCTGTCATGGAGATGGATTAGGTCTGCGATCTGCGCCATCAGATAAACCTGATGGGGGGTGGGGAAAAGAGATGGCCCCCCCTACCATTTTCAGACGATGAAAAGGTGGGGTGGAGGCCCCCATACTCCTCCCGGTCTTATCAGCCAAACAGACCTGCTCTTCCCGTCTGATGACAGCCTCTTCTCGTCATTTATAAACCAAACCAGCCCGGCGGGATGTCAGGGGGAGAGATAGAGCTCCAGAATACAGATTGCAATCGCAGACCGGGGTCGGGAGATTGCGATCGCGAATGGTGGGGGGAGGGAAATTGAGATCGCGGACCGGGGGGTGTTCATTCATATCCAACAAACCTGGCAACTCCTTGTGCTAATGTGCTCCGGTGACAACTTTATTAATGATGATTGCTGCTTTCTCAGTGGGTGTCAATGGAAGAATCGCGTGAGGCTAGCGATTCCAACACAGGTAAATGGACGAGTAAACGGGCACAGTACCCGTTCTGCACGATTTGTGATGACATCACAGAGCGCGGTGGAGGCAGAAACGATCCGGGAACCAGGGTGGGATAGAGTCCCATGGCGAAGGTACACCTGGGGTGCAAATAATGCAATTCAACATTTTCCTTCCTTTTTTAACCTGGGAGGAATCCGTTGATGTGGAAGTGGATGAACCCCCTGAGGTAAAAACCCACCGGTTCAAACAGCGTCTCTCTCTCTCTCCCTAAACTGTGAGCGTTTACCCCGAGTTCAGCACTCCAGGCCGTAATAATGCTTCATTTAACACTCAACCCTGCACCCCGTTATGCTACTCATAGCCCGATATCCTCATGTTACCTCCTGCACACGCCCACTGCGCCACTTAAGGCTATGCTGCAGGTTTGCATAATGACAGCCGCTATCGGTTGTGGCAACTCG
Source organism: Synaphobranchus kaupii (assembly GCA_029718625.1). Classification (NCBI taxonomy): domain Eukaryota; kingdom Metazoa; phylum Chordata; class Actinopteri; order Anguilliformes; family Synaphobranchidae; genus Synaphobranchus; species Synaphobranchus kaupii. The sequence continues at coordinate 34,815,737 of CM056378.1, read as the reverse complement.
GTGTCGTCGTCGCTGCGCTTTGCTTAACCTCTTTTCAGGCGCTTTGTAAGTCACCTTGGGTAAGAGCGTCTGCTCAATGACTAAACGCAAAGGCAGGAACACGAGGGTGAGAAACACGGGCAGGGAAGTGTGACCCGGTGAGGGGCGGGGTCATGTCACTCAGACACCAAAGGCAGAAAAAAAAGGTCTGGTAGTGCTTTGTTTCTCATCGATGCGTCGCTGCAACCTGCTACTCAGCCACCGACTTTCCTGAAAAGAGGCTCAAGGCCAAACCATAGCGATCGAGGCCGCAAGTCATCCCGCAGCACAGCAATCTCAACTAAAGCCTCCTTTCACAAGAAAAATTGATAAAAAACTGAGAAAGAGGAGTAGAAAAATCTGTCTACAAAAATATCTCTCAGCGTGAGAAGTGCAGACACAAGCAGATTTAAGGATGGCGAGCATGACAGAGCCTCCTGCCCCCCCACCTAACCAGACATCCCCCGTCCCTCACCCACTCTGCCCATTTTAAATCCAAATTGTGTTTCAATAAGGGCATGATTAAGAAGGCCCTGCTCCATTTGAAGCTCGGTAGACACGCTCGAATACTGAAAGCTGGCAACAAAGCAAAGTGAAATATGTTCACATACGCAGGCCTATTTTACTCACTGATGAAACTACACCATGTAGCATTTCTCACGTTGCATCCAAACCAATAAGGTTCCGCGACAGCTTCAGAAACAAAACGCGAGAACAACTTTTTCAACGTGTACGAAAATCCTGTCAAAACATCCTGGGGGCTGACGAGAGGATGCGGGCACGCAGGGTAGCGGTGGCCGTGCTTATTTGCGAAAGAACACAAACACATTCACTGGAAGCCTGCCTAAATTCCCAGGGTCATATTTGAATGCACAAGCAGGTTCCACACAGACTTTAGAAAGCGCTGGATCTTTCCTTTCTCCATTTCGCTGTGGAACGAAGAGACCAACACCTCAGCCCTCATTAACTTAATAATGCATGAAACGGGGCTCAGGATTCCAGACAACGCTCACAGAGACGTAAAGTATTCATCAGGAACAGAACCGCCGGCGGAGTCGCTTAATCGTCCCCCGTCGCGGCTTCACCTCACCTCACCTCCGACCACAAACCCGCCCACTTATTTACTCCTCAACAAACGCTTTCTTTTTTTAAAAGAGGCTAGCGCCACGTAGGCCCCGCACTTCTGGAATCCTGCAGAGAGGAGGAAACGAGGGCAACGATGCAGACGGTCTCCTACCGGTCTGTAATCCTCTCAGGAGGCTCCAGTTGGCAACAAGAGTTTTCAGAGCCATTTTACATTACTCAACGTCCACTGTTTTAGTACGCTTCAACAGCGACATTTCAATGCTAACAACATGGAGTTGAGTATCTGGCGGGGATATGTAATCTGTCCTAACTGCATAGGAAATGTGAAAAACAGGAATCGAGCCCTGGTGTGGCCAGTGTTGCAAATCTCTGCTTGTGCGGACAATGCTCCCGGAAGGGCTGATCTGGGATGAGTCAGCCCTAAATCTAACCCTAACCCTGACCATTTTACACAGGACTGATTCAGGATCAGTGCTACAAAGCTGGACTGGTGGAGCCTGTACAGCATGCCTGTGCGGAGTGTAGTAAGTCTGAAGGCGTGAGGGTAACTCCAGGGGTTGGTTTATCGCTTAGTTTCATTTTCCACCTTGTAAAATGGAGGATTATAATTTCAACAGCCGTCTCTCCTGATGAACAGAGGGGTTGCCACAACTTTCCAGAGCCCAGAAGTGTGTGCGTGTGTGTGTGTGTGGGGGGGGTTCCCCATTTGTTGGACGCACTCCAGTGAAAACTGTTTGGAACACAGGAAACATGGTGTCAGCCTAAAGGAGAATCAGCTCATCTGGCTTGCAGTTTTACAGCTCTCCGTCTCTCTCCCTCTCGTGCTCTCCCTCTCTCTCTCCCTCCCTCCCTCCCTCTCTCTCATTCCCACTCTCCATGTGAGCCTAATCAAAGACGTGACACACACATCAACCCGGATCTCTTGCTTGGCTCAGTTTCCACAACTGAGGCGCAGGGATGGGAGGGGCCGTCAAAGCAAATAAGGGATCCGTCACTGTGTCCTGGTCCCGCACAGCTGGCAGCACGCAGTTACGTACAGATCGCTCTGCTTCACTGCAACTCCATCGTCTGCAACCATGACAGAGACTGGGGTGTCAGTATATGCACCGTATATGTTAAATACACCACTCATTATGCAGTTATATTAAGTGTACTTTGTGCTTTTCGACCGACTCATTTGAAACGAACACAAGGTACTAATGGAGGCCTAATTGGCCTGAAAGCGAGTTAGAGAGAATTGAGCTCTTTTGGCTCGTCTGTACCTGGGACTCATACGTGTATTAAAGGGGGATTCAAAGGGGAGAAGAGACGCTTTGCTCCGGTGGGTGATTCTCTGATATTCCCGTGTGGAAAAAGTGGATGAGAGAAGAGCCTGGAGCCAGATTAGCCGTCTGAGCCAGGGAACTCATTCTTTCCTGTGCATCGCTCTAATCGTCCCTGCCGGTCTTTCCTGTGCATCGCTCTAATCGTCCCTGCCGGTCTTTCCTGTGCATCGCTCTAATCGTCCCTGCCGGTCTTTCCTGTGCATCGCTCTAATAGTCGCTACGGATCTTTCATGTGCATCATTCTAATCGTCCCTGCCCGTCTTTCCTGTGCATCGCTCTAATCATCCCTGCCAGTCTTTCCTGTGCATCAGTCTAATCGTCCGCACGAATCTTTCCTGTGCATCGCTCGAATCGTCCCAACGGATCTTCCCTGTGCATCGCTCTAATCGTCCCTTCCCATCTTTCCTGAGTGCAATCTCCAGGCCTATAGAGCCGCAGTGTCTTAAATTACAAATTTTTTTAGATAAAGGATGAGGTGTCCCAGAAAAGGATTAAAGATGTATGAAGACAAGGCTGCTTCCAAAACAAATCACAGCCAACTATATATTTTGCTCTGAAGCATAGATGTTTAGGCTGTACTAGGGCTGGGCGATAAAACGATGTCGATAATTTTTGCAATAACATTTGCCACGATAACGATGATAAACTTATGAGATTTATTTTCGATAAAACTAACATTTGCGTCCATTTCTTCTACTTACCCAAATACAACACGAACAGCCAATCAGATCTAGACCATCTTTCACGTTGCTGATGCACCCACCCACTGAAAACAACGCTACTGAGGGTGACCACGTGTGTTTAGCTGACATAGGAATGGGTCACCGGCGAAATCAACCGAAAATGGTAGTTAGTAGCCGTTGGTTAATGTTAACTTTTTCAACGTTATACAGAAATAATTTATATATTGGATCAACGTTAGATGTCCAATAACAAATAACGCATCAACATTATGGCGCACTTACCTTGCAAACCGTCAGTATCCTACGGCTGAAAGTTATATTTCTCCTAGCTTGTGCTCTTATTGGTAACAGAACCATGACAGTAATAAAGTTAACTTCGCTAACGCAAGCTATCATTGCTGCCTACACCTGCTGCTCCTGCCCTTCTGAAGCCAGAAAACATCTCCCAAACTTTTCTTACCGTTCATAGTAAATAACAAAGAAACATGGACGGGCAGTTGTGAATGCGATAAAGCTTAAGATTTCATCAAACCTTCACGAAATTGTATAACAGGGGTTCAAAAATTAATTTTCTACCATGTCCATTTTCTAAGATTCAAAGGACTTGGCGGGCCAAACCGACCCCCTCTCCCCTCCCTTATTAAAACAAAATGCATACATAGCCTATGTGAGAAGAACTGAGTTTATTTTGAACAGCTTGTCAATGCTTTTCAGTTGCATGAAATGGATTCCTTGCAAGTCCAAATGTAACATTCAGTCACCATTGAATTTTTTTTAATATGAAAAAGCATCAAATTTGCGCAAATATAGCCTACTGCTGGAGACATTTTAACGCAGGCCTAAACTTTCATGAAATAAAAAACGTAATTGTCTATGGCAGAAAAGCGCAACGCTCGTAACAAATAAAACAATAGGCTAGCCTAAATTTCAAACACCTTTGAAAATGTCAAAACAAGTCTAAAAACCAAAATGCTCTTTTAAAAAGAATATAATAATATTGTTGCATGTGCGTTTAGTTGCGTGAAAACATTTGCTCCCCGATGTGTACGTTTCATAATAAAAGTCCTCCGCGCTCTGAATTTCACAATAAAAGAGGCCGATATTGTCATAGGAGAAATGTACATAGTAATTGCTTTTTTCGAGTTTGATTCATAGAACTTTGCCAGGCCAAATTAAAATGCCTCACGGGTTTGATGTGGCCGTGTGCCGCCTAGTGGGAATGCTTGTTGTATAAGTTGACTTACTCACGAGCAGGCGTCTGCTGGGTCCTAATGCTTATTTCATTATATGTGAAATAATCAGAAGGCAAAATTAAGGCAGATAAATCTGTGCTTATGGCCTATATAAGATAATTTCTGCATCTTTTTCCATTTTTTGCCTTGTTGAGGCATTTTATTACTGGACATAAAGACATTTTGGTTCTGTTGAATGCTTATGTCAATCCGTTGTTTCTAAAAATAATAAATCATTTTCTATTTTAAACCATAATGATCCTTCTGGTTTCTTCAGGGTTCAGTCATAAGCGTAATACTCTTCAAAGTTTAAATGGAGCATTAAGTGTATATCGTGACAATTATCGATATCAAGCAATATATTATCGTGATACACTTTTTTGCCATATCGTCCAGCCCTAGGCTGTACCTCTTTTCACAAGGAAAAAAACATTAAAAAAGAAGAAAAAAAAGCCAGCCACATCATCGCATTCTTTCTCCTCCCAGAAAAGGCAAGAATTCCAATTCTGCCAGATTTTATATGAGGCATAATTGATACTCTTAGATTCACGTACACAAAACAAGCCACTTTCAATTGTAACCAAGTGTAAAAATGAACGACTCAATAAGGAACATTCCAGAATATGGTCATACTGCGCCCACAAAACCAGCCCCAAAATGCTCCACTGAGGGACTGCAAAGATTTTTACAGAAGACGCTTTCACCATATGGCCTTGGCTTTATTTTGGTTTCCTTCGCCAACGTTGACAGAACATTTTATGGCAGATCATTACAGTTTCCATGGTGCTGTCGGGTGTCTGAGCTTTTACACAGAGGATCAAATCACAGCGCAAACACCATAACACACCGTAACTTCCTCCCACTTAAAAAATAAATTTTTTAAATTAAAAACAGCCTGTCGATGTTGACAGAAATGCGTGAGGGCAGAATGCCAGGGAGGAGGACCATCAGCGCTAGTACAGACACACACATGCTAAGACTAGGAGATAGCCCTACTAATAAAAAGCGACCACACAGCCCACAGCTCCAAGATCACACTGTCCCAGCCTCCATCCAAACTAAAGCAGTCCCCAGCCATGCAAACTTGTAGGTTAACGATGGCCACTTTATTTCCCACCCAAGTACTACGTCAAAGCAGTAAACAGACTGAGGCAATAGAGCTGAACAGTCTGGTTCCGGAAGTAAAAATGCCATTCACCCTCATCGTAGAAGAATTAGATTATTAGTCATAATGTTTTAACTGTAAAAGGTACACTTAAATCAGTGGTTCACAAAATCAGTAGCTAAGGTTAAATATGCTGAGAAAAAGCGTTTTTATCCAGCAAATATCTTAGTTGCAAAAAATTACATCTAGCTGAGCATTTTTGTGGTTTGGGGTGCAGTATTTATTAAGTTTGGAAATATTGACTTAGCGTAGTTATAGTCTATGTAGGCCTAATGTTAGATTTGACTGAATGACAGCCGACTGGACATCCAGGTTCCAGAAGTAAATTTCCAAACATAAATCCCAAAACACTAAAATATATATAAGAAAGCACTAAAGATAAAATGTAATTAGCCTGAAATGACTGCAAAAAAAGTGGTTGAAAATTAGGGGACAGTGATTTGATTACATCATTTGCAATGCTTTATGGGATGAGTAGTTCATTCCCTCTTAAAAAACGTTAAGTACACAGTCTTGTACCTTTGCCTTTTTTTGCATTTTCCAAAGATTTTTTTGCTCTCAAATTTTTATAATGTCTTGATTCTTCTCGTAGCTGTATGGCTCGGTTAAAGGCTTAAAACTCTATTAGTAAGGCTCCTAGGATTCCGTTTTAAAAAAAAGGCAAATTCCATTTTCCAAAAATGGCTAATTACGTTTTTTTAATTTTTTTAATCCTTTTAAGCCATTTTCCGCTTTTTTCCCCGTTTTCCAAATTTTCAACCATTTTCTATTCACAAACAACCTTAAAATGTGTATATAATCATTCAAACTTGTGGTAAGTTAAATGAAGAAAAGAAAATATATAGGATGCTCTGATCAAGAATTTTCGGGCCAACGTCAATTCCTGATTTATTTTATTGGAAATACATTATTATTATTATTATTATTGTGCTTTATAAAATGCAAGAAGAAGACTTAAGGATTATAGCCTAATGTTTTATTAAGAATATACACTATAAATGAATTGATTACACAGACGGACTCAATACGAAGGCAGAACATAGTCAGTCTATCGAGTTCAAAAATACAAATTAGCGGTTCCTTTGCTTTCTTTTAAAATGGGCTTATCCGTTCTGAAAAAGTGGCGAGATTTGGTGCAAAGTTAAAGTGAATAGCATTAAATGGATAGTAGGCTATCACGTTTGCATGCAAGATGTTGAGATTTTCCTTGACCGTTTTGTTTCTTTTTTAATTTTGCAAGGTTGACGTAGTGTAGGCCTATAAACAAGGTATACTGTTCGATTATAACGAGCACATTAAATATATAGGTTAAGAGTATAGGTTATCTGTAATTTCATGGCCTGCCGATTGAGTCACATGGAAGGGAAATTGGCCGATATTGAACGGCCGCATTCCTAATAATATATTTTAGTGTTTTTAATAACCAAATAAGCAATCCAATGCTTAATTCTGTAAAGTGGAGATGAAATTAAATAAAGTGCTTACATATGATCACAAGACCATAAATTAGCTGAGGTAAGGAAAATACAATAGGGAACATTTGATTTCCTTAAACGCTAAATAAAAAAAGTAGGTGAGTTTAGTTTGCTGCCAATCAGATGCGGTCACTGTTCAGCTCTATTAATCCACAATTTCCATTTAAGTAACTTACATGGAAATGAAATAGCATGGCCAGCATTGTTCTGCCCTGTAGTTCACCACCATTCATGAGTTAGGCTCCGCCTTAAAACGTGATGAGATTCTGAATTAACTAAAGGCATTAGCCCCCGTATTTGCACTGCTCTTCTCTACATAGACATTAATGTATACTAAGAGTGTATAATTATATTTGTGGTATCTAGCCGGTTGTTGTTATGTACGTTAACACGTTAATGACACGATACCCTGCGATCCGATTGTACGGGGAGGCTGGTCACGCTTGCCGACGTGACCCAGTTGTTATGTGCGTTACTTACTCACCGGCCACAGCTCTGAAATGGAAAACCTGGACTTGTTTACAGCTTTGCGTCTTGGGCAGTTTTACTGCAGGCTTTTATAAGACCCTGACCATTACCAACACAATGGAGGCTTTTTAGGGCCTTGTTATTTCATTTATCCGCTTCCAACCCAGCTGGCGCTGGTTAAAGTGGAGGTGGGGAACACGTCATGCTGCTGTGTTTGTAAACATCACATTTTCCGCTGTAGTTTTTGCGCCGAAGCGTGCTTCTATTTATATAGTATAAAATAATCATTCAGTGATCCTGAATGAGTCCAGGCCCATTTACTGTGTGAATGAACGTACCCTATTCACAATCTTAAAGGAAAAAAAAAAAAAAAGGAAAAAAATACTGATTAAAAACTTCCGCAAGTACGTGCACCCCCGTAAGAACTGAGGAACGGAATGAATTCCCGCCACAGTCGCGGTGTCCGAGATCCTCCCGCCTCTCCACCTCAGTGCGCTAGTCAGTATTTGTGAAAAAAGGCTTTACTTGCAGCGACTGGCGATATGCTGCTGTCTCACCCACATTAGCCGAGTGACGCTTACTGCAAGTCAGTCTGGATAAGAACACTTGCTAAAATACAGAAGTGTAACTGTAGTCTTTGTAAATAGACAGGGCGTTAGAGCGATTGGGGGGTGGGAGACAGAGCGGGCAAGCACACGGAGCTGAGAGAGAGAGGAGAGAACGCCAGTATTAAACTTGGCTCTCAAACTGAGAAACATCAGCAGCATGTTAAAAAAACAAATGAAATAGAAAAGGCACTTGTAAGGACAGTAAGATATAAAAACCCCAGAGTGAATAATCAGGTCCTGTTCCCACTGCTTTACCCCACACAGACGCTGGGGGGGAGGGGTGACCTTATGGAAGCTGGAGGAGAGCCCAGGGCCGGAGACGGCCAAGCAGAAGCGACGGGGGAGAGGAAAAGCAGCCAATGGCAAAGAGGACGCGCCCCGCCCAGCCCGCCAGTCTGGGGGGCTGGCCTTGAGCCCCCCCCTGCTACCCCACGCTTAATCCAAACGCATCATATCTGGCCCCAGCCTTCAGCTGCATCTGGGCTGCATCTGGACTGCATCGCCAGGACACCTGCAGGTTTCCGGGTGACTAATAATAACCGCTTCAGTCTAAATTCAGAGTTCAGTCAAAGTCTAACCCCTGAGAGGGAGGCCTGAGTTTCGCTGCCGCCGGAGGGCGGATCCACAGCTGGGATCAGCTGATGGGACGGCCGGCTGGGGACCTCCAACAATAACAAGCCCAGTGAGGCTGATCTAGGATCAGTTTTGCCTTTTAGCTCACAGTGGATAAGGCTAGGAAATGCATATTGGAATCCTGATCCTAGATCAGCATTCTCGTCTCCACAGCTGAGCACCAGAGCAGTTACCAGCCAGAGCCAACTCTCCGTCTGGGTTCAACAAGTCCCCACTGACGCCAACACACTCGGTACTGAGAAACACTGCACTGCAGGGACTGCTGGAAACAGGTCAGTAAGCACACAGCTGCATGTCTGAAGTTTTAAAAACACACGAGCAGCTGCTCTAATGACCAATGTTAGTTCTGCTTTAATCCAGAGAGCCACTGAGAAGTAACTGCCCACAGTAGTCCGCTCAGCTCCAAAGGCCAATAACAACCCTGAAAGGGAAGCGTGTGACTGGGAGACTCGGGAGTGAGCAGACGTGGAAGTGACTCATCATTTTAAAGACAACGGAGAAGCACAAGCCACGCCTAGGCCAAATTCCCCTCTGCAAAAGCCTCCATTTCACAGCCAAATCCAGCCGTTCCAGCCTCCATTTTAGAGCCAAATCCAAATACAGCTTCCAGGAAGCACGCACGTGGCCATGGAATCACCTCAGTTTAGTGACTTTTTATGCTGCCGTTTAGAGATGTGCTTTGAATAGCTGAAATTGAATAAGGCAGGCAACGGGATTACCGATGTGCTTCATGCTCAATGAGAGCGGGATTAGCGATGTGCTTCAAGATCAATGAGAGCGGGATTAGCGATGTGCTTCACGCTCAATGAGAGCGGGATTAGCGATGTGCTTCATGCTCAATGAGAGCGGGATTAGCGATGTGCTTCATGCTCAACGAGAGCGGGATTAGCGATGTGCTTCACGCTCAATGAGAGCGGGATTAGCGATGTGCTTCAAGATCAATGAGAGCGGGATTAGCGATGTGCTTCACGCTCAATGAGAGCGGGATTAGCGATGTGCTTCATGCTCAATGAGAGCGGGATTAGCGATGTGCTTCAAGCTCAATGAGAGCGGGATTAGCGATGTGCTTCACGCTCAATGAGAGCGGGATTAGCGATGTGCTTCATGCTCAATGAGAGCGGGATTAGCGATGTGCTTCATGCTCAATGAGAGCGGGATTAGCGATGTGCTTCATGCTCAATGAGAGCGGGATTAGCGATGTGCTTCAAGCTCAATGAGAGCGGGATTAGCGATGTGCTTCACGCTCAATGAGAGCGGGATTAGCGATGTGCTTCACGCTCAATGAGAGCGGGATTAGCGATGTGCTTCACGCTCAATGAGAGCGGGATTAGCGATGTTCTTCACGCTCAATGAGAGCGGGATTAGCGATGTGCTTCATGCTCAATGAGAGCGGGATTAGCGATGTGCTTCATGCTCAATGAGAGCGGGATTAGCGATGTGCTTCATGCTCAATGAGAGCGGGATTAGCGATGTGCTTCAAGCTCAATGAGAGCGGGATTAGCGATGTGCTTCACGCTCAATGAGAGCGGGATTAGCGATGTGCTTCACGCTCAATGAGAGCGGGATTAGCGATGTGCTTCATGCTCAATGAGAGCGGGATTAGCGATGTGCTTCAAGCTCAATGAGAGCGGGATTAGCGATGTGCTTCACGCTCAATGAGAGCGGGATTAGCGATGTTCTTCAAGCTCAATGAGAGTGAGATTAGCGATGTGCTTCACGCTCAATAAGAGCGGGATTAGCGATGTTGTTCACGCTCAATGAGAATGGTATTAGTGATGGTATTAGTGATGTGCACGTCCGAACAGTTAAACTGGTTAGAGAGGCATGTCTCCAACATAAAAGCATCTCAACAGATCAAACGCACCATTGTCAAGGTCTTAAAATCACTATTTATTTAATCAACTTTATTGCAGCTAGATATACTTCCACTTCAAATATAACAGACTGCATCGGGGCCATGTGGTTGGAAATGTAATGGTGTTGCTCAGCGCCAGTGTCCTTCCCTGACCCTGTGTCCAGTCTTCCTCACAGCAGGAGATTTTTGCATAGCCTGAAGAGCATCTAAACTGCACAAAGCCCATATGTTACTCTGAGAAGTCAAGGGCACCATTCTGGTACCACTGTGGCACCATTCCGTTTCAGAGTTATCCGCAGTTTCCACGTTTTGCTCCCTGTTCCCAGGAGTTGTACAAAAAACATTTCTGATGACATTATTAAACCTCTCTTTCAAGAGACAGATTTCAAAGATCACACTATCCTGAAAAGAGGTAATCCTAGTACAAATACTCAAACGTAAAATTACTGATGAATTCTGTACTTTATCTTGATAAGACATTATAAATAAGAAAAAACTCAAAGGCTACCTAATCAGAAGCAGAAGCCATTCTATACGCAAAAGAGAGGAAAATTAGAGTCTCTCATTTGAAGTTAGAATATATCATATCCACCCTTAACATGTTCTTCAGCTGAGCTCAGAACCACCAATTAGACCACTTCAAAGACAAGAGGAGAAGGTGATGTTAGTCACGCTGACCACATACTTATGGAAGCCCATTCTCCCTGTGATAAAGGGGCCCCACTTCCCAACACTCACACTGTTTGTGTATGTGTATGTATGCGTGTGTGTGCGCGTGCATAAGTGTATGTTCATGCGTGCGTGAGCATGTGTGAAAGAGAAAAAGAACCTAGTGAAGAAGGGGGCCATGTGGAAAACTGAAAACTTTTATTCCCCTGACCTAAGCTGCACCTTAATCACAGCCGGCCCCAAAGGGGCAGAGCCAACATTATAATTTTCTTTTTTTTAATAACGAACAGTCAGATGAAACAAAAATGCCTGCCTTATTCAATTTCAGTTATTCAAATTAATGCACTGTTAGTAACCATCAATAGTACGGTACGAGGCTAATGCAATTCTTTGAACGCACCCCGCACCCCCCCCCCCCCCTTCTAAAAATAAAAAAAAAGCAGAAAGATGTGGAAACTCGGGACGGGAGGGTTCAGCACTGACAAGCGCTGGCGTCAGTTTACATGAGGAGGCCAGGAACAGCACAGCCCACTTCCTCGAACCCGAGACCCTGCGAGGCCGGGACGGGACGCCTCGGATCAGGGGACGCATGACTGATGCGGCGGCCTGCTTCCTGCTCTAATGAGATCTCTATGCTGCACATTTATTTATCTAATGAAGTGCACTTTTACAGAACGCTCTGCGGAAAAAGGAGAATAATATTAGAGAAAACACTGGGTTCAGGCCGGCAGTTACTCAGCCCTCGGCAGTAAAAGTGTTTCCATTCAGTCGAGCCTCTTTCACAGGTAGGCTGCAGAAATAAAACGCCCATTTATCAAACGCCATAAAGGCTCGTGGTTAAATTAATGCTTATTACATTAATGGGTATTTTTCTACAAGGTAGTTATTTTTTTTATATACTGCCGGGACTTGGTCCAATCAAGAGTTTGCCGTATTATGCAAATGTAGCAACGGAGACGGAGGAACTAGGGCATTATTATAAGACATGGGTTTACGAGGGACCGGTTTCTCCAGCTCCGTGTGAGTTTAGAGAGAACCAGCATGTTTTTTTTACATTGTTTTTAGAGTGCCATGCGCCAGTCACGAAACCCTCATCAGTTAGTAAAGGTTAATAATTCATACCACGGAAGATTCTTCTCATGTCCTCGTGTGCTTTTGTGTGCGCGTGTGTGTATGGTGCAGAAGTGTGAGTATGTGAGAGCACACTGTGTTTGTGCGCTTGTGTGTGGGAGCACACTTTGTGCGCTTGTGTGTGAGAGCACACTGTGTTTGTGCGCTTGTGTGTGAGAGCACACTGTGTTTGTGCGCTTGTGTGTGAGAGCACACTGTTTGTGCGCTTGTGTGTGAGAGCACACTGTGGTTGTGTGCTTGTGTGTGAGAGCACACTGTGGTTGTGCGCTTGTGTGTGAGAGCACACTGTGGTTGTGCGCTTGTGTGTGAGAGCGCATGCGTTTGTGCGCTTGTGTGTGAGAGCACACTGTGGTTGTGCGCGTGTGTGTGTGTGTGTGTGTGTGTTGCGTGTTGAGGGGAGTCTGGAACCCCACTGCAGCTGTGTAGCGCTGCAGTTAAACGGCTCCACACACCCGGCTGTGGCTTCATGCATTTTACTGTGTCTTCATGTGCGCTCCTGATAGATACAGCAGAAGAGAGTACAGGGGCCATAAACATGCACTCCAACAGCACACAACAGCCCTGCTCAGAGTTATCAATATCACATGATTTCAAATCTCACGGTCGCGATTTAGCATATAATTTTACACATAGCAGGCAGACAGGCCTAAGCTTGATACAAAGCAGTGGGTAGAAGATGGGTTTAAATCCAGAAATGCACACAGGCACACACGAGAGCTTTTATTTTTATAACGTACTCCACACAACGTTGACTCCAAAAGACAAGAGTGAGACAGGCGAGGAACACCCTACCTCCTGTCTCCAAACCCCGACCCCTCCTCTACCCGACCTGATACTTTTCTCAAGCAGCCGGCAACCTGGAAATCTGGGGAACACCCTGATCAAGAGAAGCTCCAAATTTCCCATCAAACCACTGTTAACTGCTGCTTCTGAAATTCCAATGGGGTCCACCTCCACTTCTAAAGAACTAAAGGTAACGATGAATGGCTGTCTGCTTTACGGTCAATGGTAACAGAATGAACACTGCAACATTATTGGAATACAGTAAAGAATGGAAAAAAATGAAGTGACCCGACTCGTAATTTAAATGGCAGTCCCAAAACTCAGTAACCGAATGTCTGAGAGGCGCCATCAGCAAATTCCTAGCTGAGATAGACATTCGCTGTGAGCAGGAAACAGGACGGTCTCGAACGCTTTCCGGCTCGGCGGTGGCAGAAAGGAACAGGCGTGGGCAGAGAGCAGGGGCTGCGCTGCACTCATTGGAATTGACTTCTTGTATAAGTGAAGACAAACTCGATCCATCATTTATGCGGATCGTAAGGACGGAGAGAGCGCGGAAATGGAGCTCTGGAGTCCGACAGGCGGAACTCCCTGAGCCGGGAACGCGCAAACGTATCGCGCCGCATGTGAAAGAATACACCTGACATTTACCCCTGACGTACCCTCAACCCCCACCCCTCCCCACCTTCCTCGCGACCCCGAATATGAAGCAGCAGGGCTGTTTAAGGATTCCCTAAACGCTTCCCGCTGTTTAATTATTTCTCACGGTCAGGCCGATCATCACGCCACATCCTGGATCCTGCTCTTTAATCATCCCCCAGGGCGGTGACCTGTCGTCACGTGATGTGCGTGAGAGGCATACCCCTTACACACGCGAAACCTGGGGTTGACACGGGATACTGAACAAGGGTTCAACCCACATTCACACTAACGGCAAACATGGATTTTACCCGGGTCGCTGTTTCGTTGTGAGAGGGGTATAAGATCACTGCTCACTTCCTCTTCCATAACACGACAGCTACAGCCTCAATAAAGCAAACTTCTCGCAGCCAGCAAGTTGTGGATTCCATTCATTCAGCAGCCAATTAAAACCTTGGAAAACAGGTGTGTGCGTGGACTGTACAGCCAATATGTGAATTAAATGAAGCACTTAAAAGCTGAACACACTGAAAATCAGCAGACGCTGCCAGGGGCCTGTTGGAACGGCACATTAAAGAGAATCGTTTCGTCAAAGAGCGGAAAGGAGAGAGGAAAGTGCTCTTTGCTTCACACTTACACTCTTGAGGGAGGGGGAAAAAGCAGGAGATGTTCGTGCAGCACTGAGACGGAGACGTTAAGAATGAACAGCCCGTCTTTTCTCTCATCTCTTCTTTATTTAGACCCATGAACTCTGAGACAGCAGGTAAAAAATAAAAATAAAAAGAAGTGAAATGAGACAGACAGGTGAATGAGACTCCCTTAGAGATTGGCATGAAAGCCTCTTTCTGTGCTTACCACCGCTGTTCATGAAGAAGGGCTGTGAACACCAGCCACCAGCCAAAAGCTGGTAAAAATGTTGATTATGGCTGGTAAGATTTTCTTCTCTAGAAGTCACTTTGGCAGGCAACTAATCAGGTTGTTATATTGTAGAAGTTAATGTGGCTGAAATGTTGAAAGTGGCTGGTGATTTTTTTGAATCCACAAGCCACTCTGGCCAGCGGGTGAAAAAGTTAATTTCATGCCCTCGGTGGGAAGTAAGAGACTCACAGATATTCACATTCAATAGGAGACGAACCTGATGCACACTAGGGTTGGGCGATATGTCAAAATGTTCCTATCGGCCACCGTCACCTCTGCAACCGGCGATTGCCGATGTATTAGTCCCGGGGGAAGGGGATGCTCAACATCGTGGCCTATTTTTTCCACAGTAAGAAGTCGCAATTTTGACAGAGTGCAATAGAAGAGCTTGTTGCCAAAAAGAGAACCACATCGACTTGGCAGTTTTTTTTGGTTTTAAACCTGATGAAAATGGAAATCCTAAAGATCCAAACGAAGTAATTTGCCGTATTTGCGGAAGAGTAGTGCCGGCAAAAGACTCAAACACGACCAATCAGGTCAATCGATTGATAGATTGTTAAGAGAAAATAACTGCTTTAAATCACAAGCTGCTATTCGAAATACTATATAGGCTACGTAACATTTTTTTTATTTATGCAAAATTGTTGAACTGATATTTGAATGAAGGTTTTTTTTCAGGTGTAGGCCTATGACTTTATTTCAGCAAAGAGATACAATTTGGGTTTATTTTCATGTGTTCTTTATTTTTTCATTGTGATACTTTGTGTGGGATTTTTGCAAACAAATATGTATTCTGTATTCAAAATAAATCTGCCTTTAGCATATCCTCTGACATCTGCCGTCTTTCTTTACCGATCTTTTCTGAAACAGTAGCCTGTGCCTGCTCTTCTTCAAATAAACAAAATAAAATAAGTGCACTGATTAGTCAGCTGGTAAATTTTTAAGGTTTAAACAAACATTCAATTAAAAGATGGCAAAATGATTAATTCCATGCTTATTTCTTACTGTCGCTGTTACTGCAGCAAAGCATATTGTCGGCTTTTCAGCGTCTAGTTGAAATGCGCGCAGGTAGGCTACACGTGTTCAGCAGATTCTGCATGTTCGTGCATCTGTGGTTCAACTTGAACATTTTGGACAAACAGACCGACAGACACACAGAAATTAAAATAAACATTAAATCGTCAAAAAACTGGCAAAGAAAATCCACCGGCGATGCATTCAGCCCATCGCCGATTCCCGTTGTATTCGTCCAATCGCCCAACCCTAATGCACACTTAACACCTGAATGAGTAAAACCATCCAATCCTAGCAGAACGAACCCCACTAACACCAGGGTCCACAGCATAGGAGATCCACACAGAAAACCCAGAAGTTAATGTGGCTGAAATGTTGAAAGTGGCTGGTGATTTTTTTGAATCCACAAGCCACTCTGGCCAGCGGGTGAAAAAGTTAATTTCATGCCCTCGGTGGGAAGTAAGAGACTCACAGATATTCACATTCAATAGGAGACGAACCTGATGCACACTAGGGTTGGGCGATATGTCAAAATGTTCCTATCGGCCACCGTCACCTCTGCAACCGGCGATTGCCGATGTATTAGTCCCGGGGGAAGGGGATGCTCAACATCGTGGCCTATTTTTTCCACAGTAAGAAGTCGCAATTTTGACAGAGTGCAATAGAAGAGCTTGTTGCCAAAAAGAGAACCACATCGACTTGGCAGTTTTTTTTGGTTTTAAACCTGATGAAAATGGAAATCCTAAAGATCCAAACGAAGTAATTTGCCGTATTTGCGGAAGAGTAGTGCCGGCAAAAGACTCAAACACGACCAATCAGGTCAATCGATTGATAGATTGTTAAGAGAAAATAACTGCTTTAAATCACAAGCTGCTATTCGAAATACTATATAGGCTACGTAACATTTTTTTTATTTATGCAAAATTGTTGAACTGATATTTGAATGAAGGTTTTTTTTCAGGTGTAGGCCTATGACTTTATTTCAGCAAAGAGATACAATTTGGGTTTATTTTCATGTGTTCTTTATTTTTTCATTGTGATACTTTGTGTGGGATTTTTGCAAACAAATATGTATTCTGTATTCAAAATAAATCTGCCTTTAGCATATCCTCTGACATCTGCCGTCTTTCTTTACCGATCTTTTCTGAAACAGTAGCCTGTGCCTGCTCTTCTTCAAATAAACAAAATAAAATAAGTGCACTGATTAGTCAGCTGGTAAATTTTTAAGGTTTAAACAAACATTCAATTAAAAGATGGCAAAATGATTAATTCCATGCTTATTTCTTACTGTCGCTGTTACTGCAGCAAAGCATATTGTCGGCTTTTCAGCGTCTAGTTGAAATGCGCGCAGGTAGGCTACACGTGTTCAGCAGATTCTGCATGTTCGTGCATCTGTGGTTCAACTTGAACATTTTGGACAAACAGACCGACAGACACACAGAAATTAAAATAAACATTAAATCGTCAAAAAACTGGCAAAGAAAATCCACCGGCGATGCATTCAGCCCATCGCCGATTCCCGTTGTATTCGTCCAATCGCCCAACCCTAATGCACACTTAACACCTGAATGAGTAAAACCATCCAATCCTAGCAGAACGAACCCCACTAACACCAGGGTCCACAGCATAGGAGATCCACACAGAAAACCCAGTGTGCCATTAAATGGAAATAAATAAACCGTTTTTGTCCAAACTCTAAATGCAGTTGTTAGTTGTCCATTTTAATTAGTGGCACAATTATTATTACTAATGTTTTTTTATTGAGGAGTGTTTGTATGTCAAACAGCATAGTTAATGGCGTTACACGTCATGCTCTACGCGTTTTGCTGCTTTGGCAACGCTTGCCTGGTTGTTCTGCCAATAAAAGCAGTGTTGAATTTAACTGAATTCCCAGCCTCCCACCCCACCCTCGGGATACATACAAATCGCATGTCTTCCATCATCACCTCCAAACGTCCACCAACTGGAATGCTATTTTAACATGGGTTTAAAAGGACTGCATAATAAAGTGTGCAGCTAATGGGAGTCCCAAGCACATCTCGCAGCTCTCTGACCCAAGCTGCTCGCTTTGCTGGGAGCTCAAGGGGGGGACAGACTGTGACTAACGCTGCACTGTCCTTCATTATGTGCTCTTGCCCAAAAATAACGAGGTGTAAAAGGGTTCCATGTCAAAATATAAGGTCTTTGTCTTTTCAAACAGCCGGGGGCCAGAAGAGGGTGGCAGGGATTCGCAGTCTGGCAGGCCACCGCCAACAAGCTCTCCCAGAGTCTGCAATTCAGTCGTTTTAAGAGTGTTACGATGAAACAGATGAGCAAAAGCAGTGATACGTGAGGTTCCGAGAACTCTGAGGTTCTGGACTATGTGCTGAAATCTGACCACTGATAGCTACAGCGGTCTTCTGAAGTAACACAGTACGGCACAAGATTTATAAAAAAAAACATTTTCTTTTCTTTTTTTAAAAGATCTAAGCTTACAGCAAGATGCCGCTCATTATTTTTATAAGCAATTATAAGCTGCTACTTCTCTTCTGGCTTTGATCTTTGTCATTATGGAATTTTTCTCCCCCGCAACATCTGGAGTAAATTACAGAGGTACCGTTAAGGGACTGGAAATATAGGGCTATATGATTTAATGTAATTATTGATAAGCTTGCACAGATGCCGTTACATTTTACATATCAAATATATATGCTTATACTTATTGCTGTGAGTTACGGACGTGTGCACCGATCAGGTGTAGAACAGAGCCAAGTAAGGATCTGAACAAGTGAGCTACACTTTCACAGACTGGAGGAATGCATGTTTTCATGTTTTAGCCTCGGGGTATAGTCACAGTGTACTGGCAATGTTACATAAATAAAGTTACATAATTCAAATTTAAAAAAGCGTTGCAACGGTAGCTTAAAAAAAAAAAAAAACATTCAATAAACCCCTCCCCCACCCCCATTATCTTCCTACACCAAAGAGCAGCAGTGTTACGCGGTGTAATTTCCTGCTACAAGATACTTTTCAGAAGCAATTTACAGGAAGAAAGGCCACATTTTTGAATGACTGAGTCAGGCTCTTAGGGATCACAGTTCCGTGGGTGCTGCTCTATCAGTGGCGCCCCTGGCTCGGTATGTCCAGACAGCAGATATCTCCTGGATGTTCCGGAAGAAACAGGGGAGGGACTGGATGTTCTCCCGCTTACTCCTAATTCCCGAGAACTCCATATTCCCATATTCACTGATTTTCTCCGTAACCCTTCCCAGATGGTGCCGCACAAAGGCAGATAAAATTCTTCTGAAATTTTTTTGTTTTTGTTTTACTTTAACCTTTTTTTCCCCCCCCACAGACGAGCATTCCATGTGGATACAGATAGCGGATTATCCATGGGAACCCACCGTAACGAGCCTCGCCGTCCTCCAGAGTGATTCATTCCAGTCTAAAAGCGGCCGTGTCGCGTTTTCAGCAGATCCATCGTCACTTTCCTCTTACGGAGCAGTTTAGCCCCATGAATACGCTCTCGGCCCTTAGTTTACGTGACCCCAGGAGGTTACATTAAATGTGCAAAAGAAAGCTATAAACGTCTCATCTGTAGAAAACAAGGTTCCCTAATCCGGAGGCTGGATGGGGACCGAAGGAGAGAGTTCACAGGAACACTTCAGAGCCGTCATATCCACACTGGTATCCCGCACCTGCATCCCCGTCATATCCACACTGGTATCCCGCACCTGCATCCCCGTCATATCCACACTGGTATCCCGCACCTGCATCCCGCTCACAGGGTGTGAAATTAACAACATCCAAATACTGATAAAATTTTGATTGTGGCAGGGAAGATTTTTACTCTAGCAGCCACTTAACCAACCAGGCTATAATGTAAAGTTATAATGTAAAGGGTAATGTGACTGGTACAACGACATTGAAAATGGCTGGTGATTTCATTGTGAATTCACAAGCCACTCTGGCCAGTGGGTGAAATAGTTAATTTCATACCCTGCCCGCTCATATAATGTTCCAAGGTTGGTCACTGCTGTCGTACCCTTGAGCAAGGTAGTTAACGTGCATTTCTTCAGTACATACATATCCAGCTGTAATATAAATGAAAGAAACAAACAAACAAAAAAGCTAAAAACGTTGTGCAAGTCGCTCTGGATAAGAGCGTCTGCTGAATGCCAGTAATGTCATGTAATGGAGTCACTATCAATCTTTAGGTCAGTGTAAAACTAGGGTACGCAAATTTATAAACTTGTCATCAGCGAGCAAGGTCACTGATTAATAGCATGCAGCAACAAGAACATTTTGGCCTTTGGCTGCATCCAAATCTCACGCTGGCGTGGCCAACTGAGAAAGTTGGACGCACCAGTGCCACCAGGTTAATCGAGAGCCCTGGTTCTGATAGTGTGTTGCTGGCTAAATGTAACGCATAAGAGAACACAGTCTGTGTCTGTGGTTTTTACAACAGAACTAATTGAAACCTTAACCACACACTTTCCTTTTTTATTAGCCGATGCGCATACACAGTGCAAGATATTTCTACCCCTATTTTCTGTTAGACGGCTTTATTCCAAATTACACCATATCCCAATGATTCCAGCAAAGATATTTATATTCATCAGCATAGTTGACTTTTCTCAATATGTGGGAGATTACCAGAGTAATACACTATGTAAGCCCAGTCACTGCTGTGCAAGGGTTATATATGGGGAAACTAGCATTAATAGTCTGTCTTTTAAATACTCTAAAATAAACATCCTGTCAACTATAACTGGTCACTCCCTGAAACCCCCCCCCCACCTGACCCCATATGAAAATAATGCCCTCATTGCAAACACAAAAACTGCAAATGTGTTCAAATGAGATTTGCACGTTGTAGTGAGACTGTATACCTTAGCTTTCCGTACGCAGAACGCTCTGTGTACTAAACCCTCGCGACTCCACAAAGCTCAACTGTGTACTAAACCCTCACGACACCACAACGCTCCACTGTACTAAACCCTCACGACTCCACAACGCTCCACTGTGTACTAAACCCTCACGACTCCACAACGCTCCACTGTGTACTAAACCCTCGCGACTCCACAACACTCCACTGTGTACTAAACCCTCACGACTCCACAACGCTCCACTGTGTACTAAACCCTCACGACTCCACAACGCTCCACTGTGTACTAAACCCTCGCGACTCCACAACGCTCCACTGTGTACTAAACCCTCACGACTCCACAACGCTCCACTGTGTACTAAACCCTCACGACTCCACAACGCTCCACTGTGTACTAAACCCTCGCGACTCCACAACACTCCACTGTGTACTAAACCCTCGCGACTCCACAACGCTCCACTGTGTACTAAACCCTCGCGACTCCACAACACTCCACTGTGTACTAAACCCTCGCGACTCCACAACGCTCCACTGTGTACTAAACCCTCGCGACTCCACAACGCTCCACTGTGTACTAAACCCTCGCGACTCCACAACGCTCCACTGTGTACTAAACCCTCACGACTCCACAACGCTCCACTGTGTACTAAACCCTCACGACTCCACAACGCTCCACTGTGTACTAAACCCTCGCGACTCCACAACACTCCACTGTGTACTAAACCCTCGCGACTCCACAACGCTCCACTGTGTACTAAACCCTCGCGACTCCACAACACTCCACTGTGTACTAAACCCTCGCGACTCCACAACGCTCCACTGTGTACTAAACCCTCGCGACTCCACAACACTCCACTGTGTACTAAACCCTCGCGACTCCACAACGCTCCACTGTGTACTAAACCCTCGCGACTCCACAACGCTCCACTGTGTACTAAACCCTCGCGACTCCACAATGCTCCAGCATGTATTTATCGGAAAAAAATTAAAGGCAATCAGCTTGTCTTTTTCTTGCTGGCTACAGCATCTAGTCATTCCCAAACCATGAATAATTAGGCCAATTCTGTTCAATACAATGTGACCTATTTTGGCTGTGGGGGAGATCAGGAAAAAGAAATAAAACTTTCCCCCAATAATGTCGCTTTGTTTCACTTAAATAGGGTCTGAACAACATATTTTAATTGGTCTGTCAAACGGCAACTGTCATATTGCTAACCAGACTAATTAATCATTTAACAAAAAAAAAAAACCCACAATAGAAAATGCCAATAATCTTCAATGCGGAACACAGTGTTACTAGATGACTTTCCTTTTACACCAAAGCACATAAACATTTTTTTCTTTTACTGTTTTAAAGAGAAATAAACAGACCGCAGCTGAGATCATTCCATCCAAAGCACACTGTTTTGATCAAATGATTAGGGTTAGCACAACTTGTAGCCCTGTCCACAAACAATCAGATAATAAAGAAACGCATGGATACAAATGGCAACAGAACCCTACAAATGTCATGGCTCCAGCGTAACGGTGCACACCCATTGTCCCATGGGGGAAACTACTGGGAAAACAGAAGAAAGCTGAGAGGCTGAACTGACTGGGGATATGCAAATACTGTGCTTGTTTCTGCTTTGTTTTTGCACTTCGTCAGGTCCATGTTGTGTATTTGATGTTGGAATTGGTTGGATGTGTGCACCAGTAAGGAACCGAGTGGGGGGGGGGGGGGGGTTCACAAATCTGCTGTTGCTCACTGCATCTTGGATTACTGCTTTGAAGACATGTCTAAATTTAGTCTGAGGGAAAAGTCTGCCTGTTTTTCAGTGATGTCTGCCAGACACAGGCAGTAACTTTCCTGTTAAAAGCAGCTTGACTCATGCTCAGGTGCCTGGCCGTGACTACTGCTGTTGCCCAAGCCAGGCAGCTGCACCACTGGGCCCACACAGACAAAACACTATACACAGTCAGCTGCACCACAGGGCCCACACAGCCAATACACTATAGACAGCAAGCTGCACCACTGGGCCCCAACAGCCAATACACTATACACAGCCAGCTGCACCACTGGGCCCACACAGCCAATACACTACACACAGCTACCTGCACCACTGGGCCCACACAGCCAATGAATACAGTATACACAGCCAGCTGCACCACTGGGCCCACACAGCAAACTCATTCTACACTCCTTACTCCACTGTTCCTCAACAAAAAAACTAAGTGACCATTTCAAAAAAATAAATAAATAATAATAATAATAATTGCTTTCATCATAAAGAGTCCAGAAGAGCCATGTGAAATGTAATCTGGTTAAACTCTTGACTTTGTCTTAAGAATTATAAATGCAAACACTCATCTGACATGGAACATAACGCCAAATGTGACTTTTGAGTTTACGAGAAGCTGAGACAGGGAGCAGCTCCCGAGTTGTAATCTCCTGGTCTGTTTGCCTCAGTAACCCAGTGCCTGGAAATGTACATCAACACACCACCGACCCAGATGAAAGACAGAACCCAGTCCCAGACATGCAGTGAAATCAGCCAATGACACAGACAGCAAAACAAAGAAATCTAACTATGATGTCAAACTAAAGTTGCCAAAATATCTCATGCTAGAGTAGGGAGTAAAGCATGCGAAAACAATGCTGCACTCTTTAGCGCTCGACTTCTCTGGTGCTTCACACGAGAAAAAAATATTTAATGCCAGAGTTATTATCAGGTGCTTACAGTCATTCAGTTTTATCATACAAAATGTGGTTGAAGAATATGCTTTCCCTTCTCATTTTTCCAGCTTTTCTTTCCATTACTGAAACAACGCTGTACAGCATTGTAACATTGTACAGCATGCATGTTTGTTCATGTAAATGTCACGTGAAGTTAAGAGGAAAAAGCGGTCCAGTATTGTGCTCCAGCAAACATACCATAAGAAGTGCAACTCAAGTCAACAATGGCACAGGAACTGAGTGGAAGCCAATTGGCTAATTATCCTATGAAGGGGGTAGGAATTGCTTTGGACTACCCAGATGTGGTCTACAATGAACATTTCTGTGGTGCGAAGGAGTAGAAATTAATTTTAAGAGGTAGAAAAATCACTAACAAAAATGTCCCCTTACAGCCCATCACGGTAGATGCTATAGCAAATGCAAAGCTATCAGACGGTAAAAAGTAGAATTAAAATAGCAAATACAGTCATGGACAGCTCTGCCTGCTACATCAATCCTCCATTTGTTGACATGTTCAAAACATGTAACCACATGTGCACACACACATATTTAGGAATGCAACAAATAAGCACTACAGTACATTTCTAAATGAGCTTCTCACAGATTCTCAGGGCTAGCATGCGTTTCGCTAACTCCTTCACTGCACATATAAGCTACACCCCACTACTGTAACAGAGCCCCAATCTAGAGCACTGCGCAATGTCAGGCTTCCTTTTCTTATTCAGTGCATGGAATGCGTACCAATTCACACAAAGTGAAGGAAGCCAAATTCACAAATGGCTACTCGTAACAGCTTAGACTAATACCAGGGATGTGCACTCGTAACAGCTTAGACTAATACCAGGGATGTGCACTCGTAACAGCTTAGACTAATACCAGAGATGTGTACTCGTAACAGCTTAGACTAATACCAGAGATGTGCACTCGTAACAGCTTAGACTAATACCAGAGATGTGTACTCCTAACAGCTTAGACTAATACCAGAGATGTGTACTCGTAACAGCTTAGACTAATACCAGAGATGTGTACTCGTAACAGCTTAGACTAATACCAGAGATGTGTACTCGTAACAGCTTAGACTAATACCAGAGATGTGTACTCGTAACAGCTTAGACTAATACCAGAGATGTGCACTCGTAACAGCTTAGACTAATACCAGAGATGTGTACTCCTAACAGCTTAGACTAATACCAGAGATGTGTACTCGTAACAGCTTAGACTAATACCAGAGATGTGCACTCGTAACAGCTTAGACTAATACCAGAGATGTGTACTCCTAACAGCTTAGACTAATACCAGAGATGTGTACTCGTAACAGCTTAGACTAATACCAGAGATGTGTACTCGTAACAGCTTAGACTAATACCAGAGATGTGTACTCGTAACAGCTTAGACTAATACCAGAGATGTGTACTCGTAACAGCTTAGACTAATACCAGAGATGTGTACTCGTAACAGCTTAGACTAATACCAGAGATGTGTACTCGTAACAGCTTAGACAAATACCAGAGATGCGCGATATGGACATTCTGGGCCAATAACCGATACTGGTCTGACCACATTAGCTAATGCCAATCGCTCCCCGTTTTACATTAGCGCAAACTGCAAACCAAGTTTCCACATTCTTCACAAGTGTACGAGGACAAACTCAAGAATGAAGGAAATTTCATCTGTACAACTTGCCCTTTGCACAACTTGCTTACTTCATTATTAAAGGATAAGTTCGCTATTTTGTACCTTGGACCCTATTTGCGGTCTGTCTTCCATGAACCTGACACATTGAGTCCATATTTTCGCTGATCGGTCCAGTATTGAGCTCGCTACAGATTTCCTGTAGGCTCTCACTGGGCTACAATAGAAGTCAACGGGGCAATTGTAAATGTTATGGAAAAACAACGATAAATGTGCTTTCATGTACGATAAATGAGACGGGAAGCTCAGGGTGTATTATTACCGGTCTCAGTATGCTCTCCTGTGAAATGCATCTCAATCCGAACATCTTTACGTGCTTGGCATGGCTTGGACGTAAGCATTTCTCTGTTGCTTGTTTTCGCTGCTCCCGCGGAGTACTATGTGTCGGGGGTGGGGGAGCGGGAAGGTGTGCCGGCCGTTTACGAAACTATCTAGGTGAGCAGTCTGCGTTTGTTTACCTGCAGCAACGTAGGCTACAATTTGCACAAAAAAACTTGGATGATGGATTACTATAATGATTACGAAGACGAAGAATTCGATTTTGACGTTACTGGCTACAGATTTGAGCCAGAATACACGGACACGGAACTACAAGAGATGGATGATAAGAGAGCAAGAGAAGAGAGAGAGGCTGAAGTTGCGCAGGTAATGTTATCCGAGGTAATGCGGTCGGAGAAATAGTTCTGTTTCAAATGGAACTGTTGTTTCACAACGTTCGGTTTGCGTTTGCGATGGCCTACATTTCACAGGAGAGCATACTGAGACCGTAAGAATACACACTGAGCTATAAAAGCACATTTATCGTTGTTTTTCCATAACATTTACAATTGCCCCGTTGACTTCTATTGTAGCCCAGTGAGAGCCTACAGGAAATCTGTAGCGAGCTCAATACTGGACCGATCAGCGAAAAAATGGACTCAATGTGTCAGGTTCATGGAAGACAGACCAAATAGGGTCTAAGGTCCAAAATAGCGAACTTATCCTTTAAGCAGAGAGCATGCATCTAGAGCAGGGGTTTTCCACCTTGCTTTTATGATCCAGGAACCCCCCACCCAGGCTCAAAGGCACCCAGGGCCATCATAAGTTAGAGGGTTACATTTAAATATTTTCCCAAATCTTTACGTAATCATTGCATATCAATTCTACAGTACCCCCTACAGTACCTTCAAGGGTCCCCAGGGGTCCACAGACCCCCTGTTGAAAACCCAGGGTGGGGAGAGTTTCTGTATAGCTTAGCTAGAGTGTGTGGTTGGTCAAAATTAAAAATAAAGTAAGAGGTTTAGATGACTGTGGAGAGATTACATTACGAGTATATTTTCACTCCATTTACAGCATGGACAGCACACTTAAATACATCAACTCTAGGACATAAAAGTCTAAACGAGTTTGAAGTTGCCAAGAGGTTTATTTTTTGATAACTTTTGTTGTGATTTGAGTGCGCACTCCCGTTTCTCTTCACCCTCACAATCAACCATAATCTTAGCATAGGGCCAATTTTATTTTAAGCAATTACTGGCAGATACCAATTACAACCCTTATATTATCCAGCATCTCGAGCAAATATTCAATGGAAATTCACTTCATATAGCCTAACTCTGAACATCAGCTACCTACAAAACGCTCCTGTGACTTTCTTTCCACAATCCAGACAAATCTTGTTACAATTGTCCCAGAAGAGGCATAATTGATGATTATCTTCACTCTTTTTGCCCTATATACTTGCCTTGGAAAAAGCATTCATTTTCAGCCTGACAACAGGAAACATTTTGGAATGGAAAAATCCATGAATTCTTTAAATTAACATCATCTGTCAACAATTACTGGAGCCCAAGTCTCTGTGATTATAAAAAGCATTCCAAGTACAGGGACTAATTAACATGAGATTTTCACAATCTCACACCAGGACTCACATGGTATTGTCTGGTAGGTAAAACAAGAATGCGATTTGCACCTTATGGTGTAAAACACATGCAGCAAAACTATTAATTATATCTGAAAATAGAATACTTCGCAGCAAAGTGTAAACCATTTTAACTGTACGGGAATATTCTTAACAGACCCATTTCAAAGATTCCCGTTATCAAGCCAGTATGGAGAACCAGAGTCCCCTTGACAACCCGAAAAGAAACTTTTCATTAGCAGCTTCAGCAAAGGACACCAAGCCGCAAAGGCAAAAGCTCCAGAACGCACAATGCTTCAAGTCAGCACATTTTACAGGCAGCTCGTGCAACCTGTGTGTGTGTGTGTGTGTGTGTGTGTGTGTGTGTAAGTCTCATCTTCTGAAAACCAGACATACGGTGCTGGTCCAAATGGAGAAACGGCTTTCAGATAACACAGCATTAACAAGAGCCACATCATAAGAGTGAGGGATCATTAGCACTGGGCCTGTAGAGGCATTTCCCTTGGGTGGAACTTGTCAGGTCAAAGAGCTCAATAAACAGCAAGCGATGTGACCAGCAGGCAGCACAAGTGCATCCAGGTACATGAATGTCACACCACAGAAACCCTCTAATAAGTGCAACGTGTGCTTTCCCGGGCTCATTGCTTTCAAGCAATCAGTGGTGAATAATGTGTTTGGACCGATTAATGTCAGCCAATAATTGTCACGATTCCACCAATTACGGGACTCGTGATGACTCTTCGGGTTACATCTATCCCGGTTCTGGCGGGAGTGGGTGGCGTTGCAGGACCATGCTTTCCACTGAAGCTGAAGAAACAGAACTGAGGCTGATGTCACTAACTGTCCATTAGGCAGACTGGGCTACAAAAATGAAAAGGTCATGTATAATAAAACAGAGTCCTACATATGTTTTTCTCCAGTCAGCAGAGTTAAACAACATTGTTGGGGATATCTGTTTTTAATGGTTAAACAAAGACGGAGGGAGCAGTTTTAGGTGGGGGAGGGACAGAAATACACTACAGCATTCAACGAGACTGAATACCGCAGACAATCACATGACAATCACATGAAAGTGACTGTCCACAAATAGGAATTCTCTGGAAACCATTCTGTGGAAGCAAAGTAAATAAGTTGTCATCAGTAACAGACAGCGTCTCTACTCTCGACAGAACACACACACGGCGCTGGCTGGTCTCCATCCTCCAGACAAGAGCGCCAAGCTCCAGCAGTCTAAGATTTACCGTCTCCGCTAATAGCATCTGATAGGCCGTGCAATTATAACAGGGCTCTTATCACGACCTTATGGGATATACATTTTATGCTGAAGCCACGCATGACAGTCAATCTTTGAAAGCAGACATGGAAGTACTGACATTTTTCTGCACATCTGAAAAGACAGAGCGAGCAACTGCAATGCATGTCACTCAAGAATGCTCAAGTCAGGTGAAATGTGTGAAACAGAACAAAGAAACAAGACACTGCACTTTATGAATTCCAAATGCATTTAATCTGAAGCAAAAGCACTATCAAAGCGGATCTTCAGAGGATGACTTCTAGCACCACTCACACAGTTGAAACGGTACCCTTTGCAACACGAAAACCCAGAGGGAGTGTGTGATAAGCACAGACATAACAGTGATATGGGAAATCTAATACCATGGCCTACCTGCAGCTAAGGTTTGCTTAAATTCCAGTAATGCTACTTGAGTTACATCATTAGGATTTGCCATGCTTGCAGTTTTATTTATTGTTATACAAAGGAGTGGTGGAACAGACAGACTAGACTATGCATTTGTCCCTGTGCTCTCAATATCTATGAACACAAGATCCAGACATTACAGAAATCTTTTAAAAGCAGACCAGTGTATCGCCATAATGCTTAATGCTCCTTAATGTCAAATTACAGCACGCAGTCAAAGCATCACCAAATTATAATAATCAAGTCTGACTGGGAACATCTGTAAATCTAAATTAGACTAAATACTGCTAAATGCCTCAAACTACCACCTACTAGTCTTATTTATACTTTAAGATTACAATTTCTAGCCAGGCTTAATTATTATAATTGGGCGAAGTTTTAACTGTGCGTGCTGGAATATGACATTTAGGGTGGCGATTCACTGGTCTGATAGATTCGTGACTTTTTTAATTTTTTTATTTTTTTTAAAGTTTGTTTTGACAGATTTTGAGAAAAACATTTAACAGTGACTTCGTAGACATGGGCTTCAGACAACAAAAATGAGAAGAAATTCCAACATTTTACAAAATAGCCTACATGTATGGCTATTTTGACGAAACAAAGATTTGAAATACCGGGAAAGCAATACCTGGTGACATTAGAATTTGAAAGAGGGAATTGGTGTGCTACTTGCAGGAATGTTTAGGTCCCCAGTAAGCGGTCAAGTTACACAATGCTTTATGCATAGACACACTATGACGTCAGAGCTATGAAGGTTCGTCCAATATAACAACAACAATTAAAGAAAACTATATTTTACTTGTGGAAAACACTCATTACGTTGTTCTTCACAAACAAACTGCGTAACACCTAGTTTAAAAATAAAACTTAGCTAACGTTGAGGTAAATTTAACGCAGCTTACTGACAGTTTAATTGCATTACTGTTTTACTCCAATTTCACTTTGTAACGCTAGTGAAAAGGCAGGCACAGTTTTTAATTACACGTTATAATAAAACAAGGGCCTAAGTTGCCTCCAAAACCTGTTGTGTAACAGAATAACGTTACAAAAACGATAAATGCAATAGAAGCAATGTCTTCTGATAGGAAAGGCACGTTTCTTATTACAATCCATTCACTGAAGCCAAGTTGTTTAGCGTTAGTTCCTTGGCTTTACCGTCTAAGCAATCGAGAAGCGGGGTCAAGCAGTAGCCGAAGACTGATTTAACTAGGAAAGTTAGCACAAGTTAGTTACCTAGCTGACGTTAGTTGAAATATCTAAGACATTATCTAGCAATTAACTGCTAGTAACGTTAGCTACTGCCTTAAAGTTACTGAAGCTAAACGCAATTTACAGTCTACTTTTCATTGCGATAGTGCGAGCGAAAGGCTGATTAAGCCCGTCAAGGTCTCAGACCACGATTGCTACCTAGCTGATGGTTAGCAAGCCTAGCAAACAGTAATGTAATATAGTTAAACTATATTGCTATCATGTAACGTTACACAAGCTACAATTAAAGTGGACGAGCTTCATCTAACGTTATATTACTGTTACCTAACGTTAACTTAACGTATTTACTGGCTAAAAAGTGTTACCACGATTAGCACAAACGTGGAGTGCGCTAGCCAAACCTCATAACGTTATTATAAATAACTTAACGTTCGCTATTATTATTATCCTTAATAGCTTGCTGGCCCAGTGCTATGTAACATTACCTGGCTGGATTTCAAGATGTCTTACGTTACGTTAACCAACGTTACCTAGCTAAGGTTAGCTAACGTTACCTAACGTTACCCACCGCAACCGTCTAACATCAGCTGGCTGCTAAACAAAACAAGAAAGGCTAGCTAACATGAGTATCGTTACCAAATTTAACCTAAACCATTCTTAACCAACTTAGCTAACTAACGTCACTTGGCCTAAAAAAATACATAAACAAGCTTCTAGAGAAGTTATCACAAGTTTATCAATAGTTGAATTAAGAGGAAAAGATCGATGGCTAGCTAGCAATTAAGCTATCTCTCCAGTTAGCCAACTATCTCAACGTCTCAAAATAACCTATTCCCAAAGTGTTCAATAAGCCTGGGTTCGTGAAACACCTAAGAAATACAAATAGGCACAATCACTAAAATATGAAATATGCACATTCGTGTTTCCACTGTAAAGTACAACAGAATTGTTAAATAGCTATCTGAAAAGTAACATTAGCCTAACGTTAGTCAAGTTAACTTGCTGTTTAAGTTAGCCTGCTAAGCTAACGTTAAGCTATTGGCATTGCTGCTCCGGTCACACAGCGCCACCAATGAAAGCGAAAACCAACGGGTGCACTTCATTTCTTACACAAAATAATTCCACCGAAACACACAAAACCTGTTAAAAATATCCACTACAGGGCGCAAAGTTAGCAGCAAGGCAGTAAAGTACACTCTGGTGGGTGTTCAAATGAGCTTTAGCCCCCGGACGGCCCGGGTTGCCGCTTCCCCGCGGCGGCGCCGGGGCGCCATGATGGCTGATCGATGGGAATTGAACAAAGAGGATCAATTTCCGATCAGCGAGAAAGCCGCTTTAATCAATGGGAGAAGGGAGCTCCGAAAGCGGCCCCAAACACCGACCGAGAGGGGGTCAACAGCGAAAGAACAAACTCCAAAAACATTTTCATTGCGACGTTCTTTAAGACAGCAAAGCAACTTAAGGGGAAAGGCTGACCTGCAGTTGCTGTAAATCAAAGCGCTTCCAATATTGAAACATCGATCCCGCATTGGCCGCCATCTTGAGACATATTGAGACGGAGTGAGAGGCTGATACAGAGAGCGCGAGGGGCTGGAGTTCACAGGGAAGGAGGGGGGAAGCGCACAAAACCCGGAGCGGAGCTATCGAACAGGGCCTTCGCTTATTGAACAGTGGTGCGGAATGGAGTTATTGAACGGAAACCTGCGGTATTGAATAGTGCTATGGAGTAGAGTTATTGAACGGGAGCCGGCAATTTCTTTAACTGGTAAAACGCGGACTGGATCTTTTTTACATACAGACGCACGGTGAAGACTGCATATTGAACAAAAACCATTTTGAACGCATTTTTCATTATTAAATGAAAGAAAGTTCAACTAAGTTGATACTGATGATATGCACAAACGCTACATATATTTAAATGGTATGTAATATTATATTTATTTGTAATTATCTCATTATGTATTCTGTAGTATAGCTTACATCAAAAACTGTAACTGTTGGTATTGGTATTATTTTACGAAGTATTCAGGCATAAATCATATTATTAACTTACCAACTGCGATTTATATTTTATTTATTAATTTTTGCACCAAAGCTAGATAGGTTTTTTCTATTGATATCCATTCCTACAACTTCAAACTAACTTCCCAGTGATTGTACGATTGTAATATTGCACAAAGTTATGGTTGTATTTGTGAAGCATTTTCGTATGGTGTATTCCCAAGCAAGTAAATAGAGTGTCGTAATCTGAAGGGAACCTGTAATGAGTTTCTTCAACAGTTGTTAATATTTAGGTCTCTGATTGATGATGTGCATTAGTTTCTACCAGTGTTGCACATTATACCTGCCAACAATAATTTCTCACTATGGCACCATTGGAATAAACACAAGGAATTTGAACTTAAACTTGAAAAGTTGGTTAGCAGCGCCCCTAAAGGCTAAAATATAAATTACACCACACAATTCACCTCCATGGGCAAATAGTTTATAAATTCCAAATTTGGTCTTCTACCTTTGCAACATGTGCTGATGAAACATGGATTGTAAAAGGGATGCTCCCATACACATAACCTCTTTGATCATTTTATTAGTGCATTGTCTTGCCTAATGACAATGTGGTTATTAACTAATGTCACTGTTTTGAAATAGACCCTGTAAGCCTCTGAAGTTTTGTCACCCAGCTTCATCTAAATATTGGGAGTCAATAATGCTGCTACCTAAATGACCTTTGGCAGCTATCTAGCATTTGTCACATTTGCAATACCAAGTGATGTCAATTACAAAGTAGGGACAAATCATCTCGTTCACATGTGCACATTGATACCAACATTCTAGTAAGTGTCAGATTTTGAGGGATATGGGGTTCTATGTAGTTTTGAAAAGTGCAGCCTTTAGCAATTTCACGACATGTGTTGTAGGGTTGTTTTGTTTGTACATGTATGTACATTTTTAAAATATAATAAGTATGTATTTTAAGATAGCAGAAAGGGGATAGAATCAGCCATTCTTATGAACATAGCTAATTTTGACATATCAGGTAGAACCCCTATGTCCATACTCATACAAATGAAAAATGCACTTGAAAACAATGAACCACCCATCCATACAAAAGCAGGATTAGGAATGTATCCGTCTGCTCAGACAAATGCCCCTTACTCCAGTTCCTCTCCTGCGAGGTGATAATTATCTTAGGTGGGGTGAGCAACTTCCCCACCAAACCTGAAAGACAGGTTTCATTGCCCTTCAGTTCACAGCAGATACTTTTCTGATTGATCAATTATGACACTGTTTTGACTTCACTGCTTCACAATAATCTCACAGTCTGCTATGAAAGACTGGAACATTCCTGACCTATTATCTGTTAAAAAACAAAACAATGCAGAACACAGGTCTACCTTTGAGACACATTCACATACAAAAACTGAAGGCACACAGGCTGATACACTGTGTCATGGCACATAATCTAGTCTGATGAACATGTTCATAGTGATGAACATAACTCTGCATGTAAGTACCCCTAAGCCTCAGTTGCTTTCTTTCTTTCTTTCATTCTTTCCCTTCTTTTGTTATTTCTTTAATAAGCCTGTGAGTCTGTAAATATTCCCTGATGTCTCTACACTGGCAGTGTTACACCGGGGCACGTGGTAACATTCAGCTTCTAGACATTAAAGATACTTACCAAAAAAAAAAAAGAGCCGAAGTCAAAGAGCAGGCTTCGGTCATAGCAGACTGAATTCTAAACCACCGGGGCACCCACTTCACACAACCTTTGACCCAGGAGATCAAGTTTGAGGGCAAAGATCATGACCATCCCAGATCTTCCACGCCCCTACCAGACAGCACAGAGACACTCAATCCCTTGGGAGAAATAAAAACAAAAGGATACAAGAAAGAAAAAGTATGACCAGAAAGGGATACTGTTCACCACCCAGAAGAATATGAAATGTTGCTGGTGGTTGTGTAGAGGCAGTTATGCAGCCCCAAGACCAAAACGTGGCTTGCACCATCGTGTTAAACAAAATGTTAAACAAAATCAAGATCAGACAGTTGCAGAGGTACAGAACAAAAGGAAGTGCTTGTGAGATAATTCTGTAGCAAGGTGTCATGGAGAATGCTGACAGACCAGGGGATTTAAAGTACTTTAGCTGATGCCTTCAACTCCTAAACCATCCGAATGTTGACAAGTCACTCACAATGCTGGCACTCCTAAGTATGTATGTCTATGTCGTTGATAATGTTAAAGCAAACACACATGTGACCATGCCCCACCCACCAGCAGAGTGAGTGAGAAAGAGAGAGAGAGACAGCATTCTCTTTCATGCGTGACTCTCACAAGCATAAACAACAGGACTATCTGTAAAACCATTAATAGAAAAGCACCAGGCCCTTCAGCGAGCACAGGAGGAATCTAATGCTGTCGAAGCAGGAGTCATTGGAGTCCTGGAGTGGGTTTCCTTCAAATTCTGCTAATTTTATTCACTGTGGTAACTCCCCCCTAAACGGAGGCCTCTGTGTGCCTCTTCCCTTTGAGCAGGCCCGAGGGAGACTAAGGGCCCTGGTGAGATCAGGCCAGTTCACCATGCTTCTCCTCCCCCTCTCTCTCCTCACACTGGGGCTGAGGGACTGCAGAGCAGTCTGGTTTCCGGCAGCAGTTTGTTTTTCACCTCTTCAGAACTCCTGCCTCTCCCTCTGCTTGCCCGCACGGGCCACCAGCGCGCCTCTGGAGAGCCTGGCTCTCCCCCACGCACGCTTCTGTCAAATGATCCTGCTTTTCCACCTCTTTCTTAATGAAATAAGGCTTCTCTGGAGAACAGGCCTAATTTAAAAAAAGGATAAAAAGACGATGCACAGGATTTCATTTTAATTAATCACATGCTGGCCTTTTGGAGGATGTGTGTAAAAATTACATTAATTAAGTGTACTCCATGTTGGTTGAATCATGATGAAAGTGATTTCATGACTAGCGGGGTTGCCAGATGAACGTGGGCTGACTGAACCCACCCATACCCTGGGCAACGCAATAGGCAATTGTGCGTTGCCCCCTGTGGGGCTACCAGCCACAAGCGGCACTGGTACTTGTTTATATTTAAGAGGCATTATCAACCAGAAGTAATATCAGTACCTGAGACAGCCCATTTCACGCATGAGAGTGGAGAGTCATCTAGTGGATACTGACAGCATTGCACCTGATTCCAAGCAGAATAGCTCAAGACTGTGTCCGAATCAACACCCTTCCATACTATTAGGTAGGCTTGTTGAGCATACAGGATGAGAAATTTGTTAAGGAGACGAGATTTTCTCCAAATATAGTATACTTAAAACCCCTGTATGATACATTTACTTCCGAGGTTTCGCAAAGTTCTGTACACAAACATTTTGGTCACATAAATATGACGTGAAGCTTCGTTTTGAAAAAAAAATGAGGTGCAGCTTCGCTAACGTTTTCCTTCAAATACAACCAAAACAACACGTGACATGGCCACGCAAGGGAGGGACGTCTTACGTCACTTCCACAGTACGCTTGGAAAATAATATGGCGGATATTTTTTGCGTACTGCAAGTTGCATGCTAAACAGTGCACATTAAACAGCACATTCTGCCAGTGCACTGTACGCAGGAGACAGGGCGCAGTAGATAGGGCTCTGATTTGGACACAGTCCAAGTCTCCTTGACTGAATACAAAAAATTATCCTTTCTTAAAATGCAATTTATGTGGAACAGAGTGGTATCTGTCAAATATCTCTCGTTAAATGCTTACTGCTCAATGAGAGCTTTGATCTTTCCATGTTTTTGAGTGAATGAGTGAGTGAGTGTCAGTGAATCAATGAGTGATGGAATAAGTAGATTGAACTGAACAATTTAAATTGGAAAATACTAAAATTAATAAAACAGAGAACTCTTTGTAAATTCTTATGGCCTCAAATGCTTTGTTATGTCTTTAAATTGGCTAATCTGAAAATAATCCAGAGTGGAGATCATGCACCAACACCTGCAGACACTAGGGGGCACCACTTGTCTTCTGACTATGGCAGCGAGGTTTATGTACTTTACCTCGAAAACCCTGAGAACGGAAGAGCGAATATTAGATAATTCAGCCTGTCACATCCCTCGGATTCATTTGGAGACAAGCGAGAGATTCTAATTTTTCAGAAAACACACGCATACTGTAAATAAGGAATAAGAGCACGTCTACAGTATTTGTCATTTATATTCATTTTTGCCTGGGCGCAGGGTATAATTGTGCTATGCCAGACCAGGGCCACGTTCAATCTGAAAACGGTGTGCACCGTTTTGCTACGGTTTCCGGGTTGAACGACATGTTTCCTCAAAACGGCGTGAGACGGTGTGCAACGGGCTTTGAGGTACGTTTTCTATCGTTTGGTGGGTGTGTCAGGGGTGTTACCCAATCAGCAGCGACGTGTATATAAACCCCGCCGTATTAAAGAGGCAGTGCGCACAATGGATCAAGCTAAAGTCTTTTACAAATGCGTCAACTGCAGCTTGGTGTGTGCAACAATCGAAGGCATTAGAAGACATGTTTGTGTCTTTTGCTATTGTATGTACCATTGTGGAGTGACACTTTCATAAACTTTTCTACTCCACTCTACTCCTCTAAATATATAATGGTAAATATCACAACAACAGTGATCAGCTATAATGATAGGCCTAATACTCATAATAAAATAATTAGCTCCTATAGATTTTAACACAGTCTCGAAGGTAAGAAGTGGATTATCCTTCACCTGAAATGTTTGCCTTGTCATCCTGAAATGCGAGTCAAATGTTGGATCACTATACTTAGGAACCACAGTTTCCACATACCCCTTCACTCGATTGGGACGTTCTCTGCTATTATGGACTGCAAGGGCAGTGACTGTAACATCGAGCGTATTTTGGAGTATTAAACACGTATTTAAACCGATTTCATCAGGCTCCGAAAATTCTTCAAAAATGACGCAAAGAATGGCCTTCTCAGCTGCCATAGTTGCAACGCTTGCGTAACACAACAGGATGTTCAACGCACCACCGTTTCCGTTTAAATAAACGTTTTGCTACGGTTTGTCGGGGCTGAACGCAGCCCAGGCTACTTTTACCCATATTTGTCCTAATTTGAATGATCGATTTGATTGATTTTATGCTCAACGCTGCAACCTCCTCTGTCGATTTGCGACGGCGCAGAAGAACACGTCCTGTCCTCTGGAACACGTGTCATAAAGCCGCAGCTTCTTCTCTCCACAGTCCAGCTGTCGAGCCGGCACAGACGCTCAGAGAACGACACTTCATGTGTCATTTATGGAGGCAGACTGCGGGCGTCTGATTGACCAGAGGGGGGCGCTGGTGTGCAATGACTCAGGACGTCCTGCCAGCTGGGTTCCCTTCCCCGCAAAATCCCTTCCTCTCCTAGGCGATGCCACCAGCACAGTCCAGTTTAGATGCCAGGCTGGGGGGCCCCTCCATGCACCAGAACAGTGTCTTAACAGGATGAGCCGTCTGGCAGCCCCCAGCAGAAAGGATTTTAGAGATGCAACATGCCAGTTGGAACGCCATTTGCCAGCGTTATTGGCCCTTGCTTCTGAAGCTGTCACCGTTCACCACTCGTGGGCGCCCACTACACCTCTCCACCCAACCGCGGGCACAACCCCAGCCAGAGCATACGGGTACCAGCCAATCACAGCGCTGGCCGCCCACTCCTCCTGTTCCCTGTGGCCTGCTGGTCGGCCAATGGGATGTTGTGCATTTTTCCCCGCCCCGCTTTCAGAAGGGTTGCGATTTACGGCCAGGTATTCCCACACACATTAATCACGGTTATCACTAAATCCTGCCTGTTTGACAGTTTCTGCCACATGGTTGGACTGGGGGGGCAGAGTGCGGGGGGGGGGGGGGGGGCAGGTGCAGGGCAGACAATGGGGGAGGGGGAGGAGGGGTCCATCACATGTATTAGAGATGAGTAATTGTTTTTTGACAGGCAAGCCTCCGTCAGCTGCCTTCAACCTGTTATAGCACACACACACACACACACACACACACACACACACACACACACACACACACACACACACACACACACACAAGTGATGCTATAACTTTACATCATTTTATGAAATTTCTGTGCTTAGCAGACACCCTTACCCAGATTTACAGCATACTTTTTTTTTTACTATAATACATACCATCAGTTTATATCTGCTGGATATTTTACTGAAGTCATTTCATTTCAGTAGCTTGCTCAGGGGTACAATGGCAGTGCCCCACTTCGGACTCTGCTATGCCATAACCTTGGAGAAGGCGGTGTGTTTAGCGCTAATGTTTACCCCACATTCTTATCTAGAGGGCAGAGCAGTCAGCTTCAGGAGTACTCAAATCACCACGAGTCCTCCGCTCTAGTCATTGTAACACCTCTGAGGTCATTGCAATGGCCTCTTCTGGACATTAAGATTCACACAGAACCCCTACCCCATCAAACAATTCTCACCCACATATAAAACATTGACTCTGCCCCCCCCCACACACACACACACACACCACAAATGTGTCTGTGTAGATTGCAGGACTCACATTGACCATGACCTCAGCTGACGTGAATCGTGTTACCTAAGGTACTGTTTTGTTCTTGCTTGTTGTTTTAAGTACCCACTTAAAGCACGGACTTACTGAAGTCTGTCGGATGTATTCAACCAGCAAGCAAGAATCCATTGAATCGCCATTTGTAACAGCTTTTGGCACACCGGCGTTTTGCAAACTGGCACAACAGCCAGATTCAACAAATATTCTGCCTTCTCTTGGTAGCTGATCCTCATCTTGACTGCCTTGCTTTCACCATCCAGTAGCAGACCACTGTAGTGACAGCTTTGTAAACTGCTGATGGACCAACAAGTGTGGGTCACTGTATGTTTGCTAGCTGAGGAACCATCCCATTCTGGTATACCGGACACACAGCATGGACACATCGACTGCTAATATTACTTAACTTATGTAATTACTCCACCATACTGCCCAAAACTCATCATATTACGTAATCATCAGAATTCAGTGTCGGAACATTTTCTGGTTTCCTTTTATTTAAACCTATACAAAAGGACCAATCAGTTAAATGGGGGGCAGGGCATACCTGAAAAATCAAGCAATCAAAAGGCCCCTCAGGCCCTATAACATCTCGGACACTGGGGTACATGTGTTAGGAGTCATCCATGCCGTGCATGGCTCAGTGGAACATAATTCCCCATGGTGGCTTGCAGTCTTAAGATAGCAACACCTTTTGTTCAGATCAAGGTGACGAGCATCCCTGGCATGCCCCATTTGTATAAGGGGGGAGTGGACCCTGTGTAATGCGCATGCTGACCAGCATGGTAAGATATTTCATTTTCCACGCCCAGCTGTTGCCCTGCATTTTCTAAACTTAGCGCAGGTGCTGGGGCCAGCCAACGACAACCATATAAAAAACAGAGGGGTCACCCAGTATTGTTCTTCTGGGAGTTTGCAGACAAAGGAACGGGATTGGAAGCTCATCACAATGGTAGGGATCTCCTGCTCTCTCCTGCTCTCTCCTGTGCCACACTGACTGAACCACTCAGGCGTACTCAAATCTGGGCCGCCAGGCCAGCAGTACTGCTTGTTTTCTCTTTGACCTGGTAGCTAGACACTGAGATGCCAGATATCCCAATGAATTGTAAGTTGCTCTGGATAAGAGCGGCTGCTAAAATCCAGTAAAGTAATGTACTGCTATACAGGGTCAGATTTGAATATTTTTTGCTTGACGCCTCGTCTGTGATAACTGATAACCACTCAAAACCCCAATGCAGGAATGTGTATGTGATATCATTGTTGACTCTGTTTTATTAATATCTCCAGAAGCATATTTGTTTACAGCTGAATACCTTAAAATCAGGCATGACAGATGCTTCCGGATATTGGTCAAATGTTTGGGAAAATTGAGCTGGCATTGATGAAACAGCAGCTGATAGCCTTGCTAGAAGGTATAATAGGCATATCAGACCTGGTTGTTTGATATCATCAGTGCCAAAGAGCACATTGGCTAACTCACTAATTGCAAAATAAAATGTAATTAAAAAAGACAGAGTAGAGCCAACAAATGCAGAATGTGGTTCTAGTCATTCTCAGTGTCTACCTCGGCTGGTTCGTACATAATTAATTGTAATCTACTCTACTGTACTCTACCGTACTCTATTGAACTCTACTGTACTGTACGCTATTGTACTCTACTCAAGTATAATCTACTCTACTTTTCTCTAGTCACCAAAAAAGGCCAAGAAGAAGGAGGGGGCCGGCTCCAACGTGTTCAACATGTTTGAACAGTCCCAGATT
Source organism: Synaphobranchus kaupii (assembly GCA_029718625.1). NCBI lineage: Eukaryota > Metazoa > Chordata > Actinopteri > Anguilliformes > Synaphobranchidae > Synaphobranchus > Synaphobranchus kaupii. The sequence continues at coordinate 34,775,632 of CM056378.1, read as the reverse complement.
CAGGAGTTTAAAGAGGTCAGTGGGACATAGGGTGCGAGAGCCAATCAGAACGGCTTTGAGAAATCAATCTAAACGTATAGCCACCTTTTCACTGAAATAAACACATATGATTTCTAAAGCCAGTGGTTGTTGTGTATTAGTGGTGCTGTCCAAGATATTATCCACTCATTTGAAATAACTTTAATGGCCCTTTAATGCGGGCGGCACGGTGGTGCAGTGGTTAGCACTGTCGCCTCACAGCAAGAAGGTACCGAGTTCGAATCCCGGCCGAGGACCTTTCTGTGTGGAGTTTGCATGTTCTCCCCGTGTCCGCGTGGGTTTCCTCCGGGTACTCCGGTTTCCTCCTACAGTCCAAAGACATGCAGGTTAGGCTAATTGGAGACTCAAAATTGCCCATAGGTATGAGTGTTTGAGTGAATGGTGTGTGTGCCCTGTGATGGATTGGCGGCCTGTCCAGGGTGTAAGGGAGTGAGTTGGTTTGGAGGACCAAACGCGACAGAAGGGTTTTCAGGCAAGTGACTCAGGAGAGACACCAATAAAACAGAGCGGACTCTGTAGGAGGGAGAGGGAAAAAGGAAAACAGAAAAGCTCCAGCTCCCAAAACAGGGGAGTGAGGAAGGAGACTTAAAAGGGGAGAGAAAAGAAAACAACCCAACGAATTGGGCGAACTGACAAATAAGTCAGCGAGAGAAAATACTTTTAGAACACAAAACCTCTGCTCTCAAGAAGAGAGGAATCTAAAGAGGCGACGGAACAAACAAAGGAAAAACAAACCCGGAAGTATCGGGCGAAACGCTCGTAGGAAAGAGCCAAAAATAGCGCGACCGAACAAACTAACTAACTCGCACTAAAAGCGAGAGGAATCAGAATACTACAGTACTTCTATCAAGACCCGCGTTGTTTAGCAAAGCTGAAACAAAGCGTTCGATAGGGCGTACTGATCCTAAACCTTACCGGCTTGACAGTTAAGCGAATTAACATGGAAGCGCCGATACCGGAAGACGCAAAGTATAAATAGCCGGCGGAAACCATGAACAGGTGAAATCACTAAGTGCTGGCGAAACGAAAACTCGGCGTGGAATAAGAAAAATCCGATAGAGTGCTTAATACAGGTAACGAACGCCCGCAGAGCTAGGGAAAAGCAAGCACAACCATGACAGGACCCCCCCCTCTAAGGGACGTCCCCAGAAGATCCCTAAGTCTTATCTCTGCGGAAGTCTCTGATAAGTTGCGAATCCAAAATGTCTCTGGATGGTACCCAGCAGCGCTCCTCAGGGCCATAGCCCTGCCAATCCACCAGAAACTGAAAACCCCTGCCCACGCGTCTCTCGGCCAAAATACGCCGTACCGTATAAACCGGGCCTCCGTCCAAGAACCGGGGAGGAGGTGGCGGCTTGTCTGCCGGAGCGAGGGCGCTAACAAGCACAGGTTTTAACCGAGAGACGTGAAATGTGGGGTGGATGCGCATAGCGCGCGGGAGCTGTAACCGCACGGTGACTGGGTTTATCCTCTGAAGGATCTTGAAAGGTCCAACAAAACGAGGAGCGAGTTTACGAGACTCTACTCGCAAGGGGAGATCCCGCGTAGCGAGCCAAACACGTTGCCCTACCCTATAAGAGGGAGCAGGACGACGACGCCTATCTGCCGCCATCTTTTGCTTGGCCGTGGCACGCAGGAGGGATGAGCGCACACGCTTCCAAACTGCTCTACACCTTCGAACTAAGGACCCTGCGGAAGGTACCTCCACATCTCTCTCCAGTTCTGGAAATAACGGGGGTTGATACCCCATTTGCGCCTCAAACGGAGAGAGGCCAGTAGAGGCATTGCGCAAGGTATTATGGGCGTATTCAGCCCATGCGAGGTGGCGGCTCCAAGATGTGGGGTTGGAGGCAGCCAAACAACGCAAGGTGTTCTCCAAGGTCTGATTGGTGCGTTCTGTCTGTCCGTTAGTCTCCGGGTGAAAGCCGGAGGAAAGACTGACAGACGCGCCTAATAGAGAGCAGAAGGAACGCCAGAATCTCGCAGTGAATTGGGGACCGCGATCAGATACCACGTCCACAGGGAGGCCGTGTACTCGGAAAACGTGGTCCACCATGAGCTGGGCTGTCTCTGGTGCTGAAGGGAGTTTAGGAAGTGCGATAAAATGAGCCGCCTTGGAGAAGCGATCTACGACCACTAATATCACCGTGTTACCAGAGGACACCGGCAACCCGGTGACAAAGTCGAGTGCGATGTGACTCCAAGGGCGGCTAGGGATGGGAAGAGGGCGCAGGAGACCCGAGGGCTGGGCACATGATCCCTTGCTCCGAGCACACACAGGACAGGCAGCAACGAAGGACCGTACGTCTCTCTCAAGACCCGGCCACCAAAAACGCCGGGAAACAAAGTCCTTAGTACGGTGAACGCCCGGGTGGCCGGCCAACTGGGAGGCGTGTCCCCATTGGAGAACTCGAGGCCTCACCCGGGAAGGAACGAACAGGCAGTGGGGAGGACCCCCACCTGGATCTGGATTAGACTTCAGAGCCTTCTGTACTGCTGCCTCGACTGCCCACATAACAGGAGCCACAATGTGGTCGGCGTGGACAATGGGTTCAGGAATGGGATCCTTGTCAGTACGGTCGAACACGCGAGAAAGCGCATCCGGCTTCACATTTTTGGAGCCAGGGCGGTATGTGATTAAAAAATTGAAACGTAAAAAAAACAACGCCCACCGAGCCTGACGGGAGTTACGCCTCTTAGCTTGCTGCACATATTCAAGGTTTTTATGATCCGTCCATACAGTGAACGGATGCTCAGCTCCCTCGAGCCAGTGGCGCCACTCCTCCAGTGCTAGCTTTACGGCCAGCAACTCCCGGTCCCCTACGTCGTAGTTCCTCTCTGCGGGTGTTAATGCACGAGAGAAATAAGCACAGGGGTGCATCTTGTGATCAAGCGGGGAGTGCTGGGAAAGAATGGCTCCGGCACCTAGTTCAGAGGCGTCCACCTCTACCACAAAGGGAAGGGATGGGTTGGGGGTCACGAGTATGGGCTCGGAGCTAAATCTCCTCTTTAACTCCGAAAATGCCGCCTCCGCCTTGGAATTCCATTGAAAGGACCCGGGGAGTGTCTTTTTAGTAAGCGCAGTAATAGGGGCCGCTACCGCACTGAAATTGCGGATGAACCGCCGATAAAAATTTGCGAACCCCAAAAAACGCTGAACCTGCTTGAGAGAAGACGGAGTGGGCCAGTCTTTTACCGCGGACACTTTCTTAGGGTCCATCCGTACCTCGCCGTCAGCAACAATGAACCCAAGAAAAGAAACCGAGTTAGTGTGAAAAACGCATTTCTCCGCTTTCACAAATAACTGAGCCTTAAGGAGCGCTGACAAAACCTGCTTGACGTGAACAACGTGCGTCGGGAGATCGGAAGAAAAGATTAAAATATCGTCAAGATAAACAAAGACGAATCTCTCTAACATCTCCCTAAGCACGTCGTTCACTAGCGCTTGGAAAACAGAGGGGGCGCAAGTGAGCCCGAATGGCATCACCAGGTACTCGTAGTGTCCGCTATGCGTATTAAAAGCGGTTCTCCACTCGTCACCCTGACGAATACGCACAAGGTTGTACGCATTACGCAGATCGAGCTTAGTAAAAATAGACGCTCCCTGGAGCCGTTCAAACGCCGAATTCATCAGGGGGAGGGGATAACGGTTCTTCACCGTGATGTCATTGAGGGACCGATAGTCAATACATGGGCGAAGACCCCCGTCCTTTTTCTTAACGAAAAAAAACCCCGCTCCTGCCGGTGAAGTGGAAGGTCTAATAAATCCATTGGCTAAGGACTCCTCAATGTAAGCCTTCATGGCTGCGCTCTCCGGGGCAGATAGAGAGTACAAGGACCCTCTGGAAGGGACAGTGCCCGGGTAGAGCTCAATAGCACAATCATAAGCCCTGTGAGGCGGCAACGTAGTGGCCCGTTGCTTGCTAAAAACCTCAGAAAGAGTTCTGTACTGCTCAGGGACATTGGGAGGGAGGGAAAATACTATAACCCCCCCTACTTTAGCGCTCTCCTCGCTCGAGAGAGAATCGAGCGACACAGGCCATTCAATCTCTGAGTCAGTGAGCTGTTCCTCCCACATAAGTGGGCCATCCGCCAGAGAATCCCAGGCTAGGCTCTCCTTGCCCCCTTCGGAGAGGACCAGGGAGTTCTCCCCATCAGAACAAAAACCGTCCTGCTCCTGTGCGCTATCAGTGCCGGACTCGGCCTGAGTACTAGGAGACCCTCCTGCCACGAGGAATCTAGGGACTGAACAGTGGGGTCCGCACTGGGGACCCCAGTGACGGATAACAGCCCCGCCCTCCTCCCAGTTAATGTGAGGATTATGGCGGGTAAGCCAGGAGTGTCCTAAAATAAGTGGATACGCTGGGGAATCGACTAGGAAGAACTGGATCTCCTCTATATGGTCGCAATAGGGAATGCGCATGCGTACCCTGGTGGTGATTTGAGAAATGGTCCCCGTGCCCAACGGACGACCATCAAGAGCCGTGACTAGACGAGACCGTGGAAGAATCAAGGTAGGAATACCAAGAGCTTTGACCCACTTAGCATCGATAAAAGATTCGACTGCTCCGGAATCTAAAAAGGCATCACAGCTGGTCTGACGCCCTCCCCAAAGCAGTTGCACAGAAATGAGGGTCCGAGGGTGGACATGAACCTCTCTCGCTAGAACCCTCGGTTCCCCTAGCGAGAGTCCCCTTTTCCCACTAGCTTGGGGCACTGATCTCTCATATGCCCCTCTTTCTGGCAATATCTACACCTCCCCTTCCACAGACTAGCGCCCTTGGGTTTGCTCAACGCTGCCCCATCCACCTGCATAGGTTCTCCCATACTAAAGGAGGAAGAGGTGGGGGATGGTGATGCAGAAAACTGTGAATAGCGGGTGGGGTGATATCTGTTTCCCCCTTTAGCCCTCTCACGTTCTCTCTCCCGAATGCGGTTATCCACACGGATGGCTGTGGAAACTAGGGCGCCGAACGTGGCGGGAGGCTCGAGCACCGACAGAGCGTCCTTTACAGGATCGGACAGGGCGTTCAAAAACAAAGAACTGAGTGGCCCATCGGGCCATCCAGTCTGCCCTGCCAGTGCTCGAAACCCGATGGAAAAGGCTGCCACCGTCTCGGTGCCCTGGCGAAGACAGGTCAGTCGCATGGCCGCCTCCTGACCGGAGACGTCATGGTCAAAGACTGACGTCATCTCTGCCATAAGCTGATCCGTGTGGCTCATCATCGGTGCATTGGCTCTAATAAGCGGGTCGGCCCACTCGAGAGCAGTACCGGTTAAGAGGGAGAGTATAAATGCTATCTGGGAATTATGAGAACGAAAACGGGAGCCCTGCGCTTTGAAAAAAATTAAACACTGGGTTAGGAACCCTTTGCACTTCCCTGGCTCACCACCGTAACGAAGGGGAAGTTGGAGTTTGGGCTCCCTCGCCTCCGGTGGGGGGGGTGGGGGGTTTATAGGTGGTGCTTGTGCGACTGGGGGGGGTACAGTGGCGAGAGTCAGGTTTTGGAGACTCTCCGCCACATCGCGCAGGCTGGCAGCCTGTACCTGCAACTGTCTCATAAGCTGCTCGTGTTGGCTAAGTAACGCCTGCTGAGAGGCCTGGAGAATACGCATGCCCTCCTCATGATTGGCTATAGCAGCGCCCTGACTAGCCAAGAGCTGAGCTACCTCTGTCGCTGGAACCTCTCTACTGGCTTCCATGTTCTGTAAGGGAGTGAGTTGGTTTGGAGGACCAAACGCGACAGAAGGGTTTTCAGGCAAGTGACTCAGGAGAGACACCAATAAAACAGAGCGGACTCTGTAGGAGGGAGAGGGAAAAAGGAAAACAGAAAAGCTCCAGCTCCCAAAACAGGGGAGTGAGGAAGGAGACTTAAAAGGGGAGAGAAAAGAAAACAACCCAACGAATTGGGCGAACTGACAAATAAGTCAGCGAGAGAAAATACTTTTAGAACACAAAACCTCTGCTCTCAAGAAGAGAGGAATCTAAAGAGGCGACGGAACAAACAAAGGAAAAACAAACCCGGAAGTATCGGGCGAAACGCTCGTAGGAAAGAGCCAAAAATAGCGCGACCGAACAAACTAACTAACTCGCACTAAAAGCGAGAGGAATCAGAATACTACAGTACTTCTATCAAGACCCGCGTTGTTTAGCAAAGCTGAAACAAAGCGTTCGATAGGGCGTACTGATCCTAAACCTTACCGGCTTGACAGTTAAGCGAATTAACATGGAAGCGCCGATACCGGAAGACGCAAAGTATAAATAGCCGGCGGAAACCATGAACAGGTGAAATCACTAAGTGCTGGCGAAACGAAAACTCGGCGTGGAATAAGAAAAATCCGATAGAGTGCTTAATACAGGTAACGAACGCCCGCAGAGCTAGGGAAAAGCAAGCACAACCATGACACAGGGTGTATTCCTGCCTCTCGCCCGATGCATGCTGGGATAGGCTCCAGCACCCCCCGTGACCAGGAATAAGCGGGTTAATGGATAATGGATGGATGGCCCTTTAATGCACAAAGCCCAGCTCATGAAAGAATACTCTCGGCTGAACCGGTACATTTGCTGGGAATGTGATACCCTCTCAAACTCGCTTTCCCTTTTAACATGAAATGATGTCACTAGAGAGGACACACCGCCATCCTCACTTATGAGCTTACCTGTCTCCTCCCACTGACCTGTCTCCTCCCACTGACCTGTCTCCTCCTACCAGGCTTTCACCATCATGGACCAGAACAGAGACGGCTTCATTGATAAGAATGACCTGAGAGACACCTTCGCTGCCCTGGGTAACCGTCTCTCTCCAATGCAAGGCCACACAAATACAAACAGCCCCTAATGCTATCACAACAGGTTATCCAGTTTTGAACTGGGAAAAAATGACAAAAAAATTACACAGAATCAGAATTGAGCTGATGACTACGGCCATCTGTAATAAAGCATGGCTGTGTGTTACCACGGTCTGCGTTAAAATATCTGTAAAACGTGTTTATGTCTGTGTGTGCTACAGCCGTCTGTATTAAAGCGTGTGTGTTAAAGCATGTTTGTGTGTGCATGTGACCACTGTCTGTGTTAAAGTGTGTGTTATCGCCGTCTGTGTTGAAGCCTGTTTGTGCACGTATGTTACAGCTGTGTTAAATTGTGTGTTAAAACATGTTTGTGTGTTTGCGTGCGTGTGCATTTGTGTGGCTGTTAGGGCGTCTAAACGTGGGAAATGACGAGCTGGACGAGATGCTGAAGGAGGCGTCTGGCGCCGTTAACTTCACGGTGTTCCTCACCATGTTCGGCGAGAAGCTGAAAGGTCAGAGCACGTCCGTTGGGGAAGAGATCCGCCTTTCCATAACAGCCCTGTGTCACATTCACCCTGTCACTGAATCCACGCCGCCCCCCACCACTATCTTTAAATATAATGTGGTCATTCATATCTCTGTGCCTCATGCAACCGAATCCAAGACCTGCCTAGTCTTCTCCTTTACCTTGTGTTAATCCAGTAACAATCTGACTGACACTATTACATTGCATTTACGTGGCTGCCATTGGTCAGAGGCTCTTATCCAGAACGACTTACAACACAATCATAAGCATTTGGACAAGGAATCAAAGGGCCGTAACACCCTAGCGAGGAGGCCCTAACAGTGAAGTGAAAAACTGCTGACATTACGTCAACTGTCCTGGCAAGCATTAGCTAATAATGTTATTCCCACAAAAAGCAAAAAGTCTTCCCCATGAAGTTGTGTTGATGTGGCTTTTCTCGCAGTAACATGCTGATCTGGAGTCTTCTGTGCTTTCTCAGGTACGGACCCCGAGGAGACGATTCTCAATGCCTTCAAGATCTTCGATCCAGAGGGTAAAGGAGTTCTCAAAGGAGACGAGTAAGTACAGTGCCGTGCCCAATTTATACCACTTTATGCCAACTTTAATTAAAGTACAGTTTATTAATGGCTGGAAATGTGACACATTGACAGGACAGGAGTCATGTAAATTATACACAGGAAACAGTGGACAAGATTGTATTGCAGACAGTTGTTGTATTTGGCCTAGTATGAACGCAGCTCTAATGACCAGGGGCCACATGTATAAAACTCTGAGTAAAAGAATGCGTAAAAGAATGCGTAAAAGAATGCTCAGGGTGAAAGTCGGAAATCTGCTTAAAAAAAGTTTAGCATTTTCTACCTCTACCTTTCTGCCACGGTGTCGCCATATCACACGGACTTCAAACATTGCGAACATATTGTGTCCATCGTGTGCAGAGGTATGCAGATTCTCACAGCACGTGTTATATTATACATCTGAATGTCTGCGTGGAAACTCACTTACGTGGCTCTCTGAGGGCATTTTTCTGCTCAGCACTGTTGGCCCCAGGTCTGCAAGATTTTAAATACACCTAAAATGGTTCTGAGCAAATAAAAACCAATTGAAACTGCTTGGTTGGACAAAACAATAGTTTATAACTCTTTCTTGTAAGAAATGTCCACCTACAAATCTTTCCCTAAAGTTCACTATTGAATACTTAGTGACTTCTTTTTCTATCAAACTTAAAATCACATTGCACACATTGTTTCACATTGCAGTTTGATGCATGAGAAAAATGATCACCATAAGGTAAACCGCAGTTGATTTAGTTCACAGGAAGGTGCACTTTAGTGGCCCATATTTTCTTGGAAGTGACCAAAGCGACTTGTGGTATTCTCAATGAAAGGGGTCCGCAAATGGGAGAGGGAGGTGGGATGAGGTAGCTTGCGAGATGCATACTGGGGCGTGTGGGAAAAGACAAATCATTTCTGTCTTAACCGGTTCTTAAACTTACTGTTGAATTTCAGAATCAAATACCACCTCATGTCCCAAGCGGACAAGTTCACCGAAGATGAGGTAAGCCGCGTGAGCCCCGAGGCTCGGGTGAGTCCAAGCTCTTGCACATGTTAGTCTGGGCTTTTGACGTTTTTACCTCCGGTTTTATCTGGCCAGAGCCGGCGCATCCCTATTCCATTAATCAATCAGGTTTTTAATAACACGCTTCTAAAAGCACCGGGTCCCAGCTTTTGAGATTTGTGCACACAGCGCACCAGGGTGGAGTAAATCCATGACAGGGAGGTCTCCTTGGAACCGTCTGCGATGTGCAAAAGAAATATTCCAACTCACAGAGCGTACGGAGTGGCGGATCATAGACCCCCCTTCAAACACAACATAAAATTGCTCAAATTCAAGTTCTCATAGAAAGCATATAAACTTACAGTGCACTAATACCTCTCATTCCTGTGTAAGGCATTAGGCAACGTCTGGCTCTTACACGGTGTAGTGCTTTAAAGCAGTGAAAACAGATGCCCATAACGCAGGAGCAAAGCTGTATTCCTACAGCACGGCTGTGGTGGAGGAGCCATCAGCATGGTTACTACCAAATACTGTCTTTCTCTTAAAACCCCTGATACACCAGAGATAATTGTTTATTTGAGTGTGTGTGTATGTATGTATGCATGTATGTACTGTATGTATGCCTATTATAATCAAATCTAGAAATGCATATTGTATAGGTATATTGTAGATATTATAATGTTTTAATCAGCAAAGCAACATTGGACTCCATTGACTTAAGAGAGACAGACAGATGTCCAGACATACAGAGCCTGGGACAGAGAGGGATGAATTAATAGAGAAGACAAAGGGTACTGAAGCATAAATCTGAAACATGGTGCTTTCTCGTGACTGGTGTCTTTGGGACAAGTGGACAGCCAGTCCTTTGCTAATGTTGCGAGGGGTGACATAGCCGTTACAGACTCTCACACTGGTCCTTCTGCAGATTAATCAGATGTTCACCAACTTCCCCCTGGATGTCGCCGGTAACCTGGACTACAAGAACCTGTGCTACGTCATCACCCATGGAGAGGACAAAGAACAGGAATGAGAGAAGAAATGCTGGGAACATTCCAGAACATCTGCCTGTAAATAGCCTCAGACAGCCAATGGTCATCCTCCCTTCCTAATCTCCACCTCCCTTTCGCCAGTTCAATAAAAACCCCTGTGCCAAACAAATTTCCCCTGTGTTTCCTACGGTTTGTCAACATTTACACACATAGAGTTAGCATTTTTCTTTTTACATACAATCCACATACAAAATAAAAACAATTAAATAAGTTGCAAGCTTGTGGCAAAGAAATGTGCAACTCATTGAGAAAAGTCAAAGTCAAAGAAAGTATTTGGCATGCAACAGATGCAATGGACAAGGCTTGCAGCAGGTGTGCCTTTATTAACACTGAGAATCATGGGTGCGAGGTTGTGATCCACAGACAGTGGGCGCTGTAACCAAGAGAGACACAAGAAGCTCCCGTGCCAGGCCCATGAGCAGAAACATACACTACCACCTCAGCACACAACACAGAAACACCTCACATGACACATACTACTGGATTACATGTAAAATATATCCTGTATTTACACATATTACACTGTAAATAATGTGATACACTGCACATGAACAAATACAAGAAAAAAAAACGTTCAAAATTCCTCACTGAGATTCCGTAATTTTGATTAAGGGGGACTGGGTTTTAGGACACCACACGTAACATGCATTGGTCATACAGTATTTCTTCTTTTCCAGTGGAAAACAAATGCAGTGCTGATGAATTGAGGAGAGTATACTGAGATCTCAGAATATACTAAGATCTCAGATCTTTTTGCTCATCCAGGATAGTGATCTCACTCACAGTCTGGCCAAGCGAGATGGCTGTGGTGATAAGCATGAGTCAGGCATTTCCACATCCTCATTGGGTCATGGTCTGGAGCCAAGCAGACTTCAAAGCTGTGTATAAACAATGGCACATCGATCATCCCGAAAACAGCTGTGGATGACTAAAATTCCCACTGAACTCAGGCGATCCTCTATCAGCGACGTAAAACCAATTTTTTTTTCGAGATTTTGGCCACTTTCATGCATTTAATTGTTAAAAATGGTTCTTAACGGGTCACACTGCAAAAACAGCCCCAGAAAGCCAGCTTTCTCTACACCACAGGAGCTAATACAATAATAACATCAGCATAGAAATATCAAAAAAATACTAATAAAAAAAATAATAATAAAGGGATGGCATGCCACCCCACTGAAATCCCTGCAATGAAGAGTTCCATCCCTTTGGGATAAATGTTCCTGACACCAACCAGCCCAAAGAAAAATTCCTGACAAAATGAAAGCCAGTAATTCCATACAAATGCTAAATTTTGTAATTAGATTTTTTGTTTGTTTTTAGATAGCCATAAGTCAGAGCCAGTTCTATTAGGTAGCACTGTAACATGCTGAATTTGGTACACAGTCAGTAAAGTAAGAGGCTGTCAGACAGATGTGCTGTTGTTGGGGGGGGGGGGAGGGGGGGGGGGGGGGGGGGGGGGGGGAATGAAAGCAAACAGGAGTGTCTGCACGTTAGCTGGCAGGCGTCCATTCAAAATACAGCCATGATTTGAGCAACAACCCGTTTTTTTAACACAGTTTCAGATATAGACATTTCTTTCCACTATTTCATTCCATTTATAGCTGCAGAGTTGGGCTATTTATCCTTAGTTTTTTTTAAAATGTCATACGTTTGGAAAAGTCTGCCTTAAATAGAAGGAGAAATAAATCATAAAATTAACATTCAGGTTGGGGGTTGAGAACAGCGTGTTCTATGGACAGAAGGGTCTAGCCTTGAATAAGTGATGATTGACAGGCAGGGACTTTCAGGGGGCGGTTCTTCAATTGGTAGGATTAAGACAGGAATGCTTTGCTGAGGCCAGGCCAGTGCGGATGGAGAGAGCACTTTGACTGTCTCTGCCCTCTGCAGTGCAGGGAGGGGAACAAATACATTTTATTACTTGAGCTCAAATATCATTTGGCAGTTTGTAAGAACTGCCACCAATGCAGTGCCTGTTCACACGGCGTGTTCATGACACAATGTCTGACACTGGGAAAAGTGCTTGAAGATCGAGACATATCCTAAAAAAGTACTTAATATGTAATGCTCTGTCCCTCTATACTGAGAGCACCCTCAAATCCAAAAGTAATTTATGAAAATAATAAAGGTGTACAATATGTTTACGTTCAAGTTCATTTTTGCTCTATGTTCAAGATTTTTACGTACTTTTAATTCACAAAAATAACAATAGTGTCCATTCTGAAATAAAATAGTTAAATTATGTAATGTTTCCTCTAAAAAAAAGCATCAAAGCCTGCTTGGTTACTAAGAATTATAATACTATGTACCAGGTGTTCTTAAACACTAAGTAAGGACAAACTGTCCCAGTAAGGACAAAATACCAGTCCCACATACTTTTCAATTTCCATTCATATATATATATATACACACACACACACACAGTATACTGTATATGTATATACGTATATGACTTATACCTTTAAAGCTATGTCTACAAAATATGTTGTTTTAAATAATATACATTTTTATTAATGAAAGGCTTTTAAAAAGGCTATGCAAAGCTCCACGTGTACTACCCGTTGGATGTCTGAGAGTTCCAATGATAACCGTGATTGACATGGTAAAGTCTGAAAGAGAGGATAAGAGGAGATTACTCTGTTCAACAGTCTCTAGTTTAAGTTATTTTTAGTCTAGTGGTAAAAAACAATTCCTCACAATGGACCTGCTCTGAAACGAGTGATCAGGGCGTCTTCTGGAATCAAACCCCCACTCATGGATAGCTTGGTTTCAAGATGAAGCCACCTGGGAATTACCCTGTACTCCTGACTGAGAGCAGGTGAGTTCAACCCTCCGGGGACGTGTGTACTCCTGGGCTGAATCCCATTCTCTGGACTCACAGACCCGTGGACTCAAACTTATTCTCATCATGAGTGATTAGGGCTGACCCATTGTGAGACCAGCATTTTTGGCAAGTGTTCTTATGCGGACTTACAAAAAGGGCGGGTAGAGGGTGCGAAAAGTCCGGAAATACACCAGTAAGTCTGCAAGTCCACAGTCCCCGATTCCAGAGGGCTCAGTTTGGGATTCAGCTCCTGTCATCATAACCTACACAGGTGATACCTTCTTTTGTCGCTTCACAAACTTACGAAAAAGCTTACGGAAGAGAACATTACAAAATACATACTGTAAATATGCTACTTACTAATTGGAGTTACTGTATGGCTGGTTCTCTCAAGGCTTCTAGAATTCTGAGCCAAACCGTGGAAAAAAACCAAAAAAAACATGAAGTGCACTAGCTATAAGCAAACTGCTATATATCTTATTACTGTATTCATATTACTATTATCTTGAAAGTGATGCATGTGATTTCCAGGAGGTGAGTTATATCTGGAGAGAGTGAATTTCTGATCACCTGACCAGATTGGTAACGAATCAGAAACACTCAACCCCAGAGTCAGACAGACAGCCCCTGCCGTGTCTGCACCAGCCCCCCAGAAGCACCCACAGCGTCAGCCTCTGTCCAATCACAGCTCAGTCGTGCGTGCATTCCGCATCCCTATTGGCCACGCTGTGTTACTTGTCGCTCCACCTCTCTTTGTTCTGTCCAATCAGGTCGCTGGCTCCCTGGAGCTGGGAAGTAGTATCCACTGGCTCTGCTCTTTTAATCTTTACCACAGGCAATGGGGCAGGGTCACCCAGAACATCTGATCCAGAGCCATGCTCCACTGGGCTTTCTGTACAGAGAGAAAGGGAAATTATGGGATGCGTGGGTGAGCATTCAGGCATAAATTCTCACCACAAATAATTATAATTATTATAAAAGAGATAGAAGGGGGAGAGAGAGAGAAAGAGAGAGAGATTGAAAACTGTTTGTGTGTGTGTGTTTATGCGTGCGTGCGTATGTGTACGTCTGTGTGTGTCTATATGTATGCATACCCTTATGGAAATGTAATATACGGCAGTATATTTTAAATATATTGTGACAATATATTTAAAATATATTGTCACAATTATTGTAAATATATCACAATTATTGTCACAATATATTTACAATAATTGTGACAATATATTTAAAATATATTGTGACAATTATTGTAAATATATTGTGACAATAATTGTGATATATTTACAATATACTGCAGTATATTACATTTCCATAAGGGTATGTGCATGCATACGTTTGTGGTGTGTGTGTGTGCGTGTGTGTGTGTGTGTAAGAGATGCAAACTGATGTCTCCCTCTCACCATGGATTCCGATCATGTGCTCCAGGATGAGAACCCGCTCAGCCAGGATCTTCAGAGCCTCCCTCAGCTGCTGCACCCCCTCACCCTCAGGAGAGGAAAAGCACTCAGCCACAGAACTCCACTTCCCATGAGCACAACACAGTGATGACATCATTTCCCCTAGCACAACAGTGACATCACCAAATTACACTTGCTACAGAAATATATTTAGCCCTGGAATGACCTTCCCCAGATTGTGTAGGAAACAGAAGCTGGTCTGTAAATCACCTACCTCTGCATAACTCTCTCCTGGTTCCCCCTTAGGGCCTGGAGCACCCTGCAAACAGATGCACACTTTGTCTCAGAGACACAGCAAACACATACACACAACGCAGTAAACATGCACACATAATGCAGAAAACACGCACACACAACGCAGGAAACATGCACACTCAATGCAGAAAACACGCACACACAACGCAGAAAACATGCACACTCAACGCAGAAAACACGCACACACAACGCAGTAAACATGCACACTCAACGCAGAAAACACACACTCGACGCAGAAAACACGCACATGCAATGTCTCAGAGATAGAAAAGGACATCACTGGTCCAAACAACTGCAGATAGACATTGCGTTACATCACATCATTGTCACTCTGACAAAGAGTGACTTACAAAGTGGAAAACATCATGTGACCATCCGGAATATCAGAGCTCTGCAGTACTACAGAGAGTCACAGCAGGTACGTTCATAACCCCTAACTGATCAAAGTAGCTGCTCAAACCAACTATGAGTATTACCAGTGTCAACCTAATAATAATAATAATGGTAATAGCACATACTTTGAGACCATTGGAATTATGTTATTAACCTCCATTGGGAGAAATACATGCAGTTTGTAAACCCATGCCAGTGGAGAGGTCAGGTCACTCAGAGGATACTCACTGGCTGGCCTTGCTCTCCTGTCAGTCCTGGAGCACCCTGCGTGTGAGAGAAGCACCTGTAAATTTATGTTCCTCCTATTTCCAAAATTGAAAAAAGATAATCAAACGGGTTTTGCACAAGCTGAGGTCTGTGAACAAAACTGTTATACAATGTTTACCATAGCGTAGATCCATAGCTTGTGCGTATACTTGTGTGATTTGTATCTTGGGGTAAAACTGTTCCCTTTTCCCTCTGGGAATTCTAGAATTATGAAAGGGCTCTTAGACCTGGAGGGCGGGGAGGGGGTCCTTGATGGGATGGGAAACAGGCCCGGATCGAGTACATAGTTCAAATACTTTAACTGTTCAGTAAAATTTTGTCATTGTCGGTAAATGTCGGTAAAATTTGAAACCACTCCTGATGATCCCCCTGAAAATTTCCAACAAATTTCTTTTTGAAATTGAAAACCAAAAAGAGTATAAAGGATTATAAAGGATCTTGTAAAAGAAGACTATTGGGCCTGAGATACAGATAAAATAAAATGCTTCCTTTTAAAAGTACAGGTAATTTACTGGGGTCTAAAAAAGAGGGTTAAAGCTTTTCAAGTAATTATTCGACCCGTGTCTGACAGGACAGTCTTACCCTTATCTTTAAAATGCAAACACTGACCCCAGGTCAGCACCATGGCAGTGGCTTCAAAGAGGCTCATCCGGATCACATATTCACCCCCTGGCCTGGCCCACTACGTGGTAGTGTCCGGATCGGCTTTCTGAATTACTGGACATTGGGACCTCCCCCCGAATGTTTGGGTCACCGCTTGCTTACTCTTTTTGGCCATTCCCAGGATATCGGAGCGTGTCCGTGATGCATTCTCCACCGATCCTCAGGGTCACGCCCGGCTGCATTTTCATTATTTCACTGTGACGTGTGAAGTTTTAGATCTACATTACCACACGGTGCCCCCACATAATGTTAGAATTCATCAACGGAGGGGGCTCCTCTGACAGGGGCGACTCACGGAGGCCCTGCAAAATCAACCCTCATCTGCCCCCCCCCCCCACCTCCCATTTGTGAGGCTATCCTGAATAGGGGGTCATTTCCCTCCCACTTCCTCATTTTAAGAGAGTGTATTGTCCTAAACACCATGGCCAAAATAAAAAGATAGAACCCTTTTTCTGTTATAAGCCTGGCTCTGAGTCAGTAACTCGATAAATTCGATAAAACATATTCTACAACGTGAGCTCTGGGAAGCTTCCAGGAAGTGCAGTTGAAATGCAACAGGTATTTGGAAAGGCACAGAGGCATTAGAGAGCTTTGACTCGCATGTTTTCTTTATGTGCTGCCCAATTAAGGCCTGAGGCCTTCTGAACTCATAGAGCTTCCCAATCGCTTCTCCCACATTTTCGTCTATTTGGGCTCAATAGAAAAGCGAATCAAATGACAACGTTGTTCGTTTTAGCTGTATTTGTCACTAGATGATGCAGAATTCCTAAATTGGTAACACTGCACGTGGCGTCTCCAATGATCACGTGATTCCAGCGGTGACTTTGACACTTCCGTAATGTACAGAGAGAGAGAACGCAGAGCCAAGCCTCACCGTTTCGCCATGGTCTCCCTTGGGCCCCGGCTCCCCAGTCTTTCCGGAATGGCCTCTCACTGCCTGCAACGACACACGGTTTGGGTCAGAACCAGGAGTTAGAGAGAGGGCTGCGGACCCATGAGTGCGGCGCGGGAACCCAGCGGTAGAGCGTGTTGCTGCGTGCAGACAGGAACCGAAGACGGTGCTTTACTCACTTCCTGTCCAGGAGTGCCTGGGGTCCCAGGTGGTCCTGCTGGGCCTGGGGGGCCTACAAAAAACACCCCAGAAAAAAGTACATACATGTAAGTGAGCTTACAAACAACCCACACGCAAGCACAACCCAATTACTAAATCAGGCAAATGCCACACTCATATTCTAACCAGAAGTGCTGGAAATACATTAAAAATGCTTTAACTCCTTCAAAGTAAAATTTGGAAACGTTCCTGCCAATACCTGATAATTTTTCCAAGGAAGCATATTACAAATATTCCAAAAAATAAAAACCATATGCAAGTAGAATAGTGCTACAAATATTGTGGTTGAAAATAATAGATTTTTTTTTTTTTTAAAAGATCAGCAAATCTGCAGGTATTTCACTGGTGTTTCAAAGCTTGGATTTTTATTGAGTGGTTCCCATAATCATTAAGCATTGAGTAATTTCAGGGACGTGTGTATGAGGGGATGGCTCTCACTCTCCCTCATGAAGAGGCTCCAAACTTCCTTACCTGTGCCCCCAGGTGGGCCTGGGGGTCCTGGGGGGCCAGGTGTGGCCCTCCGGTTTACAGATGCAGGCAGAGTAGCAGGAAGGGGACTCTTCTCATCTATTAGGCACAAAAACAATAAAAATACAAATGATAGAAATGTATGATAAATGTAAAAGAAAGTAAATTAGCACAAGCCCACTATAAATGGACTAGTCCTATGGAATATTTAAGGAGTGAGAATATCTTCATAAAACTCAAGAAGTCCTGGAGGGTTACATTATCTGCTAGTTTTCAGAGTTTGCGCTTTAGGACTGAAGTTAAACCTGCAGACACAGTGGCCCTACAGAATTTGAGTTAAACCTGCAGGAACTGCGGCCCTCCAGGACTGGAGTTAAACCGGCAGGCACAGCGGCCCTCCAAGACTGGAGTTAAACCTGCAGGCACAGCGGCCCTCCAGGACTGGAGTTAAACCTGCAGGCACTGCGGCCCTCCAGGACTGGAGTTAAACCTGCAGGCACAGCGGCCCTCCAAGACTGGAGTTAAACCTGCAGACAATGCGGCCCTCCAGGACTGGAGTTAAACCTGCAGACAATGCGGCCCTCCAGGACTGGAGTTAAACCTGCAGGCACAGCGGCCCTCCAAGACTGGAGTTAAACCTGCAGACAATGCGGCCCTCCAGGACTGGAGTTAAACCTGCAGACAATGCGGCCCTCCAGGACTGGAGTTAAACCTGCAGACACAGCGGCGCCTCCAGAATTTGAGTTTGAGTTTCAGATGCCTGGTGTATAAAGACAAACACTACAAGTCACACAAGTTTGAGGTGAACTGTAACGTCTGGGATTGGCTAACATGCTGCCAAATATAAATGCTCTATAGAAAACCCTCTGGCTCAGTCCACCCCAACCATGTACAGCCACCTTCTGCTCAGCAGGGTCATTGAAATCAGGCTTTAGAAGAAATGTGATGTTTGCTGGCACCGTCTCCCCAAACATTTTTACAAGTTCCAGAAAATTCAATAAAGGAAACAAGTGCAAAATCCTCCTAATGCTGTTTTATAGTGCCCGTCTCCCTGCTAAAAGTATCATTTACAGACAGCAGCACTAAAAGAAGTCTGAATGTGCTGCATATTCCATGCCAGGGGCCTTTCTGTGTGGACTTTGCACGTTCTCCCCACGGTCACTTGCTGTCGGCGTGATTGCCAGGCCAAGGAGCTGAGGGGGGTAGGCAGTTTGGTCAGAACATCGGCAATCAGCCGGCAGACCTCTCATAATGGGAGCACGGCCGCTGGGAGATCTCCCTCTGGAACTGATTTAGGTGTTCCTGAAGTCCACTCGGAGTACCCCACAAGCACCAGGGTTTGATTTGAGAACCCCACAATCTTCTTTCTTTTCTTTTTACTGAGCAGGTTCTTGGCTCAAGGGGCAGCCTTTGGATTCCAAAACCAGACGGCTGTGCTGACAGGTTACAAATTGGGTCTGATTTACGGCAGGCCGACCGTACCCAGGGTTGAAGCCGAGGCAAAGCCAGTCTCCTAATTGGATACAGCTTCCTTCCACCGGCCTTTGCCAGAGAGCGTGTATGTCTCCCTCTAGTGCTGGTTTTGGAGAAGTACAGTGTACACAGAAGAATACTTGTCAGATTTCCTTTAAACCCACTGATGAAAGATATCCTGTCTTGTCTCATGGCTGCCAGCATAATTCAAGTATACAAATGAGTTTACTTATACAATTGATTAAAAAATCTGTATTACAATAAATAAACATTTCATACATGCCGTAAGATAGTTTTAGCGTTGCATGTTTAACTGAAATTATCACTCAGTTCTGAATCAGTATTTGCAAAGCAATAGCTTACTGGAAAAAGGCCTGGGGCAGAGAAAAACATCATAAAAATATTTGAGTTAAACGAAAATATAAATTACAATTGCAATGTTCAAAGTTTGGACCAAAGAAAACAAGTTATACTCGTCTTCCAACATCGCCAAAAAAATAATCAGTAATTTTTTGGAACGTCCCCACAAAGTACAGCCATAAGACCAGAGCCTTGAAACAAAAAACAGAAAATAGAAAACAGCAGACTGTCTTTGGATTTAAATATACTTCGGCATGTTCCATGGCTGAAAACACAATAGACATGTTTCTCCGCAGCATGGACGTCAACCGCTAGGCTAGCAAAGCTAACCACATTGCCATATACGATAAACTGACGATTATTTTCTGAACCTGAGGCGTAATTGGTGCTCTTCCCACTTCCTGGGTCGCAAAGAATTCTAGTGTTATTCATCACGTTTTCAAAAGGACCCAGAGAATATAGCAGTTCATAAAAGGTTTCTTTCAGTGTAAAATAAACAATGATATAAAAAAAAAAAACCCAGATGGAGTATTTTGTACATTATTTCAGCAGCCCACTTAATGAATAGATGTATATGTATAATATATAAATAAACTTAGATATTAATCCTGAGTTCCAAATAATTTGTATTGAGCTGATGAGATCTGAGAAAGTTCTGAAATGATGATAACCCCTACTGGATACAATGCACTTTGTTTCTCTTCATCAAGGTCATGAATTTGTAAAATTTGAAAGTTCACGTTAGATTACACTAATGTTATATAATACACATTACATTAATCGATTATATTAATTGTGATTAAACAGATTAAAATGAGTTATTCACTGTATTTTTGTGTTAGCCAGTTAGATTCCAAAAAAAACGATTTCACAAACTAACTTTCCTGGAGAGATAAAATGCCTGGGGACCTGGTGCTTCTCCACACAGCTCTTTGCTATCATTGATTCTGTCACTGCCCGTACACTGTATAACAGTCGTATAACTGTATATTTCGGGGTTCAGGGTTAGTCTAAAGGGGGTCCTCACCCTGGTTTCGCTCCCTGGTGCTCAGCCCAAACACGTCGCCCCTCAGGGGGATGGCGGAGAAGGGACCTGGGGGTCCGGGGGGGCCCGGGAGGCCGGGCAGGCCAATCTCTCCAGGGAACCCCATCTGCCCCTTTGGCCCTGTAAACAGGGAGACCATAGAAACACACGTAGAAACAAACATATAAACACATATTAAACATAAACATATAAGCACATCTTAAACAAAAATGGATCAGGCTCTTATTTCAGCCCTGTAGGCTGTAAAACAGAGGTGTGCACATCAAAGGAGTTCAGTAACTACATTCAGAAAAGATTCACACTCTTAGCACACTCAACACCTTTTAAGTTAAGATGAAGCTGAAAGATACTTTTTTTTTTGCAGTGAAATGGTGTTTTTTGCTGAAGGAAGTCTGTCTATACCCAAGCCTGAGCTTTACCTAAAACCTAACTTTATAAACACAGTTAGGGTTCTGCGCGCCTCTGTTTTTAACCAAAAGGAATTAAGTAATTTCAGGTCATAAGAGGGTACGGGGGTTAAGGTTGGATTTAGATGGGAGCAGTCAGGGCTGAGCAACATTTTATAGAAGGGCATAGGAGGGTAGGAGGAGTCACCCGGTGGTCCCACGTGCCCTGGCTTCCCGATGGGACCTGTCTCTCCTGCAGGCCCTGGGGGGCCGGATGACCCCGGCATCCCTGGGGGGCCACTGGGGCCCGGGGGGCCCCTGACTCCTGAGGGCAAAAAAACAGCAAACAATAAACCACATAGTGCAGGATAAGGGGTCCAGGGAAGTGCAGTACAGTAGCTAAAGAATCATGTTCATAACTCAGAGGTTACAGGTTCAAATCCCATGTGGGGCACTGCCAGTGAACTGCTAAGCAAAGATAATTAATCAGGATAATTTCAGCATATATCCAGGTCTATAACTGCTTATATATTTATATTTAATTTAAAAACTGAGTATATAAAATGTGTATATTGCTCTGGATCAGTGCATCTGCTAAGCAGATAAACAGTAAATGGTATGTGAAAATGGAGAAAGGTAATTGTGATTTTATAAAGTAGCCTC
Organism: Synaphobranchus kaupii; assembly: GCA_029718625.1. Lineage (NCBI taxonomy): Eukaryota > Metazoa > Chordata > Actinopteri > Anguilliformes > Synaphobranchidae > Synaphobranchus > Synaphobranchus kaupii. The sequence continues at coordinate 34,754,307 of CM056378.1, read as the reverse complement.
TGCCTGAGGGATCAGTAAGACTAGACTCTCCTGGAAAACTGTTTGACTGCAGTGTCAAATCTGCCCTGGACAGATCAGGTTCAGGTCTCAGAGCTCATTCCTGCTCTCTACACAGCATAGCAAACCACATACGTACACTAATCCCCAACCCACAAAACCCCCCACACAGTCAAACTCTTAACAGGTCTGCTGACTAATGAGCCACTTAATGTCTTCTAAGGTCGGAGAACCACAGACTTTATGTTCATAATGCATTTGGGAGGAGAATAAAACACATTGAAGTGTCTCTAGATGGTATAAATCATGTCACACCTGAAGCTTTTGGGAGCTTTAGGATTCCTAAAGTCTAAAGAAAATAAGTACAGATTGCCATATATTCAAAAATATACTTAATTGAATGCTGCTGTTGAATATATGGAGGCACTCTAAGTACATTTAACAATACGTTTTAATATATTGTCAATATAATAATACATTCTGTTGTTAGATTAAGACATGTATCACTGAGACCTAAGTGGTAATATTTGGTATATTTTGAAATGTATTTATAATATTATTCAATAAATTATTGTAGATTTTAAGTAAGTTTCTTTTATCAGAAATAAGTTGTGTTTGTGCAAATCTTGTATTTAAATGCTGACAACAACCTTTCACTGTCACAAAAAAATTACAAATCAAGAACAGCAATATATTGGATCTCCGTATATGGAAAAATATATTGCTTTTGTGTGAGTCAGTGGTTGTGTTTTGAGTGGCTGCCACACCTGGTAGCCCAACAGTGGGAGGTGAGAACGCCGTGGGATTGGGCGTGTCAACCTCATTATCTGTCGATCCCTCCGGCAGGCTGTTGACTGGTGGAGGCCCCGCCTCTTCCAGCAGCAGAATCTACAACCAATCAGAACAGATGAGTTTAGTTTCCTGTAAAGAAGGGACACAAGTAGTAAACAAGATGAGAACCAATCACATTTCACATGCTTGCAGGAGTTGTACACAGAGCAGATCTGGGTCAAATATGAGTTTGAATTACTTTAACTCTTTAGATGCCGGAAAAGTTAGAAAAAACTCCTGGAGAATTTTCAACAAAGCCTTTCACCAATTAAAATGTATATTGGTGAAAATGGCCATTTTCATTTAAAATGGTCAGTAATCAGCAGTAACTTTACTGTTGTCTAAGGGGTTACATTATTTCAAAACATTATTTTATGCAGGTCTGGAACCAGCAGTGGCCGTGGGAGTAGAACTAGGCCTTCTGTAATCTGACCTTTAAAGGGGAATTCCACCCAAAAATTATATTTGGTTTGTAGAAAATGAGCTCTCCTCCTGATTAAAATGAGCTCTCAGCCAACTTTCTACCTGCAGTGAGAGCAGAGATATAGCCCCAAACTACCGCACATGTACCAGGTACCTGTTTTACCGTGAACTACAATGGCCAAGAGCGCTTACAGTTTATGGGTGGAGTCAGACAACGCCATTCACACACACGTTACAGAAGCAGAGGCCAAGGGGCTGGGCATTTTACTGCTAGTGTAGTGCCTGTCTGCAGTCTGCACTGCAGCGTTTCTAAATTAGAAACGAGAGGCCACATAACTCACTGGCAAGTTAGCCACTAATGTAACAGTTATACTGAGAAAATACCACCATCATTAGCTCAGTCTCCAGATAAACAGGGGAAATACGGCCCTTCATTTATCTACGTTTGGTACCGTGAAAACAGGCAGCCAGAAGCCAGAAGTCTGTAACACTTAGGCTACGCACCCCGGTTCCATCTCAGAAAATCAACACCTACCTCCCGTTTTCAGTATGAAATACGACCAACATGTCGATACAGAATGTTAAACATATACAATTAAAAGTTAAAACGTCATTGTTGTAGGCTACTTGTTAGCCGTTTTAGCTATGTTTGCTAGCAAAGCCCAAACTTTCCCAGTGCAACTCGAACGCACTGATGTCGGTATAAACATGGAAACGACGCATTTATCACCCCAATATCCGACCTCCTTCCATTAATGAATGCCAGGTTAGCTACTATAGCCTTCTCCGTGGCAAACATTTTAAAACCAATTTGTTTCATAGCAAGAACCCCGTTGCTAACAACAGCTAACGCACTAGCCCAGAAAAAATACATTGCTTCTGTAATCGAATGCTCAGAGTGAAACTGTTCAATTATGGTCAGCTAGCTAATGTTAGTCTACTTAATAGTCATGGATCATAATATAACATTAGTTGACATGGTTCCTTACCAGGTGATTCAATAAGGCAGAGGAAGATGTAGACTACAGGGAATCAGGGAATACCGGAGGAGCTCCACTATGTAACCGACAGCACTCAAGTCTGCGGTTTGGTTTAGTTTGCCAAACCACCTTTAGGAAATAACTTAGCCTATCAATGTAATTTCCTGACATTATAATAAAATAGTAATGATAGCTAGCTTGATCTACAATGTGTCCCGTCCCTATTCAGAACAGTGAGATCCAGGCAGTAATTCTTCCCTTGCTGGCTCCGCCGACTTGCTATGTAATTTACACGCCCACTTGAAAACACTGTAGTCTTTCAAAAAGAGGAAGTGGTAGAAGTATACGTCAAAATGGCGTATACCTCTACCACTTCCTCTTTTTGAAAGACTACAGTGTTTTCAAGTGGGCGTGTAAATTACATAGCAAGTCGGAATTTTCAACTTTATATTCAAATAAAGTTGAAATAACAAAAAAAAATTTTGGCCAGCCACAAAGAAAGACTTAAAGAAAGACTTAGTTGTGCCTTGATCTGTTCAATAAGGTTAATGTTGTTTTTGGGTGGAATTTCCCTTTAACGGATGATCACTCTCAATCTGTTTCCTTTTACTTTGCTTGATTGTCAATCAAACAATTGATTCGCTCAATAACCAAAAACAATAAGAAAATTATTAGGCTAAACATTTTTTTCTATATCCACATTTATGATGACTGCTCCATGTTTAAATGTTCAATGTTTCATATATTTTTGTAAATTAGTTTTTATGTTGCGCTCAATAGTTTGAGACACTTAAGAGGCTGTCCTCTTTAAATTTATGCTTTATAATGTTAAATCGCTTTGACTAATTTGAGTGTCGTCTTAAAATTAATTACATTCTTTAACACATTCAGATTATTGCCTGATCCTCGTTAAACAATCTCAAGTTGTCTCTGTCATTATCATTTATGTCATGGTTTGTGACCTTTTTCCCTTGCGGTTGTATTCCTCGGTCGCCACAAGTGGGCGCTGCTTCGTTGGTGGAGTTTTGGCTCCTTTCCTTCTTCTCACAAAGAAGTTCTCTTCAACATTGCACAGCTGCACATGGTTGCCGGTGAGCTATTTAAGTCCATGTTCCTTTTGTTCTGGGCTTCGATATTGATTGTTTGTTGTTTGTGCTGTGGTGTGTTGTATGGCATTATTTGTGCTGTTTTGTGTGTGGTTTATTTTTGCCCTTTTAAAGTTTTAGTCATATGATTGATCTAGTGTTTTAAGGAGACCGTTTTGCTCTGTTGTGCTTTGTTGGAGTTTTGCGGGACTTGGCGTTGTGCTTTGAGCTTTCAGGTTACATTCCTGTTTTGTGTGCTCATTTCAGTCGCCGCTTTCTGGTCTGTCCTTTGTTTGTCGTTTTGCCTAGATCGTTTGCCATTTTCTGTCTCTTTCTCCTCTCTCTATCTGTTGTCTTTCGTGATAGCACGAGGAGTTTGTTTATTAAGAGACAGGGGGTCCTATCTTACACCCGGCGCAAAGCGGCGCTAACGCAAACGCAAGTGTCTTTGCTATCTTACACCCGGCGCTAGGTCCATAATAACGCCTAACGCTTACGCCGTCAAACTAGCATGTTTGACGGCGTAACTCTTGCGCCATCATTAGTGAACTGGGCGTGTTGGTCTTAAGATGAGGAGTGGCCAGGATTCTTTTTGGCGTATTGCTATCTTGAGCCAGCAGAAAGCGCTTGCGCTAGAACCACCACAAACCTGGTCTAAAGTCATGTCGCAGTTGTTTACATGCTATTTTAACGGCGCATATAAGTGCGTCTACATAGGCGTGTGCACAACGCGCATACCCTCCTGTCTGTTACACACAGGGGCGTGCACAGGCATGACTAAAATATCTAGATCACAATGTGAAATATTATTATTGTGTAGGCTATATCAAAAATGCATAATAATAAAAGGTTCCATAGGTCCACATACCTTTCCCTCAGCGAAGGGAAACAATGCCACATTACATTGCTCTCAGCCCACTCCATCAACATCCAGGCGATGTGCGATGGTACGGGACAATGGCTATCCATTAAAAAGGAGCTGATAACACCTATAGCTATCAAGCCTAATGCGCGAATTGTCTTTGCACCTAATGCGTGAATTGTCATTCAATGGAAAACTCGCGCACGGCAATAGACGGACATTTAAGTTCTGAAAATGCGCTTCAGATGTCATTACAATACAGCTCTGTTTATCTATGAATACAGCCTGTAAGTAAATAGAATGGTTTGTGACTGAAAAAAGTTCAAAACCTTGTCCAGTGAATATTGCATTTATTGTTTTTCAAATAGCCTAGGCTACAGCGGATTCGCTGTGCATAAGTTTTTTTTCGATAGCCTATGGTTAAAAAACGGAGATGTCACCATGTTAACTAAATTGTAACCTTAGCTATTCTTCGTCCTTCATATTTTTTTAAATTACAGTGACCAGGTTTCCATACTCTCAACGTTTAAAACCCAGCTGATTTCATCCGTTATTCCTTAACTGAACAAAACGATTTTAAAGAGAACTAAGCGTCTAATTAGAAACTAAAACAAATTTGCAGCACGTTACACAATTAATTCACAATTAATTTTAATGCCATTCTCTGCACGTGAGCTGCATGTTCTCTGTTTCCCCTGCTGTAAGTCGCACGTTTAACGGTCTTCCTGGGAAAGTGGATTGTTTTAAAGGATTACGCTACGAGTAAAACAGGTTGGTCACATTTCCATAAACAGGACATTATTAAACAAGGGGAAATATGCGTGAACTTATGGGTTGCGAACCTGACAGCTTTATTGTATGGCTATTTAGTGTCATCATTAAGGCAAAATAACGGTATGTATGTTATTAATCAATATTAGCCTACTATGCAGGTAGCCTAATGAACTTTGGATGAAGCTTGAACTTCGAGAACTCCATGAGAACAGCCTCTTGGAATTGATGTTTGACACTTTCATTGCATAATCAAACGAAATTCGCTGAACAAGCAGGCTAATTTGGTGTTTTCTAAGGTGAGACTGAAGCCATTGATAGCTTATTCTCAGCTGTTGCCGGTCCTTTTAACGAAATTTAACCGCACATATTTTGTAAAATAACAGCCCTGTCTGGAATTACCGGGAACTCATAGGCTAATGGTTAGTCCGAATAATATTGATCATACTCCATTTAGCCTATTCCTTGATCACACTAAACACGCACGAGCATGTCTGTTTCGCCATCATAAGCAATCCGCCAAGGTGGAAAAGCAGGCTTTTAAAGGGAATGGGATATGACATTTTGATTGGTTTATTGAATGTCACGCCCAAGACACACCTATAATTAATGAAGCGACTAGGTTCAGCCCAGTTGCGCCATGCGCCGTGCTTAGCGCCAAAAAAACACGCCGTTAAAATAGCAAAAGTGGACTTGGACACGCCCTAAATGGACTTAGTGCCATGCGCTTAGACTAAGCGCCAAGATCGCTAAGATAGGGCCCAGGGTGTTTTATCATACTGACTTTAGGGCTCTATTTATTCTTAGAGGCAGGCCTAGTATTTTCTATTGAGCTTGCGTTAGTCAGATAACCGATAATTCCGGTGCAGCTGTCCTCTCGCCCCTGTGTGCCTTTATCCGTATATGGAGTTTGACGATTTTGTTCGGAACTTTAGTTCTGTTTCGTCTGTCAATGCATGTCTTGTGCCATTATCCGTATATGGAGTTTGACGATTCTGTTCGGAACTGTAGTTCTGTTTCGTCTGTCGGTGCATGTCTTGTGTCTTTATCCGTATATGGAGTTTGATGATTTTGTTCGGAACTGTAGTTCTGTTTCGTCTGTCGGTACATGTCTTCCTGTGGGGAGGATTGGGCGATGTTGTGGACATGTTTGCGTGTGACTGTGAGCCTCTATATAAGCCTTGGAACATTTATTATCGGTTCCTTCACCTCGTTACATTTTCCCTTACTGAGAGGCTAGGGCGTTTATTTTCTATTTAAGCTAGTCATTCTGCTAGTAAAGTTATGGGACTGCGGTGCTCCGTCGGCTCGCCTGTAAAATGTTTCTCCCTCCTGGGAGATCGGGCATTTACCCCTTTATGTTCTGCATGTGACTGCTAGCTTATGGAAGTAGCCACGGAACGTTATATCTGTTCCTTCGCCTCCTCCTATACTAATGAGTATTAGTTTTCAGTGTTTGTTGGTTGTGTGTTTGATGTGTACCTTTTATGCTACTTGCCTATTCTTACGCCTCATTACTGAGGCAGGGCGTTTATTATTGCTGGCCGTTTGATTACTTCGCACATGGAAGCATGGGGTAGCAGTTCTTTGTTCCCCTTCGCCTTGTTTGGATTTCTTGCTGTGAAATCAGACGTTTGTGCTTCTACTTAATTGCATGTTAGTGTGCTGGTTCGTAGCTTCGGTACGTTGGTGTGTATTTGTGCCATTATGCTACTCGCCTGTTCTTATGCGTCTCGTTTCCGAGACAGGGCGTTTGTGATTTCCGGCTCGTTTTTTAGTTACTTAGCTCGTAGAAGTATGGGGTAGTAGTTCTTTGTTCCCTTTCGCCTTGTTTGGGTTTCTTGTTGTGAAACCAGGCGTTTGTGCTTCTACTCTTTGGTATGTAACAGTGAGCCGGTCTGTAGCTGTGGTGTGTGTGTGTTCCTTGTCTTGTCCTCCCTTATCTGCGGGGTTTCCCACCTTAGTGGCCTAAGGGCTTAAAGAATCCCCTTGCTGCATTTGGCTCCTCCTACCTCACACATCACACCCCATTACAATTTATTAATCATTGTAGGCTACATATTGGTCTTGATTATTCAGCGAATTAATTGTTTGATTGTTAGGCTACTCAAGCTAAATAAACGGAAACAAGTAATGCTGTACACCCCACTTTTTCCAGCACACCGGCTGTCACTACATACAGTATATTTAAGTGGTACACATTTTATGATCAAAAAAAAATCCTAGCAGAGAAAAACTTGCTATATTCAATGATATTTGTTATTCAGTTAATGAATTGCTTGATTGATAATTAAGAACTATAAAAGTAAACCGGTTGAAAGTAATATCTGTATAAAGGTAAGGTTACAGAAGGCCTATTTTACAGCCGACGGTATGCCACTGGGAACCAGTCATATCTCTCATACATGCTGGGCCTTGAGAAACAGTCACCTTTAATAGTTGAATAGATCACACTAATATTAATTAATTATTTGAGCTCAGCTTATTTTGATATCATTGTGTGGCTCACCTTGGATTCAATGATGTTCAATCTGTTGCTCATGTCGGTGTAGCTACTGCAGTTCATACACTCTGGAAAGAGAATGAGAGATGGGGAGAGGGATAGAGTGAGGAAGAGAGAGAGCGAGAGACAGAGAGAGAAACAGAGACAGACAGAAGAGGCTTTAAACAAACGGGAAAATGTGTGTTCATTCAGCTCTAACAGAGTTTATACAGGGATCCAACTGCAAGTCAAACAAGGAACACATGAACTCTATCAGAATAAAATTTAATTTACCTCTTTAATTTAATTTAACGCTGAAACTTATGCTGTCTGTGTATAAATCAATGAATGGCCTGATATCAAATGGAAAAAGGATCTGAAACTTAGTCAGCTAACTGCTCTGAGCCCACTGTGCACTAGTGCAGCGGGAAAGAGAGAGCATTTCTCAGGACTGAATTTCTCAGGACTGAATATAATGTGGAAAATGTCAGTGTAGGTGCGCTACTAACACAAGTTGCACACCATGAGGTGTGATTTTCATAGGTTTATAAAAACACAGACATAAAATAAATAAATGCTAAAACTGCACTTTGAAGTGTTAGTGAGCAGGTTGCACACAACAGTTCAGCTCAAATGAAAAACGCCCATAATGTCTGTCAGGATTTTTTCACTAATTAATTGAATCTCAATGCATTTCCCAAATGGACTGAATTAAAATAGAATCAACCTCAACCCTGACGCTCAAGGATTTCGGGAAGTTGGGTTACAGAGCTCTGGGACGGACCGGCCCATTGGAGCTGCTTCAGACAGCTTTGGGGTTTGGAGTTGTGTCAGCCCCAAAGTCTCTTCACCTTTTAAATCGCTTTCATTGCAGGAAATCCTGCTGATCAGACACAGAAAACACATGTGCATGTGCGTGGAAGTTCTCAGTGAATGTCTGTATGATATCCAACAACGGAACAGCAATGACATTGTGGTTGCCTTGGTGATGGAAAGGCAGGAACCCCTCCCTGCTTTTTAATGACTGGCAGACAGAAAGACACAAACAGCTCTACCTGATTCTCTCTCTCTCTCTCTCTCTCTCTCTCCCCATCCCTCCCTCCCTCCCTCCAACATCTTGTTTTCTGTTTGTCTGCCCACTGGCAGTTCCTGCTGTCTGCCGTCCAGACTCTAAAAGCACATTAACTCAGCACTGGTGCCACCACAGACACCTCCAGCACACATCCCCTTCATCATGGCCCTCATCCTCATCCTCCGCAGGCCCCCCACCACACAGGGCCTGAGCAACCAAGTTCTTAGGGCAAGGGTGCCTCCATTCCTGGAGGGGGCGCTGTGTCTGCAGGTTTAACTTCAGTCCTTCAATGTATGGACCAAAACTATCCAAGACCCCCCCCCCCCACACACACACAATTACAACAATTACAAAATCCAAGAAACCCTTCACTGTTGGAACATCTTTAAATCACATTAGATTTTTTAAATTCCGGTCTTTGTATTTTAACCTCATCCAGTTAGTGGTTATAAGACCACAAGCCGATCTATTAGCAAGGTTAGCATTGTGCCGGCTCTGTGACACTCGGGACATTGAGTTTTCTGTGGGCGACTCAGGAGAAAACATGTCAAGTCACAAACATGTCACAGACCGCAGTACATACGGTTTTAGTCAAGAGTGGTTGTGGTTCTGCCACTGGGAGTTTTCTGTGATGTTAAAGTTTGGACTTGATTGGCCTGTAATTTCTGCATGTGTAACTGTGCACTGTACTGCATTTGTACATTTTTATTCAATTCTGTACAAAGTATAATATAAGTTAGGCAGGGGTGTAGTTTCTGGTAAGTGTGTTCTTATAATTAGCAGGATATAATAACCATATTAATGAATGTATTTAGATTTACATTAAAAAAAGAAACCAGCATAATAATTAGCCTGTTTGTCTTAAATTAAAGTGAACTGTTAAAAATAGAACCCACACCCTAAAAACCAGCAATGCTAAACAGGTGAGCTGTGAGCCAGATCCCTGTGTTTGTTTGTAACTTACTGTACTTCCAATTTATAACCTGGAGACTTCAGCAAAGCCAGCTCGTAGTGGGTTTGCCTGTTCGGCTGATAATCACCTTCACTTTGAATCACCTGCCTTTCTGGAACCACATCTGGAAGAAACCAAATTCCAGCCTCTAAACTTCTGAATGGCAAATATGAGCGTGGGCGTCTGCCACAAACAGCAGGGTTTCACTGTGACATCCCGCCCATCCCAAACCAGGACAATCCCAGCTCCTGAACCAGCAAAGTTCAGCAGGGAGGCCCCTGAGAGACAATGATAGGTCTGTGCCACATCCATCCAAACATAATCACCCGCCCAAGAGAGGAAATCACCAACCACTGGTGGAGACAGGATATCCGCTCGCAAATTACTTTAATTACAAGAATAGAAAAGCAAAACAAATACATATCATTTTGTGAGGAATTCAAAGTTTATATATACACACTTGTATCTGCCAAGGTGGGGACACATAACGTTAAATTCTTTGCTATGCTATTGAAAGAGCTGAGGAAGATCATAGTATAGAATAGTCACAGATTCTATAGAGCCACCAGATAGTGAGCACTGTATTGTTAAAATTGAAAGTTGAAGCTGAGGAATTGAAAATTCAATTGCATTCAATTGCATTCAATGCAGTTTTGGATCTGTACTCCAGAACATTGGATTTGAAATGGAACCGTGACTATGAGGTTAAAGTGCAGACTTTCAGCTTTAATTTGAGGGTTTTTACATACATATCGGGTGAACCATGTAGCAATGGTAGCCCTTTATACAGAGCCCCCCCTCCCATTTTAGGGGATGAAAAGTAATTGGACAAATTAACATAAACGTAAATAAAGTCATCACATTTGATATTTGGTTGCATATCCTTTACATGCAATTACTTCTTGATGTCTGTGACCCAAAAACATTAAAAGACTCTTGATATCTTATTTTTGGGTGCTCTTACAAGCGATACTATAACCTGCATTTGAATGGGGGGAAGGCTAGATTAAGCTGTAAATTACACTGGAACAGTATCGATCACATGGTTGGCTAAATGGCTGTAAGTCATCAAGGGTCGAAGGTATCAAACGAGCCTCAAACCATCACTCTGGTGCCAGATATGCAGTAGATATGGATGGATGACTTTAAGGGTTGTTTCTCCTGACTTATTTTTTCATAGCGTTCAATAGGAAAATGAGTCAGGAGGAACAACCCCCAAATTCCCATAGAGATCCATTCAAACGCATAGAGGTTATATTATCGCTTGAAAGAGCACCACAAAATAAGATATCAAGAGTCTTTTGATGTTTTTGAGTCACAGACATCAAGAAGTAATGGAATGCAAAAGATATGCAACATAATATTAAATATTATGACTTTATTTAAGTTCATGTTAATTTGTCCAATTACTTTTCGCCCCGTAAAATGGGGGGGACTGTGTATAAAAAAGACTGTGTAAAAGGGTTGTTTATCCTGACTCATTTTCCTATTGAACTCTATGGAAAAATAGGTCAGGAGAAACAACCCTTCATATACGTACTACCCCCAGCACCACTACTCCTACCCTTTGATATCCTGTTATACCCAGCATATAAATTACTATCTGAAGGATGTAATAGTATCTGTGGTACAGCCTGCTGGATGTTGCCATAATCTTTGACCTGCTACATCATTATCATGTAGGGTGCCCACTGAATCAGTGTCTGTCCATTTTTTTTAGGGGACACTGATTTGTTAATTGGGCAAAGAGCTGGTGTTTGTCAGATTGGAGGCCCCACCTTTAAAATACTCCTTTTTGTTGTTTTTCTGTACATCATAGTAAATATCCATCTCAACAAAAAACGAAAAAAATGCTACCCAATGTTTCCTATATTATGTCATGTAACTTGGCCCTGTGGTTTTTTATCTTACCATCTGTAGAGATTTTGTAAGTTTTATTTAATTGACTTTATTTAATGACAGACAGTGCTTTGTATACATAAGTAACTTGCCACTTTTGTACGTTGAAAACTATTTTTGTTGACATAGATATTTATTCTAAGTTTCAATTTAAAACTCGTACATTCTGTAAAATTAAAAGTGTAAACATAATACTTTTTGGAGTGTAATTTTTCATCAGCTGTTTAAAACATTAATTTAAATGATGTCTTCTTCCATGAGGTAATTGTTGTTATTTGACAAGTTGAATGACCACATTCTCTTCAAACGGTCAGCTGAAAAATCACAGGGCCAGGCTACATGGAACAATTTAGGAAACATTGGGTAGCATTTCTTTGGAATAGAGCTTGTTTATTTTGTGTGAGCTAAGATAGCCAATATTGTTTGTTGAAACTTGGCCTCGTTTTGATATCAATACTTTTAACAGCAGGCCTAGATTTTGCCAGTTTTAAAGAATGACTCACAGACAGTACTTTGTATGTGTGAGTACATTGCCATTTTTGAATGTTTAAAACTGAGTAACTTCATAATAATGCATATAAGTCAAAATATGATACTGGGACACATAAACGTGACATAGACACCAAAAAAATTAATTGTTGCAAGAACCAATGCAAACATTGACAACTCTCTGTTTGACAACTCTCTGACTCTATCAAAAAGAAAGAAGATAGTTCAATAACCGGAAATAGTCTTTTCAGGTCATATAAAATTTACCACAGTAGTGTTAACATGGTGTCTCAATGACACGTGAGTGCAAAAGTATAACTTATGTTTTCTAATTCATTAAAGTGTAGATACATACCCCATCCGAGGCGGTCCACAATGAAACTAGACTTTGAAGCTGTAATCTATTTATGGCTGTGTAATACCCGGTTGATTAGAGGACACCGTTACGTATGTAATCAATGCAAGAAAAGATACATTTTCTAAATTAAAAAATAAATACTACCTTTAAATATGCGGACACGATTATAACACGATGGCTGTGTAAATGCTTTGATTTGGACGATTTTGATAAACTGGTGTGAGGTAAAACGTGAACGGCTTAGGTACGTAACCGAATGAGTAAGCTTGGACACGTAAGGTTTTCAGGCTCCTGTAGCGTCGGCAGCAATTGAAACAAAGCAATTCTTAGTAGTTTCGTACCAGACAGTAATGCTAGGTTGACCAATCCACCAGCCATGAAACACGTGGGTAAACGATTCATGCTTATGTAAGTAACGACTGGGACACAGAAAGAAAGTCAGCACTATATATTCCCCTTGTTTTAAAGTATCGTGGAGTGTATGAATTTGGACACATATATTTTTTTACTTGCCTTATGCATGACAGAAACAAACAAAGATCGATCCGATATATATATATATATTTTTCATGATTGCAGACGGCATCTTGTGTACGTAACTCTCAGGACACAATGAATTACGTACATGAGCCTGATTAATTTTGCTCTCCCATATGAATATGAGCGACAACTTTCACTAAGCAAAGTGGGGTTTAAAAAGGCATATCAAACGTCTTCAAAAATATTTGGTTGAAAGAAATGTAGGCCATTAGGATAGGTATATATCTCCACATCAATTATGACAGTGTAAAAAATGTCACATTTTCGTGTCCTATTAATGGGTAAAAATCGAAAACAGTTTAAATTTACAACAGTTCAAGAAAGTCTGGCCTATGAGTTTATGTTATGTATTACATGGCTATATGAAGTACCACATACAAGTAAAACGTTCCCATAAAGTAAACACAAGACACTTTGGTAAACAAATGAAAATCACTTTAAAAAATCTCTCCAGTATCATATTTTTACATATATACATTTATGAACCATAAGATAATTAAATCTAGAGACATACATACACAATAGCCTACATGAAAACACACATTCTAGTAGCTCAAAGGAACACATGGCCTGGATTCAGTCATTTTTCCTTTACCGTAAATTACAAGTAAATAAAAGTGTTTGTAATATTTTTTTAAGGGATTATGGTAAGCGCTGTCATAAGAGCTGGCATCAGGTTGGCATTGAGTGTTTGCTAAATGCGTGCAGCTATATTTTTGATCACTGTCAGCTGGGCAGTAGTCAAGTGGAAGTGGAATGGAAAACCGTAGAGGGCTTGTACATGTGTTCTGTGATCTTAACCAGACGATCCTTTGCGTTAAAACTTTATTTTCTCTGCCTGACAAATAGGAGATTTTTTTTTCCCAGTATGGCGTAACGTTAAGTTACCTGCGGTAAATCTTTTGGCAGTAGCAAGTACCGTGCCGGCTTGCACCACTGTTTAAGTATAATTTAAACAGTTAAGTTAATATTGTTCAATTTCTTTGCTGCCTCTGCATTGAAAAAGATGTTCTTTGATATCATCATTTGCTCTTTATTTTAAGAAGGTATCGGTTCAGGCACCGGTACCATTTTAAGAGTATCGTTTTTGCACTTGTATCATTAAAATCTAAATGATACGTCCATCCCTAATGTGCAGTAGCTATTGTTTAAATTCGCTTCCGATGAGCACTTGCATACAGTGGCGTTTCTAGACTCTGGGGGGCCCCAGGCAAAGAAGACCATTGAAGCCCTCCCTCCCCACAAACACGCCCCATCAGCCCCCATAAAAATGCATTCGGTTAATTGTGCCATTCAAAAATAATCATTTATTAAAAAATAATCAATAACAGTAGTACAAAAGAAGGAGCAACAACATCTACAGTATGTAAAATCAAACAGGAACATCAAATAAAACAAAACATTTCTCCCCTCTTGTCCAGTTTTTCATGTTTATTTTTAGGGTCTTCTTTCATTTTTATCAAAGTTACTGTATATCATCAAGCTTGTAAGCCCCAAAGTGCCTGAGCGTTATCTCAAATGGGCTTTGGCATTTCACATTCATGGAAGTCAAAAGCAGTCATAATTCAATTGAAATAGAAAATTTGAAAATGAAATTGCAATATCACATTTGCAATTTTGTTTCCGATATATGTTCGCATCCATCCATCCATCCATCCATCCATCCATCTTCAACCGCTTATCCGAAGTCGGGTCGCGGAGGTAGCAGTTCCAGTAGGGGGCCCCAAACTTCCCTTTCCCCGGCCACATTGACCAGCTCTGACTGGGGATCCCAAGGCCAGCGTGGAGATATAGTCCCTCCACCTGGTCCACCTGTTCGCATCATTCCGGTCAAAATGAAAATGAAAATTCAATAATCCAATTTTTATTTTCATTTTCGTGTGGAGAACGCATAATTACGGTCAAAATTAAAATTAAAATGAAAAGTCCATTTGACATTTCTTTTTCTTTGTACTCCCAGGTGTAACCCAGTCATATTTAAAATTAAATTGAAAATGAGAAAAAGAAAAGTCAATGTTCACCTTTGTAATTTCATTTCCTTAACGTGGTCGCATTATTTAGGTCAGAAATAAAATGAAATCTCCATTCACAATTGCATTTTCAATTCCTCGTCGTCTCAGGTCTAACTCGATCATATTTCAAATTAAATTGAAAATGAGAAAAAGAAAAGTCAATGTTCAACTTTGTAATTTCATTTCCTTAACGTGGTAGCATTATTTAGGTCAGATGGCTTGCTACTACACATTAGCTAGCAAACTTCGTCTAACCATCATGTCTATGCAATTGCAAGCACAATTTTATATACATACACTACTCACAAAAAGTTAGGGATATTTGGCTTTCGGGTGAAATTTATGGAAAATGTAAGTTCACGCTACAGTGATATTATACGTATCATGAAAGTAGGGCATTTAAGTAGAAGCATGCAATGGTGATTTCCTCATCTCAAACAATTTATTGAAACAAAAGCCAACAACAGTGGTGGGTATACCACAACAAAAATGTCAATGTCTCAATAACTTGTCATGTGCCCTTGAGCATCAATTACAGCTTGACAACAACGTCTCACGCTGTTCACAAGTCGACTTATTGTCTGCTGAGGCATGGCATCCCACTCTTCTTGAAGGGCGGCCCTCAGGTCATTGAGGTTCTGGGGTACAGAGTTACGAGCCTCTACACGGTGAGTCAGCTGATCCCATAGGTTTTCTATGGGATTCAGTTCTGGAGAAAGTGCAGGCCACTCCATTTGAGGTACCCCAGTCTCCAGCAGCCTTTCCCTAATGATGCGACCTCGATGAGCTGGAGCATTGTCATCCATGAAGATGAAATTAGGCCTGTGTTGTTCATGCAGGGGCACAATGACTGGATTAATGATGTTATTCAGGTAGTATGGGCTTGTCACTGTACCATTCACAAAGTGTAGGGCAGTTCTGTATTGACTAGACACACCTGCCCACACTGTAACACCGCCACCACCAAAGGGTCGTCTGGTGACAACAGTGGCTGATGCATAGCGCTCTCCTTGACGTCTCCAACATCGTTGGCGGCCATCATTTCTGCTCAACGTGAATCGACTTTCATCAGAGAACAGCACTGAGGCCCACTGGTCCCTCATCCAGCGTAAATGCTCCCTGGCCCATGCAAGACGATGACGCCTGTGCCTGGTGGTGTGGTCAGGTACCCTTGCAGGTCGTCTAGCACGCAGACCACGCTGATGTAAACGGTTTTGAATGGTCTGACGTGACACTTGGGTGCCTCTCACCTCCCTTAAATGTGCCTGGAGTTGAGTGGCATTCATCATCCGGTTCCGCAGGGCACTGTTCACAATGAAGCGGTCATCAGTGTGGGATGTGGCCAAAGGACGTCCACTTCTATGCCTTTCTGTGACTCTTCCAGTCTCTCTGTATCTCTGTTGCAACCTGCTGATGACACTCTGTGACACTCTAAGCTCAGTGGCCACTTCCCTCTGAGAACATCCTGTTTGAAGCCTCGCAATGGCGAGGTACTGTTGATCAATTGTTAGGTGTCGTCTTGGTCTCATGATGTCAAAATGTGAACAGCATGATGAAGAGGACTGTTTAAATACCAATTCTAATTGAACCAGGAAATTTATTGGTCGATTCATGGATCAAACACCTGTTGTGAATTTTGCCGTTCAGCTCCTTGTTAGAGAACAGCAAGTTGTGCAAAAAGTACTGAAACATTGAATAGTTGGACATGTGCATTCAAAAGTTTAGAGAAGGTCAAATTAATTTCACCTGTAAAGGTTATAGTGCATTTTAGGTTCATCCTGAAATTTCACCCGAAAGCCGAATATCCCTAACTTTTTGTGAGTAGTGTATATTATCATGCATCTTTCCTTTTCTTGTATTTTGTACCTAGATGTCAACTACATATTAACAAATTGATTGCTAGTTAACTTTTACAAATGTTTTGTAAGCTAACGCTAGCTAAACTCAGTGAGTTAATCGCTGGATAGTTAGCTAGTGCTAGCCAGATATCGATAACATATGTAACTGCTCTGAGTCGGCTGAGTCCATGGTTTGGCCGGTTCGTTCTGTTATGGTCCGAGAAGGGACTGGACTCAAATGCATGACTCAGAGACAGAGATCCAATAATCCAGGTAATTTATTACACGAGGCAAAACAAGGCTAGAATACAAAACATGAAGCAAGACAAGACAAGAGTTTTTCCAAAAACAAAACTTAACAAAACATAGCGAACTCGACCCCAACAACACTTAATGAACCAGCACAAGACAAAGAATACCAGGAGAATATATAGGAGAGTTAACGAGCACCAATTAAGTGCAGCATGAGAATGTAGCGTGAGTGATTAACAGAGCAGAAAGCGTGAGGAATGCAGGCGGAAAAAGGAATGGGATAGGCAGAGATAATGCAAGGGAAATGAGTGACACGAAGAGGGAAACCACGCCCAGTCAGCAGCATGAGCAAGACAAACAGGAAACATGAAAACAAGACACGAAACGCGAGAACAAGGTAAAACAAGGAGCACAAACGGCGACGGGGACAGAGAGTGTCACACCTATGTTGGCGGTATATGGCAGTGCTCTGTGCTGTGTGGGTTTAACAGTTACAAATTGAGTCAGAGGTTTTATGGCCTACCTTGTAGTCATGTAGCTATCTCAGTCATGAAATTATATTATGTGAGGTTTGCATGTGAAATGACAGGAAAGCATTTCACAAATATAAATGAGCTTCCCACAAAGATTATACAGCTGTAAAAGCAATAGTTAGAATTTTCTGGGAATTATTAGTTCCCAAGCAAGTTAGCTTTGACATAAAACAAATATGGCGACGACAAAGTTTTGAAAAAAACATCACATCACATGCACTTCCTTATATATCCAAAAGCATTACATGTTCATATCCGTGCACATCATAAATTTTGCCCGTGTATCCTTCAAACTTCTCCTGGTCCATGTCAGTGATCGGGGATTTCTGGGCTTGGATATTCCCGATTAGGAGAAGTGGACGGTGAATTACCACGTCTGGTGAATTACCACGTCTGGTAATTTATGGCAAGTTTCTGGACAAGAACACCTCCATGCACGAAGGCAGACACGCATCTGCAAATTACATATACAGTCCGTTTTTGGATTTATGCACCGAATTGTCCACCCCGTAAAACACAGCTTTTCACGCAGCACTTAGCTCTTGCCGTACAACACGGGCTGCAATGGTCATGTTTTGAATCAAGCAGCAGACCTACAGCTCGCCGTTACACTTTGAGGCGAGAAAGAAATTTATAATAACAGCAGTTTTAACATGAAATGGGAGTTTAGTTCATATCAATATCATATCAGAGCAGTCTTTGTGTGCAACATTTACAAATGGTTTGTAGCATTTGATTTTTGTCACTATTAAATTGCTGTTCGCCGATAACACAAATACTTTTCTGAAGCATGTAGGAAAATGATTATACTGCCCTATAAACCTTCTATGAATAAGGTGAGCTCTCAGGACGATGAAGACGAGCGCTGAGGGACTGAATAGAATATATTTTTCAGATGGGGTGGAATTTGAAACTCTATCCATATTCTCTCCTGGGCTGCAGTGAACTGTAAGACTAGAAAGACAGTTGCACTCTTAAATATAGATCCCCCCCACACAGAGACATGATTACAATGGCAGAGAACACACACATTACACTACATGAGACCACAGAGAGAGGGAGAAATGCACTCTCCCACGCATATTTTCTCTCACACCCCCCCACACACACACCTCCTCCCTCTCTCTTTCTCTTTCTCTCTCTCTCTTTCTCACACACACACAGACTCACAAATAGACATTTAACACTAATATCAAAGTCCACACCCATTCACACAGAGCTGTGGATGGACACTTCCTCAGGAAAGCTTTCTCTGTAGATAAATATACAGGCATCAATCGTGCCCATTCACAGAAAAAAAAGACTGGAGTTAACCCAGTCCTGTCCTGATATAGACACACACACACACACACGCCACACACACACACGCACACGCACACACGCATGCAGGCACGCGCGCACACACACACACACATACACACACACACGCACATACGCGCACACACACACACACACACACACACACACACACGCATACACACACGCGCACAGACAGACACACACACACACACACACACACACACACACACACATGCACATGTATAAACACACGCACACACGTACGCACGCGGGCACGTGCACACATAGACAAACACACACGCGCGCACATGCACGTACGCATGCACACAAACATAGTACTTCCATCCTTGTATGAGGGAATAAAAGAGGTCAGACCGGGGCGGTCTCCATACCCTTGTGCACATACTGCTGTTCTGTGGAAGATGGATGGTGCAGTCTGCAAGCATATATGAAAACACATGGACCCCAGAAACAGGTCCCCAACACAAACACCCCCGCACTCCCCTCACCACAACCTCTATCAGGCTGGGGTCACACGCTCAGCGTGGGGGGAGGGGGGGGGGGGGGGGGGGGTAAAAGACTGATGAGAGACCTGAGTCTCAACACTCCCCAGACATGAGTCTGACCCACAGCTGAGACCTGCATTTACACAGAGTGACAAGACTGGACAAAGGCAACGGAGAGAGGAAGACCACCACCACTACTACACTACTACTAGTAGTACTAGTAGTGCATTTCACTACTATTACTACTGCTACTACAACCACCACCACTGTTATTACTACTCCTACTACAACCACCACCACTGCTATTGCTACTGCTACTACAACCACCACCACTGCTATTGCTACTGCTACTACAACCACCACCACTGCTATTGCTACTGCTACTACAACCACCACCACTGGTATTACTACTGCTACTACAACCACCACCACTGGTATTACTACTACTACTACAACCACCTCCACTGTTATTACTACTGCTACTACAACCACCTCCACTGTTATTACTACTGCTACTACAACCACCACCACTGTTATTACTACTGCTACTACAACCACCACCACTGTTATTACTACTGCTACTACAACCACCACCACTGTTATTACTACTGCTACTACAACCACCTCCACTGTTATTACTACTGCTACTACAACCACCACCACCACTGTTATTACTACTGCTACTACAACCACCATCACTGCTATTGCTACTGCTACTACAACCACCACCACTGCTATTGCTACTGCTACTACAACCACCATCACTGCTATTGCTACTGCTACTACAACCACCACCACTGTTATTACTACTGCTACTACAACCACCACCACTGCTATTGCTACTGCTACTACAACCACCACCACTGTTATTACTACTGCTACTACAACCACCACCACTGTTATTACTACTGCTACTACAACCACCACCACTGTTATTACTACTGCTACTACAACCACCTCCACTGTTATTACTACTGCTACTACAACCACCACCACTGTTATTACTACTGCTACTACAACCACCATCACTGCTATTGCTACTGCTACTACAACCACCACCACTGCTATTGCTACTGCTACTACAACCACCATCACTGCTATTGCTACTGCTACTACAACCACCACCACTGTTATTACTACTGCTTCTACAACCACCACCACTGCTATTGCTACTGCTACTACAACCACCACCACTGCTATTGCTACTGCTACTACAACCACCATCACTGCTATTGCTACTGCTACTACAACCACCACCACTGTTATTACTACTGCTACTACAACCACCACCACTGCTATTGCTACTGCTACTACAACCACCACCACTGCTATTGCTACTGCTACTACAACCACCACCACTGCTATTGCTACTGCTACTACAACCACCTCCACTGTTATTACTACTGCTACTACAACCACCACCACTGTTATTACTACTGCTACTACAACCACCACCACTGTTATTACTACTGCTACTACAACCACCACCACTGTTATTACTACTGCTACTACAACCACCACCACAGGTATTACTACTACTACTACAACCACCTCCACTGTTATTACTACTGCTACTACAACCACCTCCACTGTTATTACTACTACTACTACAACCACCTCCACTGTTATTACTACTGCTACTACAACCACCACCACTGTTATTACTACTGCTACTACAACCACCATCACTGTTATTACTACTCCTACTACAACCACCACCACTGCTATTACTACTACTACTACAACCACCTCCACTGTTATTACTACTGCTACTACAACCACCACCACTGTTATTACTACTGCTACTACAACCACCTCCACTGTTATTACTACTGCTACTACAACCACCACCACTGTTATTACTACTGCTACTACAACCACCATCACTGGTATTACTACTGCTACTACAACCACCACCACCACTGGTATTACTACTGCTACTACAACCACCTCCACTGTTATTACTACTGCTGCTACAACCACCTCCACTGTTATTACTACTGCTGCTACAACCACCTCCACTGTTATTACTACTGCTACTACAACCACCACCACTGTTATTACTACTGCTACTACAACCACCATCACTGTTATTACTACTCCTACTACAACCACCACCACTGCTATTACTACTACTACTACAACCACCTCCACTGTTATTACTACTGCTACTACAACCACCACCACTGTTATTACTACTGCTACTACAACCACCACCACTGCTATTGCTACTGCTACTACAACCACCACCACTGCTATTGCTACTGCTACTACAACCACCACCACTGGTATTACTACTGCTACTACAACCACCACCACTGGTATTACTACTACTACTACAACCACCTCCACTGTTATTACTACTGCTACTACAACCACCTCCACTGTTATTACTACTGCTGCTACAACCACCTCCACTGTTATTACTACTGCTGCTACAACCACCTCCACTGGTATTACTACTGCTACTACAACCACCACCACTGCTATTACTACTGCTACTACAACCACCTCCACTGTTATTACTACTGCTACTACAACCACCTCCACTGTTATTACTACTACTACTACAACCACCACCACTGGTATTACTACTGCTACTACAACCACCACCACTGGTATTACTACTACTACTACAACCACCTCCACTGTTATTACTACTGCTACTACAACCACCACCACTGGTATTACTACTACTACTACAACCACCTCCACTGTTATTACTACTGCTACTACAACCACCTCCACTGTTATTACTACTGCTACTACAACCACCACCACTGGTATTACTACTACTACTACAACCACCTCCACTGTTATAACTACTGCTACTACAACCACCTCCACTGTTATTACTACTGCTACTACAACCACCACCACTGCTATTGCTACTACTATTACAACAACCACCAACACTACTTTTACTACTGCTACTACAACCACCTCCACTGCTATTACTACTACTACTACTACTACAACCACGTCCACTGCTATTATTACTACTACAACCACCACCACTGCTATTGCTACTACTATTACAACAACCACCAACACTACTTTTACTACTGCGACTACAACCACCTCCACTGCTATTACTACTACTACTACTACTACAACCACCTCCACTGCTATTACTACTACTACTACTACTACAACCACCACCACCACCACCACCACCACTGTTATTACTACTACTACTACTACTACTACAACCACCACCACTGCTATTGCTACTACTACTACTACAACCACCTCCACTGCTATTACTACTACTACTACTACTACAACCACCACCACCACCACCACTGTTATTACTACTACTACTACTACTACTACAACCACCACCAACACTACTATTACTACTGCAACTAAAACCACCACTACTATTACTACTGCTATTACTACTCCTACTACAACCACCACTATTATTACTACTGCTACTACAACCTCCACGACTGCTATTACTACTGCTACCACCACAACAGCAAATACAAGATAAATATTGATCCACTTGTATGGTAGCTCTCCAATCAAACAGACCGAAATCCAACATGAACAAGTGATTCCTGATGAAAGCCAATCACCCATTCTTCAGAATTGGGACAAAACCTTTTTGTTTTTGTTTTCATTTTTACTCTTCATTTATGCTGGGAAAGTATATTTTATCTTGGCTATTAAATTTACTTTGGCCCTTTTGAGGCAATGTCCTCCTGGTTTCTACTAGTTTTATTTAAATGTCAATATCTAAAAAAATATTCCCTGCAAAATCCATGGTTTTAAGTTTGAACTGAAGAAGAAGCTGTATCATTCAGAAATTTGCTACAGAATACATTTATTTCAGAATAGTCACATACAGTATATATATAATAACCATAACATACGTCGCCTAATGTATTTAAATACGTTTAAAAAAGAACGTACGAAAGCGCGTGTGTATTCACACAAGTACAGCAATATACTGGTAAGTACTTGGTTTCTTAAACATATTTATACGAGAGATTTTGGAGCAAAAAATGAGGTGTCTTCTAAACCGAAAGTGGATCAGGTACTATAGTACAGTAAGCAAGGGAAAACGGCGAATACTCATTTGTACAACGTTTAAAAAAAATATTATTGTTTCTATAGGTCAACATGATTTTCTTAGCGTGTATAAACGGTGCAGTTGATGCATTTTACAGTCTGTGGCTGTAGCCAGAGGAAGGTCGTAAGTGCTGTGGGCTACTAATAGCACCCTCCTAATTTATTGCATGGCAGTGAAGCTGCGGTTTTCGCAAGAGGCTACCCTTTAAAAAAATACTGCGTCAAAATTTTCGGGGTTTTCTTAAAGCTGTAGTTTATATTTTCAGATGAACATGAATACTGTAACTGAGTCGCATGCGTCTCAACCACTAGGGGTGAAGTCTGTAGGGTTAAACCCTGTAAAGGGGCCACCTCCCAGTAAACAATTATATATATTTTTTTTAAATAGCACTTTTTGCAGCTGAGGACTTCAATTTTGTCAACTCCATCAGGCACACATAAAATCATAATATTATAATATAAAATACATAGAAAATGTTTAATGATTTTTGGAGTATTAAATATTAGATTATTTTATTAATGTACAATCAAAGAGTGTGATATCTTTTTAGTCAAGTACTTGATAAAGAATATATAATATAATTTATAACACAATTAAGAGACATTAGGTGTGCCATAGCAACTTTCTTATTGATTTAAATTTTTTTTTTAAAGAAATCTAATTATTATAACCGGGCCTTGACATAGAGTAGCACTACCGAGTCACTCTCCAACACTCCGGATTAGATTTCTTGTTTATTTATTTATCTTTAAACGAATTTGGAATGTCCAATTCGCAAACTATTTACAACCGTGCTCATATACGCCCCTGCTGCTGGCTCGAGAGAGTGAAGACAACACGCGTTTCTCCACCGAAACACGCGGGTGCCAGCCAGCTGCTTCTTTTCACAGTCAGCACTGGCATGGGCCGGATTCGATCTGCAAGCGGCGCTTTTACTGAGTGAGCTACCCAGCAGCCCAGCTGATTTGATTTTTGGTTGAGTGAGGCAACCCGACCCAGGATCCTGGCAACCCGACCCAGGATCCATTCTTGAGTGAGGCAACCCGACTCAGGATCCAGGATCCACTGAGTCCCTCCCTAAAATGATTTACAATAGTATGGTGCCACTGAGATGTGTTGATTTTTTTCCCTAAATCATGTCAATTTCTGTCTTTCAGTCCAAATGTTCTTGATATCCACTGAGTGAGCATTCAGCACTCCTCTGTCTACAGAAGCTAGGGCCACCAGAGGCAATCTAGTTAATTAGATTAGCACCTCTACCAGTTAATACCCTCACTTCTTATTTTGTTTCGATTTAGAAGGGAGATGGAGTTGACCTGTTATGTTTGAGACAATCCTGATAGCAATATTATTTCTATAAAGAAATATTCATTAAAAAATGTACTTAAATATTTATTTGAAAAAATAGAAAACTTACCAGAGCACAAGTAGCCTTGCTGCCTTTTGTGAAACCATAAAGCAAGACAGGGGTCCTTGGCGAACCCTTTTTAAACCTGATGAAATTATGTTTTTGTAGAAATCTGATGGTGTTGACAAAAATCAGGGACATAACCTTCAAGGGCCAACATTTTCATAAAAATTTTTTAATTTGTTGTATTAAAGTAATAATTCTAAAACTTTTTGGTAGGACATTATTTGTCCCAATTCTCAAGAATCTGTGCAATATGAAAACAAGATCAGTCCACACTTTTTCATAGTAAGAAGCCGTTCTCTGGAGAATCTTCATTGAACCTTTCCCACTTTCCCACCTTAATGTCTGAGTGTGACCAACATTTTTTTTGGGGGGGGGGGGGGGGGGGGGGGGGTCTGATTCAGGACTGAGCCCAGCATGACATGGGTCCACCACAAAACCGAGACATCAAAAAACTGGCTCTGTGTTTGACAGCCTGCAGATTGATGTCTGTGACCAGCTGTTCTCAGCCTCCGCTCATGGGAGTGTTCAGCAGCGTCCTCCTGCACTTTCCCTCACCCTGTGTCCACTCTTTCTTCATCGCAGCCTCGATTTTTATCCATCGGGCGAACGTAACCGTACTGCTCTGAAGGAACGTGTGCCTTTTCACTGAGTTGCATGTTTCGCAGGATTTAAAATAACTTTAAACGGTGGAAAGGATCTAATGAGTCGGCGTCTCGGGCAACCGAGAGTGCTCACACTGCCACCAAAAACAGAAGTCTTAGAAAAAGGTCACAAAATACATTTCTTACGTACATTTCTGAAGTTTAAGCACTCTTATACACACAGACATGCACATACAGTATATGTATACAGGCACACAATTACTTGCATTCGCACACACGGACGCACACTTGCACACATATACTGTAGGTATTCATCACGCACTCACCTGCAATAGCATTTGAGGGGAACAGTCTGAGGTCTGAAATTCAGGCTGAGGAACAGCTACCCTGGCCTGATCTCCGGGGGAACAGCAGCATGTTATCCCTCCTATTATGTTTGGGGTCAGTTTGACCCCATTCATTGTTTGAAGTTAACCTTATTTTTTCATCTTGTGTGACTTTTCCTAATTTGGTGGGGTTAAATAGAAAAACATAGAATAACCATGATGCTGTTTTCAAAAGTCCTGTACCAACTTTGCAAACAGAGGTGTTGTGTGGGGTAATTTTGACCTCAGGCTGTGTAGCTGTATAAAACATAAGAAAATATATTTAAAAAAAAGTTTTATCCAAGTTTTTTTTGTGGGAGATTCTGGATACTTTCCCACACATGTTTTAAACATCCCAAACTTTCACTTACCTCTGGGTCTAAAATGATAAACTTATCACAGATCTTTAGGGACAAAAGGCTACTCAATTGTGAGACATTAAGAATCCTGGGCATTATGCGGTTAGCGCCATCTTGTCGTAGATTGTGGGGATTATTGACTGCGCATTGACAGGCTTTTTGGCCATCGCTATTTGAGACTGACTATTAGCTTCAGTCCAGTAATAGTATTCAAACTCTTTACAGAGAAAAATCAGTTGATGAATTAGTTCTTCTATGGTAAAATTGTCTCTTGCAGCTTTTTCACTCTCTTTTTTCTGTTGGTGAAGAAATGTTGATGCGCTGATATACCACAGATAGGTTATGTGGCTGGAACGTTGCATTTTGAGACATGTAAATTTACAGTGTGTATTGGGGATTCAAGGCTATTCGTTTGCACAGGACGACACTGCAGCACCGCTGTTCATTTCTCTGCACATCTGTAAGTCACAATTGCTGCCCTATTGATGGATAAAAGCGTCTGCTAAATTATTAGAACCCCCCACCCCCAATGTCTAGAACATGGATATGCTCTTGGTGGGGCATCAATAGGGCAGCAATTGCAATGAGGTCTGACTAAACCAGCCAACTAACAGCAGGCTCTGTAATCAGCAGAACTTCATTCTGCAGCTGACAGCAAAAATGCCAGATTTAAGCCAAGGTGGTGTGGGCTGATGGGAAGGGCGGGGGTGGGGAGGGGGAGATTAACGGGGGAGTGGATGAGTCAGGCGGGAGGGGGGATTGAGGGCAGGCGAGTTAGATTCTGTTGCTTCCCAAGCTTACGGGACAGAGAGGTGAACACACTACCCCGATTTCACATCAGATTTATTTACTTAGTGCATTTCACAAACCGCATCACAGTGCACTTCAGAGCATATCCGGCCTAAACCCCCATAAAGCAAGCCTAGGGAGACAGCGGAAGGAGAAAATCCCTGGAATCAAAGAGGAAGAAACCTCGGGAAAGCAGGAAACTTTCTATCAAAATATGAACGTTAGCAGCCATCATTCAACGGGGCATGAGGTCGACACGAAGGAGGCGCTTGCATGGGTGAATGATGTAATACCCTGTGACCCGATGGTGGCCACGCAAACAGGCCAGCAGTGTGAGTTTAAGCATGAATTCGCTGGAGGTTTTGGCTCAACCTGGCTGGCCTGACTAAGGAAATGCTAATGACGTACCCTTTATTACGAAGTACAACATTTTCTTTTACATTTGGACCATTTGTTTAAAGTATTTTGAGAGAGTTATAGAATAATGTGCAATATTTTTATATCTAGCACGTAAATTGATGACTAAACTGAAAAATTAGTTAGTTGCAAAATGCATCCCCAATTCTGTCTAAAGCAAAACGAAATGTGAAATGTAAGGCAGCCTCATTCTCTGTCCCTGTGTAATGGGGCGTGACGTGTTAGGTGGGAGGAGCCAAACGCAGCAAGGGGATTCTTTAAGCCCTAAGGCCACTAAGGCGGGATACCCCGCAGTTAAGGGAGGAGACAAGACAACGAACAACGAACACGACTACAAACGCTACTAACCGGCTCACGGTCACACGCCAATAAGTAGAGCGCAAGGACAGGTCTCTGAATAGCCAGAAATAATACGCGCCCTGTCTCGGAAATGAGGCGCATAAGAACGGGCGAGTAGTGTAATGGCAAAAATGAACTGATAACAAACACTGCAAAAATAATGAGATAGAATGAGGAGGCGAAAGGAACAGATCCAACGTTCCAAGGCTACTCTCAGACTCGCGGTCACACACAAACATGTCCACAACATCGCCCAATCTTCCCTATAGGAAGACATGCACCGAAAGACGAAACAGAACAGCAGTTCCGAACAAAATCGTCAACTCCATGTAAGGAGAAAGGTACCGAAAGGAACGAACAGGACAGGCTTCACCGGACATTTACCGGCTAAAGACCAAAGCGAGATTAGTTGAAAATAAACGCCCTACCTCTCCATAAAGAGGAATGTAATGAGGCGTACAGGAACAGAGATTTAACGTTCCATGGCTAGTTTAATAGGCTCGCAGTCAAATGCAGAAAACAAAGGGGTAAACGCCCGATCTCCCAGAGGGGAGAAACATTTTACAGGCGAGCCGACGGAGCACCGTCGTCCCATAACTTTACTATCCAAATTGACTAACGCAAGCTTAATTGAAAACACACACCCTAGCCTCTCAGTAAAAGAATATGTAACGAGGCAAAGGAACAGAGCTAACGTTCCAAGGCTATTTTCAGAAACACACACAAACATGTCCACAACATCGCCCAAGCTCCATATAAGGAGAGAAACACCTGGAGAACGAACAGAACAAGTTCCGAACAAAATCGTCCCTCAGGTAAAAGGGCGAACAGGACAGCTGCCACAAAAGACCAACGCAAACTTAATAGCACGCACTGCCTCTCAATATAATAAAGAAAACCCTGACTCCCAACAAAGGGTAATGTAGTCCACGATAAGGAGACAAAACAGGGAACAAACATACCGAAGCTACTAACCGGCTCACAGTAACACGGAAATGAGTAGAAGCTCAAACGCCTGGTCGCTCAGTAAGAAAACCAAACAGAGGCGAAATAGAGCAGAGATCTGCGGTCCCATACTTCTATGAGATAAGTAACCAAAGAGCCGGCAAGAATAAAGCCCTGCCTCAGCAACGAGTCGTTAACACAGGCGAGTAGCATGAAAGGTACAAATAGCACATACCAAATAAATAAAACCCTAAAGTCAGTATGATAAAAATGCCCTGTCTCTTAGTAAGAACCTACTATACAGATACATGCTAACAAACAAAGACTCCTCTCGGTTTCACGGAAGAAAGCAGACAGAGAGAGGAGAAAGAGACATCGAAAGGCAAAATCTAGGCAAACGGACTAAAAAGGAGAAACCAGGAAGCGAGGACAGAAAAAAGCCAGGGGGGGAAGAGTCTGAATAACTACATCCACATAGGCAGGTACGCCAGGGGGGACGAGTCCTAATAGCTACTTCCACATAGGCGAGTCCCGCATAACTCCAATGAAGCACAACGGAGCAAAACGGTCTCCTTAAAAACCTAGACCAAAATAATACTGACTTAAACATACAAAGGGCAGAATAACACCACACACAAAACAGCACAATACACCACAACAAACAATCAATATAGAAGCCCCGAACTAAGGAAACTGAAGGCTTAAATAGCTCTCAGTGACCACGCACAGGTGTAGACGCAAACAGAAGCTCCGCAAACTCAGCAGGGCGGAGCAAGCATCTACCAAAAGGGCAGCGCCCTCGCGTGGCCACTAAGGAAAACGACCGCATAGGGAAACAGGGTTAAAAACCATGACACCCTGTCTAATAGAATGGGAATGCTGTCACTCAACCTGAGCTCATCAGCCAATCCCTGCACCGAATTAAGATGCAAATCTGGTCAGACGGATTTTCTTACAGTGTGTACATGTAACATCAGGGCTCGGAGAGCTCTGCGGGCATCATACAACAAAACGCAAGCAGCTGGAAGCAGAAGGCAACTAGAATGTGGAACAATGGTGAGATAATTTGATCTCGGTTAGAGCTTGTAACTCAGAGATTGCAGATTAGTTTCCAATTGGGGCACTGCCATTGCACTCTTGAACAAGGCACACAAATTGCTTCGGCAGACAAATTTCTTCGGCAAGTTGTTCTGAAATGAGCATGTGTGAATGCAATGTAAGAGGAACTAATGCTACAGACTACAGCCCACAGCACACTGAACACAGAGGAAGCCTGCAATAAGATTCCATCAGCACATCATTCAGAAGAGGGAAGTCATAATCAACCAATAATCAATCTATATGACAAAGCCAAAAAAATGTGGATCAAACAGTTTGAGGCAAAAAAATCAACCTAACCTTTGTCCAGATGCGCAGCCATATTTCCACAGTGCACAGTCAGATTATGATCCCATTTGGTCCAGTCTAGTCTGTACACAATACAATGTTAATTCAACTCTAACAGAGTACACATGAGTCAAATAGGGACCATATGTACTCTGTAGCAGTTGATTTAACACTGAGTATTTTAGCGTGTAGGAAAATGCTGAACCTAGGGACTGAATAATGATCTACATGATCATTCTTGTGTTACTGTTAATGACTGGTTAATGGCTAGTTAATAACCAGTTAATAACTAGTTAACGGTGTTAGTTACACACATGGTAAAGGTGTGTGGATCAACAGGTGGCTGTCCATACTCTCAGAGAATGTTCTGGGGAGAGTTCAGCATCTGGACATAAACAATGTTAAAGCTGCGTTATTGCATACAACTGCACGCTAACCCTCCCGGAACATTCTCTGAGATATCCATTGGAATGTCTGTGGGAGAGGACAGGGGGTTTAGGAAGGAGGGGGGTGGGGGGAGGTTTGGGGAAGGGAAAGGGGAGTTAAGGAGGGGGGGGGGGGGGAATCTCAGTTTCCTGATTACTTTCCAATGCTAACAGACAAAACCTTCCCTCTATTACCTCATCTTATACCTGTATTACCCCATCCTCTGTCTCTATTACCCCATCTCATACCTCTATTACCCCATCTCATACCACTATTACCCCATCTCATACCTCTATTACCCCATCTCATACCTCTATTACCCCATCTCATGCCTCTATTAACCCATCTACGACTAAACAATTTCTGTCAAATATTACTGCTGACAATGCAAGAAAATCCTAAATGCATTGAGTTCTAGCTAATGATGTGTGCATGTGTATATATGTCAAAAAATAAACCTTGTTCAAAGTAATTTTTTACTTCATAAAATTAGGGATTACTGCTCTTCTCCAATAGGCCTGTTTGTAATGTGTTTTGCGTATGCAAGAGTGCGTGAATTTGAGACTGAGGTTTGGAAAGGAGTGATTGCCGTAACAACACACAGTAAACTCCCGCAAAAAC